>JAQFVV010000062.1:6248552-6848552 GCA_028023455.1 Epiperipatus broadwayi
CCGGTCAGATAGGAAAACAATAGAAACTGTTAGCAAATAAGAAGAAATCCCTATGGAATCGGACCATAGCGAAAGGACCATCGCATCGGTGACGTAATGTAAATTCAATCCTTCACATTAATATAAAAGGAAAATTTGGAAATTATTAATCAGTGAGTTATTGATTTATTACGATGTGAGAGATATGTGTTAGTGCGGAAGTAAAGGAGAAGGGATTGAAAAAAGACGCACGATTCAATCCCTTCAGCTTTGCTAAGAAAGAAAAAGAAATGAACTATCGTTTTTCTACATTGAGGACCAGTTAAAGAAAAAAAAACCTCCGGATGGATAAATAAATCGGCCAACAGAATACCAATTTTAGGACGGTGTGGGAATTCACGTTCATACAAATGACGGATAAAGAGGAACTGTTTTAAACCGTAAGAACTTTATAAATAATGAACATTAAATTAAACTTTCCAGGGTTAAATGATTGCAATATTATCCTATCTGACCAACTTAATTTATTAATAATGTTATTTGATGTATTTCTTTTTTTATATATATTTAAAATCATTTCCATTTATTTATTTACTTTTTTGTTCTTTAAGTTTTATTATGATTTCTGTTTTCCGTTAAGGTAAATTATATAAATGTTAAACTTAAGTCGGGCGTGAATGGTTGTATAGATTTGTAAAGTTATATTAGGGGAGGGTAATCTTAGGTTATTTGTTTCGTTGTTGAATTGGGTCAATGGATTGGATACATTGATGTAGTTAGTAGATGTAGTCGGAGATTCGCTAAGGGCAGAATCGCTTCATACACCGCACTCTCCCGTTTTGCCTATGGAAGGAATTATAAGACGCAGAGCACAGTTCCTTTCTATGGATTTTTTTTTTATTGTTCTTCTCGTTGGATAGAAGTAATATTCCTATCTAATGAAAGTCAATATCTTCTCTTAATCTTTTTGGTGCTGCCGTATTCCGTATTACATTGAATACATCGATGTATCAGATGAATTGATGCCAGTTTGAATGCGAATTTTAGCCTAAGGTTAAATAGGGATAGAATATTTTATTTTCAAATGCAAATCTATGTAATCTATTCATGCTCGACCCTAAATCAAAAATGCATTAAATTTAAGTTGTTTATAGACGCTTGCATGGATTGTTTATCAGTTAACTATATTTGCGTTTTCATATTTGATCAAAATATATAGACATTCGATAAATAATGATACCTTATGGTAAGTATCTAAAATGTATTTATTCGGATGTCTTTTAAGTCATTGGTGACAATGCAAGTATCTTATGGTGAATACTACTGGGTT
This sequence comes from Epiperipatus broadwayi, assembly GCA_028023455.1. Lineage (NCBI taxonomy): Eukaryota > Metazoa > Onychophora > Udeonychophora > Euonychophora > Peripatidae > Epiperipatus > Epiperipatus broadwayi. The sequence continues at coordinate 6,249,862 of JAQFVV010000062.1, forward strand.
ACTTATAAATTTCCCTCTGCAATTGCCAGTATCAATGATTTTATATTTTGATCGTTTATGTTTACTTTGAAATGTTTTTAACCGTGTAATCTATGTAACCGATCTATAGCAACATATTAAAACAAGCTTTCATAATCCCATCTGTGTGAACTTAATTAAAATGTAAAATTAGAATATAATAGTAATTAAATGTAAATTAAAGTCAAAAATCAAAGTTAAAAATAATGTTAAATGTTAAAATGTAAACTAATACTAAAATAATTTTAAATCTTATATATATGTGCATAAATAAATGTTTGTATGCTAATTACTGGCAGTGGCTTATTTTATTTATTTTTTTATGTTGAAATCTAATTAGATAAGATATGATATTATTAAATCTCTGCTACTCCCTGAGCTAGTGACATGGGCTAACGACCGGAATCAAATAGAAAAAAAAAATTTTTTTTTTTTGACTTACGTATCTGCCTACTTTATAAATTTTTCTAGGTTCAAATGCCTAGATGGCGCCCCGTAGTGCAGTTTACGTTAAGTACCTTCTCTGGATCATTACAATGGCGCCCAACCTTCTCCGGATCGTTACAATGGCGAACCAACTCGGGCCGATCTTTAATAAACCACAAATACCCTGAGCAAATTTTGTCAAAATGAAATATTTTATCTGGTTACATAAGTCGTATACTTGAAATCTTATAAAAGCACTGCCAGAAAGAAATTGCGCATATATATTAAACACGAGAAAGTATAAATAATTTCAAAAACTAATTTTTGTTAAAAAAAAAAAAAGAAAGTCAAAAGGTTGCGATTGATATGTTTTTTTGTTGTTGTTGTAATATAAATTATGCTTTAAGGTGTATAGGAGTGCACAGCCATGTAAGTTTATGATCGAAATGTGGTGCCTTATGATGAGTACCTTTGGGAATTACTTCAGTGTAACCCTATGTATGCATTTCAATCAGTCATAAATAAGTTGGTGGTATTTATAATTGTGCTGCAAATATACACGTTTAAACCCATTATTTCTTAAAACATATTTATCTCAATGCAACCTCCTAAATAAATAATTTATAAAATAACTTGCTTGTCATGCCGTGTATAAAAATAAAATGTATAAAGTAAAATAGAACTCTTGTGGGGAGGGGTGTAAACGTAAATGGTCCTTAGGTAAGCGATAGTAAACATTTTTCTTTTTGTATATAGTCTTTTTGTAAAATTATTAACCAAATGTTTTGTAAATTTTCTTAATCGTGTACCGTAATTACTAACCCTAAGTAAAATATTTTTTTTTTTTGATCATTTTTATTTAAGTAACTTTACTGATATGTAACGAGCACAGACGTTCGTTACATTGTTGTTGTTTTTTTATTTATTAAACATGAAAGTAAATTTAAAAGTTTGCATTTAAAAATTTTCTTTTAGAATTAAAAATTGAAATTAAATATCATCTTAAACTCTTATATATTAAATCGCACAGATAATGAAAAATTATTAAAATAAAACTTTATTAAAGAAAAAGTATTTTAAAACTAAATTTTAAAAAGATTTGGAGATGAAATTATATCTTTAAATTTATCTTTAAATATATTTTTGATTTGGAAAACAGGTTAATTAATCAGAAATGGAAATGATTGTTAATTAGTTAAATGTAAACCAGCCTTCGGCATTTAAATGTAAAAACACCGGTCAGATAGGAAAACAATAGAAACTGTTAGCAAATAAGAAGAAATCCCTATGGAATCGGACCGCAGCGAAAGGACCATCGCATCGGTGACGTAATGTAAATTCAATCCTTCACATTAATATAAAAGGAAAATTTGGAAATTATTAATCAGTGAGTTATTGATTTATTACGATGTGAGAGATATGTGTTAGTGCGGAAGTGAAGGAGAAGGGATTGAAAAAAGACGCACGATTCAATCCCTTCAGCTTTGCTAAGAAAGAAAAAGAAATGAACTATCGTTTTTCTACATTGAGGACCAGTTAAAGAAAAAAACCTCCGGATGGATAAATAAATCGGCCAACAGAATACCAATTTTAGGACGGCGTGGGAATTCACGTTCATGGCAAATGATGGATAAAGAGGAACTGTTTTAAACCGTAAGAACTTTATAAATAATGAACATTAAATTAAACTTTCCAGGGTTAAATGATTGCAATATTATCCTATCTGACCAACTTAATTTATTAATAATGTTATTTGATGTATTTCTTTTTTTATATATATTTAAAATCATTTCCATTTATTTATTTACTTTTTTGTTCTTTAAGTTTTATTATGATTTCTGTTTTCCGTTAAGGTAAATTATATAAATGTTAAACTTAAGTCGGGCGTGAATGGTTGTATAGATTTGTAAAGTTATATTAGGGGAGGGTAATCTTAGGTTATTTGTTTCGTTGTTGAATTGGGTCAATGGATTGGATACATTGATGTAGTTAGTAGATGTAGTCGGAGATTCGCTAAGGGCAGAATCGCTTCATACACCGCACTCTCCCGTTTTGCCTATGGAAGGAATTATAAGACGCAGAGCACAGTTCCTTTCTATGGATTTTTTTTTATTGTTCTTCTCGTTGGATAGAAGTAATATTCCTATCTAATGAAAGTCAATATCTTCTCTTAATCTTTTTGGTGCTGCCGTATTCCGTATTACATTGAATACATCGATGTATCAGATGAATTGATGCCAGTTTGAATGCGAATTTTAGCCTAAGGTTAAATAGGGATAGAATATTTTATTTTCAAATGCAAATCTATGTAATCTATTCATGCTCGACCCTAAATCAAAAATGCATTAAATTTAAGTTGTTTATAGACGCTTGCATGGATTGTTTATCAGTTAACTATATTTGCGTTTTCATATTTGATCAAAATATATAGACATTCGATAAATAATGATACCTTATGGTAAGTATCTAAAATGTATTTATTCGGATGTCTTTTAAGTCATTGGTGACAATGCAAGTATCTTATGGTGAATACTACTGGGTTACTTATAAATTTCCCTCTGCAATTGCCAGTATCAATGATTTTATATTTTGATCGTTTATGTTTACTTTGAAATGTTTTTAACCGTGTAATCTATGTAACCGATCTATAGCAACATATTAAAACAAGCTTTCATAATCCCATCTGTGCGAACTTAATTAAAATGTAAAATTAGAATATAATAGTAATTAAATGTAAATTAAAGTCAAAAATCAAAGTTAAAAATAATGTTAAATGTTAAAATGTAAACTAATACTAAAATAATTTTAAATCTTATATATATGTGCATAAATAAATGTTTGTATGCTAATTACTGGCAGTGGCTTATTTTATTTATTTTTTTATGTTGAAATCTAATTAGATAAGATATGATATTATTAAATCTCTGCTACTCCCTGAGCTAGTGACATGGGCTAACGACCGGAATCAAAATTTAAAAAAAAAAATTTTTTTTTTTTTTGACTTACGTATCTGCCTACTTTATAAATTTTTCTAGGTTCAAATGCCTAGATGGCGCCCCGTAGTGCAGTTTACGTTAAGTACCTTCTCTGGATCATTACAATGGCGCCCAACCTTCTCCGGATCGTTACAATGGCGAACCAACTCGGGCCGATCTTTAATAAACCACAAATACCCTGAGCAAATTTTGTCAAAATGAAATATTTTTATCTGTTTACATAAGTCGTATACTTGAAATCTTATAAAAGCACTGCCAGAAAGAAATTGCGCATATATATTAAACACGAGAAAGTATAAATAATTTTAAAACTAATTTTTGTTAAAAAAAAAAAAAGAAAGTCAAAAGGTTGCGATTGATATGTTTTTTTGTTGTTGTTGTAATATAAATTATGCTTTAAGGTGTATAGGAGTGCACAGCCATGTAAGTTTATGATCAAAATGTGGTGCCTTACGATGAGTACCTTTGGGAATTACTTCAGTGTAACCCTATGTATGCATTTCAATCAGTCATAAATAAGTTGGTGGTATTTATAATTGTGCTGCAAATATACACGTTTAAACCCATTATTTCTTAAAACATATTTATCTCAATGCAACCTTCCTAAATAAATAATTTATAAAATAACTTGCTTGTCATGCCGTGTGTAAAAATAAAATGTATAAAATAAAATAGAACTCTTGTGGGGAGGGGTGTAAACGTAAATGGTCCTTAGGTAAGCGATAGTAAACATTTTTCTTTTTGTATATAGTCTTTTTGTAAAATTATTAACCAAATGTTTTGTAAATTTTGTTAATCGTGTACCGTAATTACTAACCCTAAGTAAAATATTTTTTTTTTTTGATCATTTTTTTTTAAGTAACTTTACTGATATGTAACGAGCACAGACGTTCGTTACATTGTTGTTTTTTTTTTATTTATTAAACATGAAAGTAAATTAAAAAGTTCGCATTTAAAAATTTTCTTTTAGAATTAAAAATTGAAATTAAATATCATCTTAAACTCTTATATATTAAATCGCACAGATAATGAAAAATTATTAAAATAAAACTTTATTAAAGAAAAAGTATTTTAAAACTAAATTTTAAAAAGATTTGGAGATGAAATTATATCTTTAAATTTATCTTTAAATATATTTTTGATTTGGAAAACAGGTTAATTAATCAGAAATGGAAATGATTGTTAATTAGTTAAATGTAAACCAGCCTTCGGCATTTAAATGTAAAAACACCAGTCAGATAGGAAAACAATAGAAACTGTTAGCAAATAAGAAGAAATCCCTATGGAATCGGACCGCAGCGAAAGGACCATCGCATCGGTGACGTAATGTAAATTCAATCCTTCACATTAATATAAAAGGAAAATTTGGAAATTATTAATCAGTGAGTTATTGATTTATTACGATGTGAGAGATATGTGTTAGTGCGGAAGTAAAGGAGAAGGGATTGAAAAAAGACGCACGATTCAATCCCTTCAGCTTTGCTAAGAAAGAAAAAGAAATGAACTATCGTTTTTCTACATTGAGGACCAGTTAAAGAAAAAAACCTCCGGACGGATAAATAAATCGGCCAACAGAATACCAATTTTAGGATAAATTAAAAAGTTCGCATTTAAAAAATTTTCTTTAAGAATTAAAAATTGAAATTAAATATCATCTTAAACTCTTATATATTAAATCGCACAGATAATGAAAAATTATTAAAATAAAACTTTATTAAAGAAAAAGTATTTTAAAACTAAATTTTAAAAAGATTTGGAGATGAAATTATATCTTTAAATTTATCTTTAAATATATTTTTGATTTGGAAAACAGGTTAATTAATCAGAAATGGAAATGATTGTTAATTAGTTAAATGTAAACCAGCCTTCGGCATTTAAATGTAAAAACACGGTCAGATAGGAAACCAATAGAAACTGTTAGCAAATAAGAAGAAATCCCTATGGAATCGGACCACAGCGAAAGGACCATCACATCGGTGACATAATGTAAATTCAATCCTTCACATTAATATAAAAGGAAAATTTGGAAATTATTAATCAGTGAATTATTGATTATTACGATGTGACCATATGTAGTAGTATGGAGTTGGAGGAATTGACAGACGCACTGTCAATTCTTTCAGCTGTTAAAGAAAGGAGAAATGAACTATCGTTTTCTACATTGAGGACCAACTAAATTAAAAAACCTCCGAATGAATAAATAAAACATCGGCTAAATGTATACCAATATCTTCAGGACAGCGTGGGAATTCCCGTTCAAGCTTACAAATGACGGATAAAGAGGAACTGTTTTAAACCGTAAGAACTTTATAAATAATGAACATTAAATTAAACTTTCCAGAGTTAAATGATTGCAATATTATCCTATCTGACCAACTTAATTTATTAATAATGTTATTTGATGTATTTCTTTTTTTATATATATTTAAAATCATTTCCATTTATTTATTTACTTTTTTGTTCTTTAAGTTTTATTATGCTTTCTGTTTTCTGTTAAGGTAAATTATATAAATGTTAAACTTAAGTAAGGCGTGAATGGTTGTATAGATTTGTAAAGTTATATTAGGGGAGGGTAATCTTAGGTTATTTGTTTCGTTGTTGAATTGGGTCAATGGATTGGATACATTGATGTAGTTAGTAGATGTAGTCGGAGATTCGCTACGGGCAGAATCACTTCATACGCCGCACTCTCCTGTTTTGCCTATGGAAGGAATTATAAGACGCAGAGTGCAGTTCCTTTCTATGGAGTTTTTTTTTTTTTATTGTTCTTCTCGTTGGATAGAAGTAATATTCCTATCTAATGAAAGTCAATATCTTCTCTTAATCTTTTTGGTGCTGCCATATTCCGTATTACATTGAATACATCGATGTATCAGATGAATTGATGCCAGTTTGACTGCGAATGTTAGCCTAAGGTTAAATAGAGATAGAATATTTTATTTTCAAATGCAAATCTATGTAATCTATTCATGCTTGACCTTAAATAAAAATGCATTAAATTTAAGTTGTTTATAGACGCTTGCATGGATTGTTTATCGGTTAACTATATTTGCGTTTTCATATTTGATCAAAATATATAGACATTCGATAAAAAATGATACCTTACGGTGAGTATCTAAAATGTATTTATTCGGATGTCTTTTAAGTCATTGGTGACAATGCAAGTATCTTATGGTGAATACTACTGGGTTACTTATAAATTTCCCTCTGCAATTGCCAGTATCAATGATTTTATATTTTGATCGTTTATGTTTACTTTGAAATGTTTTTAACCGTGTAATCTATGTAACCGATCTATAGCAACATATTAAAACAAGCTTTTATAATTCCATCTGTGCGAACTTAATTAAAAATGTAAAATTAGAATATAATAGTAATTAAATGTAAATTAAAGTCAAAAATCAAAGTTAAAAATAATGTTAAATGTAAAAATGTAAACTAATACTAAAATAATTTTAAATATTATATATATGTGCATAAATAAATGTTTGTATGCTAATTACTGGCAGTGGCTTATTTTATTTATTTTTTAATGTTGAAATCTAAGTAGATAAGATATTATATTATTTAATCTCTGCTATTCCACTGAGCTAGTGACATGGGCTAACGACCGGAATCAAAATAGAAAAAAAAAAAAAAATTTTTTTTTTTGACTTACGTATCTGCCTACTTTATAAATTTTTCTAGGTTCAAATGCCTAGATGGCGCCCCGTAGTGCAGTTTACGTTAAGTGCTATTCTCCGGATCGTTACAATATATATATATGCTACTGACAGGAATATTTATAATATCTTTGATTTATTAAAACAGGCAAAAACTTTGTATATGTATTGCCATTCAGTGCAAGCCAGAGTAATCAATGGATGCCAGAAGGCTTGTGCATAAAATCCCCATCTAGTGCCTACTCATCTAATATTGACTACTCTGGCTTGCACTATGTATAGAGAGTTTTGCCTGGTTTAATAACATTTAAAAGCAAGCATAAGAAATGGTGACCATGTGGTGTTTGATATTTACTTCATCATGTTCAATCTATTTGGTTACTTTACAGTTAATCAATATTGTAAGAAGGGAAAGTATATTTATATGGACTTAGGACTAGCTTAACTGGAAAATATACTTATCACAATCCCCAAGGCTAGTTTAATTCTTAATAAGAAATATAAATTTAAGCTTGCAAATCGCTGATTAAAATGAGCCACTTTTTCATATTTTAAATCAATCATTAATAAGAATAATAATGAGTGCAAAGTGATTTGTTATTATTTATAAAATAGGATTTCAAAACAGCGTGCAGAAAGGTGACACTATAAAACAATTATGTGAAGGTGTTTAAATAATATCTCCTTGAAAATATATTAAAATTAAGTGCTCACTGTTTTGAAGTATTGGCATATAAAATATAATAAACATTTAACTAAAATAAGCAAAAGAAATATAGACATAACCACAGTGATATGAATTTAAATTAGAAAATGTTAATTTAATTTCTTAGTGAAAAGAAATTACAAATAGGCAGGTCATTATAACTTTTTAGAAATATTAATTTTGATAATGCTTTATACATTATTATTTTAAATATTAAAACAGAGTTAAACTATAGTTACATCGGGTTACAATTAATTAAATTTCATTTATATAATTTTTTAGTGAGAGTTATGGCCTCAGATGGGAGAAACACCCTTCGTTCTCTCTGCGGAGCAACAGCAAAGATGCCATTCTAGCTGACCATTTTAAAATTAAAATTAACATGGAGTCTGGCTGCAACTGCTTTAATAAAATAGCTATTTCTTCCATAAGTTTAAAATATATGGTATTTATATGTTTTGCTCTACAAGCACTTACATTATAGGAATTTATATTGCCTCAGAACCCATTAATTTAAAAATTTGCTTTATTGATACAAAATTACATAAATTTTATTTTTAATCTATTTCTGTATTTCTGAGGTGCTATAGTTCCCTTTAGGCTATTAAAACAGTGCTGGTCCAATGCTTTTTCTGTATAACCTTCTGTTAAAAAAAGTAAAAAAAAAAAGTAATAAAACCTTCTGTTGCAAACATTTTTAACTTTCAATTAGTTAGATTTTAAAAGATTATTTTTTATTTTTATCTAAGTAGATGTGGCAGTTAAAGTAAATTCTTGTTTACAACAAATCTGTTTTAATTACTTGACCAGAACTTTTTATTTTAATCACTAAATAAAAAAGAAACTCTTTTAACATATTTAAAAAAAAACCTTTTAACATATTTTTAAATAAAATCTTTTAACGTATATTTAAAGAACAACTTTTAAACATTTTAACTACAACTTTTAATATTTAAATCATGCTATCCCTATATACATTATAATATAAGGCAGCTTATATAAGGCAGCTTATATATCCACATACGAATTTATAATAAAAAATTATTAATAAATTGACTTTTAACATTATTCTATATAATAAATATTTTCTTAAAATATTCCGCGATAGTAATACGCTATAATTTTATTAATCCTATTGAAATATAGCATTGGTTCACATGTAAATATATAATGCTATTCAGACAGTCATAATAGTCGGTTTTATAAGATAATTTTAAGAGTGTTAAACATTAAAAAATAAGGTTTGAACTTAGCACAAACGAGTGGGTCATTAGGTTGATGATGAAACAATAAGGGCTTGGAAGGTTATCGTTTCACTATAAAAGCTAATAAAATCTAAAACCACATTGGAATAGTAACTAAAACCTAAGCATTACAATTAACAGAAGATCTAGAGACTATTCCTTGTCAAATATTTGGAAATGACTAAAATAAAAAAGCAGGAAAAAGCTGATGACAAAACTAATATTGAGAGAGTAATATAACAATGAAACCAAAGATGGATAAAAATAGATAAATATTTAGGAAAAGAGTGAATCATATGATTCAAAAAATATACTATAGAAAAAGTTATAGATAGTGTAAAACCTTTAGAAGGCTAAAGAGGCTAAAGATTATTATGAAATGGGTATATTATTTGAAAAAAAAAATATTTCCAACCCTTATGTATATATTGGAAAAAAGCAATTGGAAGTTCATACTTTTTTTCCTATGCAAGAAGAACATACTTGCCATGTATTCATGAGAACATTGAATGGCAAAATTAAAAATGCTATTAAATATAATCATTGAAAATAAAAAAATCAAACTTTGGAAACCAATTCATTTTTTTACAATAGTGCTTGATTTTTTATAACAAGAAATTGGAGGCTGGCAGAAGATTGCCTGATTATGAAACTGAAAGTGATTATAATCTTCTCTTGATATTGCTTTTCAAAAGTATGACATCGTTAGAAAAAAGATTTTATGAAGAATAAAGAATATAGTGTAACGATATATAAATATGTCGTTACATTAATTTAAAATAAAATCTTAAAGTTCGCAAATAAAAATAAAACCTATTAAAAAAAAAAATAATAAATAAACGCTAAAATTAAAATGTTTGTTAAACGTATATATTCGCACAGATTCAAAACTTTAAAAATATTTTTTAAAAAACAAATAAATAAGTATTTGAACGTACTTTTTTATAATAAAAAAGTACAAGACTTAAAGATAAAATATTTTTGTAGATGGAAATGATTGTTTATTAATTATCCAAAAGCTGTGTAATTAAAAAGTCAGATCAAAATTAGATAAGGAATAAAGAATTAGCTTGTCCAATATAGAAGCAGCAAATAAAGGCTTGAACCATAACGAAAAAATGGAACAGTGACGTCTTTGTTCATGGAATCCATAGGAGGACTATAAAAAGAAAAATATTGAGTTCCAGTCAGTTTTTCCGGTTTGTTTTTGAGGGTCGGTGATAGGACACACATATCACACTCTCTCTCTATTTTAAAAAATGAACTGACTGTGATACCAAAATGAACCAGCTAATGCTACCTCCGGAACATCTGACCGGGTTTTCAAATAAAGACTCCGTGGAAATTCACATCAAGAGCAGTGATTTCTTCTACTGTAAGCTATTGACATGAACTCTAAAATTTAAAAATAATTAAGAACTTTCGTTCAAGCTTATGAACTTATATCTGACTTTTAAGTTTAAAATCAATTGAAAATGTTTAAATTTATATGTTTTGTGTTGATAAACATCATTTCCATTTTTTTTCTTATTGTATAAATTATTTATTGTATTAATACTTATCGTATAAATTATTTAAATGCATGAAATTTAAAGTTGGGTATAGACATTGCATAGATTCATTAGCGGTTAATTATGTTGCTGTTTCATAGTCGATTGGAATATATAAGTCATCATGTCACTGCGGTGTCTTATGATGAACACCATTGGGTTTTTTTTTGTATTCCCTATGCAATTGACATTAGCGATGACTTTGTATTTTGATCGGTTATGTTTATTTTGGAATGTTTTTAACCGTGGAATCTGTGCAGCCTATCTATACTCAACATTTTAAAACAAATTTTATAAAATTTATCTGTGTGAACATAATAAATGTTAAATTTAAGTCGGGCGTGAATGGCTGTATAGATTTGTAAAGTTATATATAGTTTAAGGGAGGGTAATCTTAGGTTATTCATTTCGTAGTTGAATTGGCTCAATGGATTGGATATATTTGTGTAATTAGTAGATGTAGTATGAGATCCACTACGGGCAGAATTGCACATATACACCACACACCTTCTGTTTACCTAGAGATGGGTTTGTAAGATGGCAAAGGACCGCAACCCATTCCTATGGAGTTTTATGTTTATTGTTCTACTCGCCAACAAATGCAGCATTCCTGTTGGTGGAGAGACAATGTCTTCTCTAACTCTACTTACTGTTCAACATACATTCCTGACAGTATAGTATTTTGTGTTGTCGTATTTTCATGCTACATTGAATACATAAATGTATCAGATGGATTGATGCCAGTTTGACTGCGAACTTTTTGGCCTAAGGTTAAATAAGGGATAGAATATTTTCTTTTCAAATGCAGATCTATGTAGTCTATTCATACTCGACCATCTAAATAAAATATTAAACTCATTGAAATTTATTTAAATGTAAAATTAAAGATTAATATAAAAATCTAAAATGTTAAACTTATTCCTCAAATTTAGAATGATTTTATATGTGCGTAAATAAATATTTTTATGTGTTAATTTCTGGCAGTGGCTTTTATTTATTTGTATTTAAGATATAAATTAAAGTTATATTTTATCATCTCTGCTACTCCCTAAGCTAGTGACTTGGGCTAACGATCTGAATATTTAAATAAAGTGGAATCTTAACAGCGTGTATTTGCCTACTCTATAAATTTTTCTAGGTTTAAATGCCTAGATGGTGCCCTGTAGAGCAGATATCATAGTTTGCGATTAGATTCGATCTTCACTTTCTTTTCAATTGTTACAATAGGAAAGCTAAAATCTAATGAGTTTTATTAAATTAGTACAAACATTACAAAATCAATTTAGACAAGGTAAAAGAAAGCATGTTCAGATAATAAAAAGAAAACATATAATGGTATTGGCTCAGTGCACAGTTAAGTGATGCTTGGTCACTATGAATAAAAGGCTAAGTTTAAATCAAAAAGTAATAAAATTATTTATTACAATGTAATTCTTTATCTTTGGGAGAAATTAAACAGTGAAAACTCTGAACTTGAGCTATGATAGTGAGATAAAATTATCTCTTGATTGAAAAAAAATTAATATTTGTAGTTAATTAAAATAGGTAATATTATGTTCACTTATAAATGGATTATACTACACTAAAATATCAATAAATGTTATACCAAGAACCTCATGTAAGATAAAGAGTGATGTTTAAATCTTGATTATTGTATTTTTTTATTATGAAGATTCCTATTTAGAGGGTGTTTGTGGAGGCATTTGCTTGTCATAAGAGTGATGGTTTGAGGATCCAGTTCTACTGTTTTAACTGCATTAGAAAATTTATACAATTTTATATATAAATGTTTCAGAATCCAGTCCATCATATTTCTAAAATCACCAAATGGTCCATACCTCATTCTTCTCAAAAACTTTTTATCAGATGTACAAATTTTGTCAATTTACAATTTATTCGTTTTTTAATTTCTTGTCTTCTGCATATTTTTATTATATAGATATTTTCTAAAAAATTTGATCATATTGATTATTTTTATAAATTCAGATTGTGATCATTAAATTTTACCAAATTATTTTGGAGAAAATACATCAATAACACTGCATCAGAAACTTTATACAGTTTTTCAAAAGGAACTACTATCAGAGAATTTTAACACATTTAGAGATGATTTTGCCAATTAAACAAATAAGGCAACATAAGATATAACATCTTCAAGCATACAATATAAATGTCATATATCAGTTTGTGGCTTTAGAATCTGCAGAATATAACAAAAAAACTATTAAAATGAAATGATTACATTATAGTAATGTAAGTTGCAATCCTTATAATTATACACATTGATTTGATTTCTAAATAAAAATAATATAAAATGCAGGTCAAATAGATCTCAAAATATTATCATATAAAATACTAAATGCATAAAGAAAATCAAAGTGTCTTTAGTTTATAGTTTATAAAATGCATTTGTAATGAAAAAGAATGAGGACACAAGCAAACAAATTATTTTTGTTTAAAATTAAAAAAAGTAATGCAGGAAAGAAATATCTGTGTGTATTTTTAAAAATGCGTTAGAGAATGGAAATTGTTTAGGATGATAAGTATTTCTGAAATGTTTCTTCATGTTACTATGCTGTTAGACCAAATTCATCATGCATTAATTATATTTTAATTGTTTTACTCGTAATTTATTCACATAAATATGGAATCGATTGCTTCTTCCTAATGATATCATAATATATATATTTCCTAATAGTTTCATCATTGTATTATGTCAATTGATGATCCCTTAGTTAATTGAAATTTCCTACTTTTTACCTGACATACTATTCCTTATTTATCACATTCAAGTTTTGGTGTGATGAATTTTGTTTACCTAGATCATGCTTAAGAGACATATAAATTACTAGGTAGAACATATGATAATATTTCTCAGTATTATGTTAGATGGTTAATTTTTGGATGGATTAAAATTCTTGTTTTCACTATGCATAACATTCCTACTTTTATTACATTTTTAGTAAGGCATGATGTGTCTTGCTGTACCCAACTCATGATCATTAGTCATTAAATTAATAGATGGTGTACATGCTGATAGATCTTAGTTTGTTATTGACGATATTTTGAAAAGAGAAACCATACATCAATTTTTTTATTACTATATCAGATGATCTTATATATCATTAATATTAACAGATTTTTAAAATGGTTCAGATTTGAATAAAATTAATAGGAATATATTTGATAACCTACTAAGATCTGCAATAACTATAAATTTTTTTCTCATGTATCAAAACATCGACCAGGAAGCAAACCCGAGACAACTGCTTGTAAGGCAGCTGTGCTGACCTTTCAACCACGAAGAAAAGAATAAACATTAAAATTTATATAAATGAACCATTAAAAGACTATATCTTGAGTTTTGTAAATTGGTACAAAATATAATCAATATTGAAATAAAAATATTATTGTAAATAAGCAATGAAAGTTATAGAAGAGAATAAAAATCTCAAAAGTGTAAAACAACATCTTGGATATTGGTAGAAAACTTATCTCTGCAATAAGAAAAAAAGACAGAACTGTTACAGAAAAGAGTAATGAAATCATAAAATGTGTGGAAGAGTTCTAAAAGAATTATATAGCAATAAAAAAACTAGAAACAAATTATCTTCTATTATTACTACATCTTCTGAATTATTTCTGTATTCTACATGAAGAAGTAAGATATGCAATTAAATCTATGAAAATGAAAAAGCTCCAGAAAATTATGGAGTTTTTATTAATATTTTTAAAAAGTAGGTAAAGAAATAACAAAGTTATATAACCAAATGTCAAAATAATAAATATATTATACATATTATTGGAATAATAGAATAGTAATATTAATATTTAAAAAGTTGATAAAGAACATATTAGAAATTACAGACTTATCAGTCTCTTATCAGTACTATACAAAAATTTTATTAAAATAATTACAATTCATCTACAGTGAATTTTTAATTTTAACCAATTAAAAGAAAAATTTGGATTTTAAAATGGTTTTAACATAGTGGATTCCATCCAAATATTGATAGAAGTTATAGAAATAATAACTGAATATGAGGTGACATTATATTTTGGATTTATAAATTATGAAAAAGCATTTGATTTTATTAGCATTTCTGCAGTGATTAAAGCATTGGATCATCAATACATAGACGTAGATGATGTCATATTCTGAAGAATATTTATGAAAATGCAACAGCAATGATTAGACTATGTAATGATATTATAAAAAGAGTGTACAACCAGATAACTTCCTAATCTCCAAAATGTTTTATAACAATTTTGAAAAAAGTATTCTGTGGATTAAAATGAGAATTAGAGGAATAAAGATGAATCTAGAATTTGCAGATAATGTAATTGCTTTTGCAAATAATGCTTCAGAACTTTAGTAAATGTTGCAAGAGTTATCGTATGAAGTAAAGAAAGTAGGACTAATGATTAATGCTATAAAGACTGAAATAATGTTTAAAAGAATTTTTTCATAAAAAGATAATTCAAATAAATATTGATCATGATAAATTAAAAGAAGTTAACAATTATAAATATAAATAACTAAGTTTGACATCAATACAATTGAAAGCATAATAGATAAAATTAATCATAGAATTAAATTTAGATGGACTACTTTTAATACAAATAACTTAATATCAAAATAAAATATGCTATATGTTTGAAAAAGAATGTGTTTAACAAATATATTCTGTCAAAGCTCATAAATTTGAGACCCTGAGACTTAACAGAGAGCAATAGAGAAACTTCAAACCATTCATTCAATGGAATATATATATTGTACCGGGTCGAACCGCTGAAACCACCTACTTATACGTATATATAAGTTTTGGCCGGCTTCAAACTCCTTCACAATACATTTATAATATTATAAAAGTTAGGTGAACGAACCGGCACGTTCGAGCAAAATGGGAGATCTTATTAATAGCTTTAACTATCAATAATGGCCCATCTCGGCTGCTAGATTCAAACCCCTACCATCCAAATACTTTATTTGTTTCGGGGTAAACCCCGGGGCGCCAGCTAGTCTGAAGACTAACATATTCGGGTGGTAGGCTCATAATCCAGCGCTCGAAACAATTCCCTTAACCAGCCCAGTCTAATTTTAATCAATGATATTTATGGTTAATAAGAGATTGATAAAAAGAATTGACCGACAGATCAAGTTTAATTTTAAAGATAATTTATTTCAATCAACATCAATTAAGTTTAAATATAATTTACTAACCAACATAAACGCATTCTAAACATTTTATAAATCCAAATTTCACACACGCACATTTTTTTTTTACATTAACATATGATAGGATATTTCATGAACAAAGCAACATAATCTTAGACATTTAAATTAACTCTCATTCGCAAAAATAATAATAAAGCATTAATAACATCTGAAACTCACGCACACACATCAATAGTTCCTTTTATGTAGGATAGAGTTCATATAATGTTATTCTTCAATATTTACGGATCACAGTGGTGACTACTACTTGTAAATAATAATAAAACAGATACCTAGGATTTTTTTCTTGTCGGTGGCTACTTCTGCTGCTTCTGATCGATTGTATCTAACCGGTTAGATTTTGTTTATGGAAGAGAACCTATGGTAATCCGTTGGTTTCTTCTTGGAGACAGCTGCACGTTTTGACAGAGGGTTTCTGTGTTGTTATCCAGACACTACTTCTCAGGCAGGTTTTGATGGTCTTATTGGACCAACAAGGCTGGAGCGCAAGCGTATATTTCCAAAAGCTTTTCAGCACTGCATTTCTGTAAACTGACACAGCAAAACCAGACTGAATTTCAAACTCCAACTGAAAATGTCTGATAAACGAAAAAAAGTCTATTTATACCTGCGACGTGTTCCCGTTTTAATATCCCCCGGCAATACGTGTTGTCGAAATTCCCCTAGATTAATTATTATGACAACGTGTTTTTCGATTGAATATTTTATCAGTAGTAGCCATTTTAAAATGCGTTGTTTTCCTATCTTTAATTAGCAGTCCACCACTGTGTTTCTCTTGAAATACACTTCATCTCTTTATTCAGTTTTCTTTTTTTTATATTATTCTTACATGCACACCCTTGTCCACACCTGCACGCACCAATATAATCTATTACAATAAACTGGAATGAAAAGAGATTTTTATATATTTTTTAAACTTTTAATTTATAATAATAATAATATTCTTTAACTTTTATGAAACTCTTAGTTTGTTTTTTTTTTGTTTTTTTATAGGAAAACTTTCTCTCCCCTCTTTAAAGTAATTAATTGTAACTTTAAAATTCCTTTTTCCGAAAGATTTTGATAATAATTTTTATACAAAATTATTTTATATACATGTGCCAATTTGGCATTGGCACATTACACCCCCCTCCGTTTTAGAGTAAAATGTGTCATTTTTGACCATTTTATCTCTTGCAATTTTAATTGTTGACTATAAAGATTTATTAATTTTTTTATTTTAGATAATTTCTACACATGTGTATACGTGCAGCATAATTCTACACCTACTAATATTCTAGATATCGAGTTATTACTGGACTTGCATACAGGGAATCTATAATAAATACATCCCTTCTTGCACTCACCATAAGGTGCAGCAGTACCAAGAAAATAACCTAAAAGGATATCTGGATAAATACATTTAAGATACTCATCATAAGGTATCGTATTTACCGAATATTACCAGTGTATGTGCGCGTATATACCCATGCATACTTACCTACTCGTAATACACATTAGACTGACTTTATACTTTTATTTCTAATCTTATAATATTATTTGTAAATCGTTACGAACATCTTTATTTAACACATGTGTATATGTGCATTGATCACTTTTCCTAAGTATTGACCATTTCAAATTCTTATTTTTCTAGAGTGCATTTTTAGTTTTTATTTTCATCATTAGGTAATAAATGTAATATTAAGAGAAGTAGGCAGCAAAGTATAAGGCAATTCAACACACAGATCGACTTTGTGCTGATTTAAACCAACTTTTAATTTCTTGCGGAAGTCGTGACTACAGCATGGGCAACTGTTGTGCACAACGGATCATGAAAAGGGACTTTAAGATTGCGAATGGCAGGACTATCTCTACTGCACATTCGACTTACTAAAATATTTATTTTATTTGGTTACTGGGAATTTTTCCTCCAGATTTATTAATTTTTATATGCCAGGACTTTTCTACTGGCGCATCATCATCAATATTAATTATTTTTTGCACTACCCATCTGTAGAACAAAGTCAACGTAAGACAAGGCTTAATCCAACAAAAGTCAGGCCTGGAATTTATCTCCTTGCTCAAATACTCGCACACACCTCAATCCTAATTTAATACACTTTTCTTTTTTTTCTTTTTTTTTAACTTTATTTAATAATGTTTTATTTCCATTAATACGTTCATTATACACTTATTTATTTCATTTAAAAAAAAAACATTTTCATTTCGTTTGTCTATTTTGATTTTACACATTTATTTTGTGAAAGTCACGCTCCGCTAGGTTCTAGACTTATGAGCTGGGATATCAATATAATCGATAAGACATAATCGAGGGTTTTGACATTTTAAAAACTCTAAGATTATTATATATTTACTAAGATTAACTTTAATTTATCATCATTTATTTATTTTTGATTTATTATTTTAATTTTAAATAGAAGTTTCAGATTTAAATTTAACAAATTATTGACGTTAGAATAATCATATTCGAGTTCATTGTCCATTTCCGGTCCTTTTTGTTTATTTCCTTTACTATTCCGCCCGATTACTAACTTTTAAACTATGTCCGGTGGTTCCTTCTTTCTTTCTACTAACTCACTAACATAAATTATACTCCATATTCTCACTTCTATCTCTGGATTAAAATGTATTTTATCTCTTTTTCTTTCCGTTTTATTTTCTGCCTTGTAAATTAGAAAATTTTTAAGCTTCACAGACCTCCGTATTTTTTCTAACCGTGAATATTTTTTTTTACGCTTTCTCTTTGTTTTAAATCTATGTTTAAAACAAATACAATTTTACATTAACCTTTTTAAATTTTTGTGAAAACTTTTCTACGCTATTTTCTAACTTGAACTTATGTCTCTCTTCTATTTCTTGATCTATTTTTTTCTCTGTGTTAGCACTATCCTGTTCTGCTTTACTTTCTATTTCAGTCTGTGGGCTATTTTGACTACGATTTATTTGATTTACTTTCACAGTTAAATTTGTAACTTCAACTTTTATTTCTTCAATTATTTTTCTATCTCCTATCTTATTTTTTTCTATTGCTTGGTAAGCAGTCTCTATTTTATTCTCTACTTGTGTTTTAATTTCAACTATTTCTTCCCTAATTTCTTCTTTTATTTTATTCTGGCCCATTTCGATCCGGTCCTTTAGCTTTTCAAGCATTTCAGCTTGCCCTTCCAATTTACTCTTCATTTCATTATTTTGGTTTTTAAGCTCTTCGGCTATTTTTTTATATTCTTCTGCTGTTTCTTTTTGTTTTTCGAACATGCAAGTTAATAAAGCTATGATTTCCCTTTTTTCTTTGTTCAGGATATTTTCTATATTTTTACCTTGAGTCTCCATTTTGGCTTTATTTTATTTTATAATTTATAATTTTAAACACTTTTTTATCATTATTTTTGATACCGTTTTATTTTAATAAGTTTACTAATTTCTATTTTATTTATTTCTTTCTAAACTAGAAATACACGCTGGCTCCGCTCTCTTTTGTCCGTTTATCCTACCCGATCTTAATGCTTTAACTCCGCCCAAACACCCAACTGTCATTTATTTAAACAGAACGTAAATAGCACAAAATCTCTTTTCATTTAAAGAAGTAAGAAAAAATTCGGTCAATTCTTTTTTTTATTTTTAATTTAATACATTTTTACCTACATAATTTAGATTTCTTTAAGGTTTTTATTTTTAAACAAGAAACACAAACATTTATTTACTGTTATTTCTTAGGTTCAGCCCCAAACGTTGGGTAAAGCCATTTATGTACCGGGTCGAACCGCTGAAACCACCTACTTATACGTATATATAAGTTTTGGCCGGTTTCAAACTCCTTCACAATACATTTATAATATTATAAAAGTTAGGTGAACGAACCAGCACGTTCGAGCAAAATGGGAGATCTTATTAATAGCTTTAACTATCAATAATGGCCCATCTCGGCTGCTAGATTCAAACCCCTACCATCCAAATACTTTATTTGTTTCGGGGTAAACCCCGGGGCGCCAGCTAGTCTGAAGACTAACATATTCGGGTGGTAGGCTCATAATCCAGCGCTCGAAACAATTCCCTTAACCAGCCCAGTCTAATTTTAATCAATGATATTTATGGTTAATAAGAGATTGATAAAAAGAATTGACCGACAGATCAAGTTTAATTTTAAAGATAATTTATTTCAATCAACATCAATTAAGTTTAAATATAATTTACTAACCAACATAAACGCATTCTAAACATTTTATAAATCCAAATTTCACACACGCACATTTTTTTTTACATTAACATATGATAGGATATTTCATGAACAAAGCAACATAATCTTAGACATTTAAATTAACTCTTATTCGCAAAAATAATAATAAAGCATTAATAACATCTGAAACTCACGCACACACATCAATAGTTCCTTTTATGTAGGATAGAGTTCATATAATGTTATTCTTCAATATTTACGGATCACAGTGGTGACTACTACTTGTAAATAATAATAAAACAGATACCTAGGATTTTTTTCTTGTCGGTGGCTACTTCTGCTGCTTCTGATCGATTGTATCTAACCGGTTAGATTTTGTTTATGGAAGAGAACCTATGGTAATCCGTTGGTTTCTTCTTGGAGACAGCTGCACGTTTTGACGGAGGGTTTCTGTGTTGTTATCCAGACACTACTTCTCAGGCAGGTTTTGATGGTCTTATTGGACCAACAAGGCTGGAGCGCAAGCGTATATTTCCAAAAGCTTTTTAGCACTGCATTTCTGTAAACTGACACAGCAAAACCAGACTGAATTTCAAACTCCAACTGAAAATGTCTGATAAACGAAAAAAAGTCTATTTATACCTGCGACGTGTTCCTGTTTTAATATCCCCCGGCAATACGTGTTGTCGAAATTCCCCTAGATTAATTATTATGACAACGTGTTTTTCGATTGAATATTTTATCAGTAGTAGCCATTTTAAAATGCGTTGTTTTCCTATCTTTAATTAGCAGTCCACCACTGTGTTTCTCTTGAAATACACTTCATCTCTTTATTCAGTTTTCTTTTTTTTATATTATTCTTACATGCACACCCTTGTCCACACCCGCACGCACCAATATAATCTATTACAATAAACTGGAATGAAAAGAGATTTTTATATATTTTTTAAACTTTTAATTTATAATAATAATAATATTCTTTAACTTTTATGAAACTCTTAGTTTGTTTTTTTTGTTTTTTTATAGGAAAACTTTCTCTCCCCTCTTTAAAGTAATTAATTGTAACTTTAAAATTCCTTTTTCCGAAAGATTTTGATAATAATTTTTATACAAAATTATTTTATATACATGTGCCAATTTGGCATTGGCACAATATATATATATATATAATAAAAACAAAAAATTAATGATAAATGCAATATTATAGTTTAAATTCTTTTGTAGCACTTTCAATTACATGGTAATCTTTGTCACGTAATCGAAAGCACTACAAAAGAATTTAAACTATAATATTGCATTTACCGTTAATTTTTTGTTTTATTATATATATTTTTGTAATAAGTATCGTATTTTACATTTGTATATATATATATATATTTAATTCTAATGTTTTCACGGATAATAATATGACATATATATATGTATATATATATATATATATATATATATATATATATTGTACCACTATTGAACAGTGGTATATGTCTGTAATTTTTATTAACAAATTGAAATTAAAATAAATTACAAGTGGCTTAAAGATTTTTTTTAAAACAAAAATTTAAAACATAAAAATACTGAGTCATAGTTTTTTCATAGAATAAAACTTTTTAGTAGGAGGGGAGAGAAATGTATAATAGAATTAAAAAACAGTTAAAACTTTTTTCTCTCTCTCTCTTTGATAAAAACAGCTTTTATAAAGTAAAAGCTAAATAAATAGGTAAAATCAAACTGAAAATTAGTCTGTAAAAATTAAATGTCAAACTTTCATTATGTAATTAGTTTATAAAATTTTGATTAATAATAGTATCAAAATCAATAGTTGTATTAATTAAAAAAACTGTAAACTATTTTATCAAGAATGTTTGGATGAGTCTGAGCAAGGGATTAAGATAACCAGAAATGGAAAATTAATTAAAAGACATTTCAAGTTAAGATCTAAATTAAAAAATAATGTTAAGAAATTAAAATAATAGGAGATAAATGTATATAAAGACACTCTCTCTATTATTAGTTAGTCTGGTTTGTGATATAGTCTAGCTTGTGATTTACAGTTGGTGCTGCAATTTGCTAGATCATTCATTTAGTTCAGACAGAATGCAGAATCCAAACAATCAGAGATCCAGATATTCAGAAGGCAGTAATAAGCCAGTCAAAACTGCTGCAGTCAACATTAATGGACAAACTGCATAAGCCATGGATGCATCTGACAGGGCTTCATGCCACAAGTCTCCACAAGTCAACTATTACACCTGCAACAAATGCTGGAAACTGACACAAAACCATAAAATAAATGCTACCACTATTCTCTCTCTCTCTCATTCCCCATTGCTGAGTTACAAAATGGAAACTAGCTATGAAGCCATCAATGGAGAACTAGAAAACAAACTGGTTGAAAAATACACATAAATGAAAACCTAGGTAAAGATACTTTATCACTGTTTATATTTAAATGAATGAACTTTTAATTAATGGACTATCATAATTTAGCCTAAATACTTACTTATATTTTTTCAATATTATTGTGTTATATTATATATGCATGTGTTAAAATAAATATTAATGTTTGCCTTAATTGTCATTTTGTCTATTTTCTCTTTTACTCTTGTCACTGTGTCAACAGTCAATTATTGTATGTTATTTTATGTGTTAATTAAATATGCTGAACCCTGAGATAGAGTATGAGTTAGTCATAGGATATTTCAAGCACTGGATTATGGGCCTACCATCAAGGCATGTCAGTTACTTTGTGTAATTAGCTGATGCCTGAGATTTACCTCTAAACAAATAAAATGCTTTGGATGGTAGGGATTTGAATCTAGCAGTCGAGATGGGCCACAGTCTGGAAATGTGATCATGTTATTCTTTGCATAGCTCAGTCTGACTGTGGGTATTTTTGATAGCTCTGCTATTAATGGTATTCTCCCCTCTGCTTGAAGGTCTGATCCATTTACATAATGTTGAAAACATAAAATTTTAAATTTATGTTAAAAAAGTTAAAACCCAATTAAACAGCTACTTTTAAACAGACTTGGTTCATTATATATATATATATAGTGAACCAGGTCAGTTATATATATATATATATATATATATATATATAGTGAACCAGGTCAGTTATATATATATATATATATATATATATATATATATCATGACTTATATAGCTTGCATTTATAAATATGTAAAATAAAGAGCATGCTAATAGCTCTAAGCAAGTTTTTTTATGATAAATGCTACAAAAAAACATATTCAAACCATTTTTATCTAGGATTGTCCCCATTCCCAGACTGGTTTTAACTTATGGCTTTCTTCAGTGAAGAACTAGGACACCAGATTTACAACACCAACTCAACCTATCTTAAGAAAAAGATCTGAAATTTTTAGACATCTATATGTCTTTAAATTCAGCTCTCCAACTGAAATAATCACAAGAGTTAACTATTAGACAAATGCTTAACTTGAGTTGGTGTTTTAAATCTGGTGTCCTAGCTCCTCACTGAAGAGAGACATAGCTCGATACTGATCTGGGGAT
This sequence comes from Epiperipatus broadwayi, assembly GCA_028023455.1. Taxonomy (NCBI): domain Eukaryota; kingdom Metazoa; phylum Onychophora; class Udeonychophora; order Euonychophora; family Peripatidae; genus Epiperipatus; species Epiperipatus broadwayi. Next base: position 6,273,412 of record JAQFVV010000062.1, read on the forward strand.
GGGAACAATCATGAATAAAGATTATTTTAATGCATTCTCTTGTAGTATTTATCATAAAACAACTTGTTTTAGCACACACATTATATATATATATCATAATGTTTTTCATTTTGCTAGGCCTCTACATGCTAATATAAACTACACGCGAGTTGATCAAGTTATGTCAAAAAGAAAAAAGTTGTATTTCTATTCTAAAAACATAGCTATATTTCCTGATCAACTGGGCCTATTAACTGTTGAGAATTATGCTATTGATGAAATCAGCTTTTAATTTATTTAATCTGGGCACCAGAATTCCTAAGAATTTACTGAATTCATCATATAACATCTCGTGAATAAAAAAGAAAAATACTTTTAAACTAATAGGTATTGCATCATACCCTAATGAGAATTATTTTTTTAAGATTATTATTCCTGGGCTTATTCAAACATATTGGCAAAAGTAAATTACGTTTTTAAATTTTATTAAACTAATAATAAATTTAATAATAAAAAATAATAACTATTATTAATAACGCACAAATGAAAATTGATATTAGAAATATTTTTTTTATTATAACAGATTAAAAATCTGTTTAAGTTAAAATTAGAATTCCTAATCAAGTAAATTAGAGAGAACATGTATTAATTCAAACATGATGCAATCAATAAAATAAAATAATTAATTAAAAATTCTGGTATAAACAAAAGTCTCTTGTACAGAAAAAATGAAAGTCTCTATCGGGATTATTTTAAGACTTGTTTGCAAACGCTTAATTTTGTCCCAATCAGGAATAAGTAGTCTTACCGGTAAATTTTAGTGAATTCACGATGGTTGTAGATAACTATGCATAGTTTTTCGGGGTTAAAATGAGCTAACAGCCTTTGATTATTAGTTGATCTTGCGGTCCATTCTCCTAGTCAGTCACAAAGACTTTTCTGGTGTACATCTTCAGGCACAATGTCCGCAAAAGCTCCAGTTTACTCTGACATGCTGAATTATTTCAGCATAGAGTGGTCTTGGATATATTATTGTTATCCAAGACCAACTAGAAAAACAAATGAAACAAGTCGTTCTTCAAACTGACCTCTGTCTTTTATACTAGAGGCCCAGTTTTCCGACTTCTGCGCATGCTATTATTATGGCATTTTTTGTTTCATAATCTTGTAGATTCTTTATAAAATTTACGTTATAAAGTTCTCTTTTCTTATCAAGTTTTTCAGCCATCTTTAATTAGCCAAAATATTTTTACTTTCTCTTATTTTTTTTTTTACTTTTGGAATTCTTTTGTTCTCTTCAATTCTACTTTTATTTCTAATTACATTAAAAAAATACAAAAGAATAATTTAACTTTTATTGTACATTTTTTTTTAAAAAAACAAATCAGTCAAAAAAAATCTAAATTTATTTTTATTTTTTAGCTTTTACCAAATGCCAATATATTTGCAACATATATAAATAAACATTACAATACCACCAGCAACAGGGGATGAAACTAAATAGGGGTTTACACTAATTTTATTCTTAAGTTTTTAAATTCATATTTGTGTGTTGTTTTTGTTCTGTATTAACGTGCTGATATGTTGTGTAGACTCATTCAACAAGTGATGTTCAGCTTTAACACTCACTTTTAGGTCTAACATGGTGGGAATGGAAAATATTTCACATTCATCTGTGTCCTTTCCACTTAAGTGTAATAGTAACGATAAGAAGCCAATTTATAAGCACTAACGAGCATTGCTCATCATTTTGAGTCTTACAGGCTCATGGCAACTTGATCCACCTTCTTCTTTATTGGGATTCCTGCTAGAAATAGTCTGATGGGCATATAAAGGTGGTCTTATGTTAATATACTGCATACTAGAACTCAGGGCTATGTTTTTCCCCTCTTCAGTAACCGCCTACCCGGTCAAATACTTGTGACTTACGTCTACATCAGCCACAATCGTGTTTTTTTTTAGACATATCAAAAAAATATACATATATTTTTTTTTTCTGGAAGTCATATTAAAAAAATATTTTTTATATTTTAATAATCAGGGTTTAATTAGTTAGTTAGTTTTTATAATTTTTTTTTTTTAAATCTACTATTTATTTTCCGGCTGTGAGTTTTTTTTTTGGGTCAATATTGTAACGTTCTTTATCATTACAACTTATCTCAGGTTGTGGTTGTTAAATCGAAGCCTGAGTTGGGTAAGCCATTATAACATTTTCCATTTTGCTAGGCCTCTACATGCTAATATAAACTGTGTGCGAGTTGATCAAGTTATGTCGAAAAGAAGAAAGTTGTATTTCTATTCTAAAAACATAGCTATATTTCCTGATCAATTCGGCCTATTAATTGTTGAGAATTATGCTATTGATGAAATCAGCTTTTAATTTATTTAATCTGGATGCCAGAATTCCTAAGAATTTGCTGAATTCATCATATAACATCTCACAAATAAAAAAGAAAAATACTTTTAAACTAATAGGTATTGCATCATACCGTAAAGAGAATTATTTTTTAAGATTATTATTCCTGGACTTATTCAAACATATTGGCAAAGGTAAATTACATTTTTAAATCTTATTAAACTAATAATAAATTTAATAATAAAAAATAATAACTATTATTAATAACGCACAAATGAAAATTGATATTAGAAATATTTTTTATTATAACAGATTAAAAATCTGTTTAAGTTAAAATGAGAATTCCTAATCAAGTAAATTAGAGAGAACACATATTAATTCAAACATGACACAATCAATAAAATAAAATAATTAATTAAAAAGTTCTGGTATAAACAAAAGTCTCTTGTACAGAAAAAATGAAAGTCTCTATCGGGATTATTTTAAGACTTGTTTGCAAACGCTTAATTTTGTCACAATCAGGAATAAGTAGTCTTACCGGTAAGTTTTAGTGAATTCATGATGTTTGTAGATAACTATGCATAGTTTTTCGGGGTTAAAATGAGCTCACAGCCTTTGATTATTAGTTGATCTTGCGGTCCATTCTCCTAGTCGGTCACAAAGACTTTTCTGGTGTACATCTTCAGGCACGATGTCCGCAGAAGCTTCGGTTCACTCCAACATACCGAATTATTTCAGCTTAGAGCGATCTTGGATATATTATTGTTATCCAAGACCAACTAGAGAAACAAATGAAACAAGATGTTCTTCAAACTGACCTCTGCCTTTTGTACTAGAAGCCAGTTTTCTGACTTCTGCACATGCTATTATCATGGCATTTTTTGTTTCATAATCTTGTAGATTCTTTATAAAATTTACATTATAAAGTTCTCTTTTCTTATCAAGTTTTTCAGCCATCTTTAATTAGCCAAAATATTTTTACTTTCTCTTATCTTTTTTTTTACTTTTGGAATTCTTTTATTCTCTCCAATTCTACTTTTATTTCTAATTACATTAAAAAAATACTAAAGAATAATTTAACTTTCATTGTACATTTTTAAAAAAAAAAAAAATTAGTCAAAAAAAAAAATCTAAATTTACTTTTATTTTTTAGCTTTTACCAAATGCCAATATATTTGCAATGTATATAAATTAACATTACAATATATATATATATATATATATATATAGTTGACTGTTTATATATATATATATATATATATATATAAGTAACAGTCAACTGTAGTTCAAGATTGAGTTTCACTGTTCTACTGTAACCCACATTTCATCCCGCTCTTTTTTTTGTCATATGTATATAAACTATACGTATATATCTGAGAAGTGTCTATAAAAGTTATAAATATAAATTTTAAATAAAAATTCTTTAATTATTTTGATATTAATGTCTCTAGATGCAACTCAGATATATACATATATTAATGGAGCTTTTATATATATAATAGCACAAACAAATATTTTAAATAATTTTGTATTTTTTTTTCTTAATTATATTTCTAATAATTGATAATTATTTTTCTTCATATAATTACACAAAAATTCAAGATGAAAGATGGAATCATTAATTGTCCAAGAGTAATTAAAGGGGTGGAAACGTTCATTTATTTCATGATTTTTTTTTTTTAAAAATTAATTAAAGTTAATGAAAGTAAAATTTAAAACAAAACTAATTGATTTTAAGTTAGCTGTTAACATTTTTATCAAATCTATTTTCCATCTGGAAATTGATTTGAATTTATTTTTGGACAGTTATCTTGCAATTGCATCTCCCATAACAATAAAGAAAATATTTCTATAAATTAAAAATTCAATTAGAATTAAGAAGTTTAATTAAAAACATTCTTTGAATAACTCAAAACTGGTATAAATAGGGCTAAAAATCTATTGTATGAGAGTTTGGTCAATAGTCGCTAGCCGACTCCATGTCAGTTTGATTTTTGAAATACTTTTAAGTAGAGGGGCCTCAGCCACCTTCCCCTCCATCTTCAGCTCAACTCTTTGCCATGCAGAAATGTAGCTCCTGCCACTGAAGTGAATTGCTGAGGCCAAGAGACATGTTTTAAATCAAAGAATGCCACCTGCCACAGAAGATTTGTCAGTATTTTATTCCATAGAAACCTGAGGTAACACGTCAAATGTCATTACAATTGTATTACATGAATCCTTACTTTAAAATTAGGGTTCTCTTTATTTTGAATCTCTTTTAACTTGCCAATTGGCAAGTATGTTAAGTTAATAATTGCTTTCTTTGTGTCAATTCTCTGCAATCCAAATTAATGTTACTATAAAATTTTTCATCCAACTCACGCTTATTATTTTTATAATTTAGTGCGATTATAATTTATTTTAATGATATTTGTATATTTTTCATTTAATTTTATGTGTAAATGCCAATCAAACCCAGTCTTATGAACTTCTTCTATATTCCACTGTGGAATAGAAGGGGTGGTTAATGAGTTCTTGTTATTTATATCTAATAGCTTGTAAGATTGAATTTCTCTTTTAAAATGAATATGTGCTTTTTTAAAAAAAATATTTTTTACCATAAAATTATACAAAATGTTTAATTTACATTCATATTGGCCATTCAAACCAATTGTGCAAACGCTTTGCGAGTGTTAAATAATAAATGAATGCCTTCTGATCAATACAAGATATAGAATTTATGCAGGAATAAAAAGGATCCTCTTATTCCTACGACTCAAATATTTATATATGAGCAAATCTGAAGTACTTGCACAGAAGGCGTGATGATAGAACGGTCACTTTTAAATCACCATATACAATGTCTGAACGAATGATGCAATGAAATTTCCTAGAATTTACTAAATGTCATTCCAACTGAAACTTAATCATATATATAAGTAAGCATTTATTTTTATAGCGTCTGCATATAATTGTAATTTACATTCATATCGGCCATTCAAACCAATTGTGCAAATGCTTTGCGAGTGTTAAATAATAAATGAATGCCTTCTGATCAATACAAGATATAGAATTTATGCAGGAATAAAAACTTCTGTGCAAGTACTTCAGATTTGCTCATATATAAATATTTGAGTCGTAGGAATAAGAGGATCCTTTTTATTCCTGCATAAATTCTATATCTTGTATTGATCAGAAGGCATTCATTTATTATTTAACACTCGCAAAGCGTTTGCACAATTGGTTTGAATGGCCGATATGAATGTAAATTACAATTATATGCAGACGCTATAAAAATAAATGCTTACTTATACAAAATGTTTAAATATTTTGCCGTCTGGGGTGGATATTGGTGTTTGTTAATTTTATTAATTTCTTTATTGATCATCATCACCAAAAGGCTGGTGACAAAGTACTATTTTGTTATTTGCACTTTTAAGTGCATGAATTTTAGTTTTTTTATATGTTAGACAAAATAGTATTTATTCAAGAAGGGGGAGCAATGCACACTTCATTAATTATAGTTTTAACTTCTGATAAATTACTTACATGGGTCATTACTTTAACATATCATTACATATTTTTTAAACTACTTAAGGCTCTATTTTAGTATTTAAACCCAATGATTTTATATTCTTATAATAGTGTTGCTAGCATATATCAAATTATTAATAAGCCACATAGGAACTGATCTGATTCACCTGTACCTCATTCCAGAGATTCATGATCATTTTCGTTTGTCCTTCTCCTCCAAGTATATATTTATATATTGCTTTGATTCATCCATATCATATGCCAGGGATTCAAAGCCTTCTATCTTTTTTAGTGTTTTCATTTATAACAGGGACTATGACTATTCTTGAAACATGCAGGTTAATGTAGTAGAAGCTCTGTATGACTCTACTGTGATCTGGCCCATAATAACTTCCTACCCACCTTTTTCTTTCAGTACCACTGAGCATAAAGCTGGCATAGCATCTTAATAATTGGAGAATGATGTTTTCTTGAATGAATGTGCCATTTTCTCTTTCCCTAACAAAATGATAGCACCACAATTTCTTATAGTTCATTTTCTAGCCTGGTTAACAAAATAAATCATAACGATATGTGACAATGAAACATTTTGCTTTTTAAATATTTTTTGTTGGAGTTTTAGATCCAATCTTTCATGAAGCTGTCCTCCTCTTTATTGAAATAAGCAATTCCCATATTTATAGAGTTTCACAATATTCAATTGCTAAATGTCAAAAATGTGTAATAAATAAATGTTTCAGTATACCTTATGGATCAGAACATATCCTTATTTAATTATTGTAAATAAATTCTATAAATGAAAATATAGCCATGTATCTAATGCCAAGGGCATCCTATGAAGTCATATAAATAGTGAAACTCTATTGTCATATCTTTATTTGTTTTTCTTAATTAAACGCCCACCAAACACCCAGATAAATCTGTTTTTGTATCTTTAAATAAAGATCCAATTTTAAATATACATTCAGTTTTGTAACTGCTGCACTAAATTGATATTTATTAAAATAAAATAATTGAATCAAGTTTGTTAAAAGATTTGGATTTGTAACCAAAATAATAGTTTAAACTGTGTGAAGTTGATTATACATACATAAAATCATCTTGAATTTTTGTCAAAATAAATATTTATGATTTTAAAACTTAATTCAGTTGTTCAAATCTCATTAATATATTTATGTATGCTTTTAACTTATATCTTGGGTTCACTCAATCTCTCATCATCATTGCCAATTGAGTTCTCATGCAAAATGTTGTAATACCAAGCCAGGATAGAATGAATTCATGTGGTATCACCGTAGGTGTTGTCCATAGCATTATAGATTTATGGAATGGGCAAATAGGTTAGAATTCATAATTGCACCTGACCTGTGTATCTTGGGCATGATTGGATTCGGGGTACTTGTGCTTAGATTCTAAATCTTTTTGGATAGACATACATTTTCAACTGGTACAATATATATATATATATATATATATATATATATATATATATATATATATATATATATGGGGGGGGTGTTAGGAGTAAAAAGAAGAGATTGAAAAAAATGTATATGTCTGAAAGAACAATCAGATATTATTGACATCATTGAAAGAATTAAAGAACTGAAATGGAGCTGAGCTGAATGTATTGCTAAAAGATATGATGATAAATGGACAGTTGAAATCTTAAAACTCGATAGGAGAAGACTGTAAAAGGCTTAGAAAATAATCATATAAGGCATATAAAGTAAGGAATTTTCTGGAGTAGTGTGTAGCAGAAAGTCTAGAGATCAAAGAAACTGGATTAAACCAGGAGAGACCTTCATCCTGCAATATATCAATAATGGTTGAAAATGATAAAGTTAATGAAACATGATTTTAAATAATGATAAAATGTGTATAAAAGCATTTTAATACTTTTATATTGTTGAGAAAATAAAAATGAAACTAGAATTCACACAACAAAAAATTAATCAGAAAATATACATTTTAATAAATATAGTATTTTTATTCTATATGAATTAGATATATGAATCAATTAAAAACAAATATCTAACATGGTTAATATAAATATAACTACCAAAAACCAAGCATATTATTAGAGTAATAACAGAGTGAATTAGATAACAACATGAGGTAAAAATCATGTGACTGTTGATTCAATATAAATAGGAATGTTATATATAGTAATATTCACTTTCCAATTCAGATATTCAGAATCATATTAATTTATCAAACTAAATTTGCACATCAGAAAGCTATCTTGCAATAACAGATAAAATTTGTATGTATTATTGTAATTTATCTATATCTCTAAAAATATGACATCCAGAAATGTACTGGATAAATATATCAATATATTTGGGTTTAAGAAATTCGTTTGTGGATTAGAAAAACATCCAACTAAATTCTTCTAATGCCTAAAAAAATATTTTCTTTTAAATCATAAATTGAAAAATAAGTAATATATTTATAATATATGTTAAATGCTCTGGGATACAGCGATAAAGAAACTATGCAGATTAGCGATACTATGGGTTAACCCTTGAAAGCACTAAACCATTGTATTGTTAATCTGCTTGGCTTCTCTATTACTGTGTCTCAGTGCACTTAATATATATTATAATTTGTACAAGAAAACTCTACACATTTTTTAGTATATAATATATCTATAATAAATTGTCTGCCATTAGATATTGACTATTGAAAATGTTATTTAGCCCAAAAAAAATTGTAAAAGAAATCTGCGAAAAATGAAAATATATGGGTGGGGTGTTTTATTGACCACTGGTGGGAGGAAACAGAATCTATATTCACTTTGCTTACTACTCTGCCCAAAATATCCAACTGCCTTTAAATAAAATAACTTGTGAAGCAATATTGTAAAACTTGTATACAAAAAATATGATTTATTTATTTATTCTTAATATATTTGATCTACACCAATGAAATTTAAATGTTGCACCACCATGGTCCCTTAGGCAGAGAAGAATAATGCCCAGAGAGCACTTGTGACCAAATCAGAGCTATATTTAAATATATGTAATTGTGACCACATTTCAAGGGCACAGATATTTTCTTGGCTGCAGAATTCAACACCTATCATTCAAAGCACTTTTTTGTTTCAAAGTAAACCCCAGGTGACTGTCAGTTACCCAAAAATGACTGATGCACTTTGAATGATTTGCAAACTAATTCAGTGCCTAAGATATCCCAACTAGCTCAATCAAAAGTAATATAATGTGTTACTGTTTTAATCAGTGGTAAAAAGAATTGGCCAACAAAATATTAAGTTTTAAAGACAATTTATTGTAACTAAGTACTTATGATTATAACTTTTAAACTACTTATAAATTTTCTCAATTAAATATAAACAATGATTCATGATATCCTCAGGCACACACAATCTGATTCAGTCTTAAATAATTATAAGCATTCAAAACACATACATTAATAGTTCATTTTATATGGTTATTGAATTCATTTATTAACTGACTCTGGGGCATTATTATCAGAAATGAAATAAGAAAAGTTATTCATTACCTAAAGGATTTAAATGTTGGCTTCTTGCTGGTTGCTGCTTTATGTGATAATTTTCCAACCAGTTGGAATCAAGGTTTTGTGGAGGTTCTTTTGCTTACTATTTCATGGCACTATTCTTTAAGACAGATATCCCTGGAAGTTTTTCAAGATGTTAAGCAGGCATCACTTTTACCAGGCAGTCTGCTCTTTCATTGGACTCAGGCTGGAGCAAGGAGTTGTTAGCACTGCATTGTCCTAGTAAACACTGGTTGATTGACTGAATTGATTGAAGAACTGATAGACTAAACTGAACTGATTGACTGATGAAAAGCCAGACTATTTATGTGATGACCTGTTGTCACTTTTTTAATTAGTTTTTATATCTGCCAACTATATCTGTTGTTGGAATTCATCCACTGTTTTTGATTACATTCTTTTGATAAGATTTTGATCCTGTTTCAATTGGTAGCCATTGCAAATTTGTTGTTTTGCAGATTTTTTTATTAGTAGCCATTTCTGAGTCTGTTTTTAATTTTTTTAACTTTTATCTATCATTTAATCAACATGCACACATTTTACTATACTTCTTTATTTTTTACAATCATTTGCTATCTACGCATGTATATGTTTAAAATCAACTTGTTATTTAGTTTTTTTAAGATTACTTTTTTTTCTTTAAGTCAAATAGAAGAGAGTACCTTTAAATTTATATAAAAGTTTTATAGTTTAAAGTGTCATACTTTTAATTCTTAATTACTTGCAATTCAACTATTTTTAAGTTTTCTAAGTTAATTTTCTCCCCCTTCCACTCACTCCTAACTTTCATAGATTATTTCTTTTAGCGAACTATAAGAACTCTATAGACTTGTATAAATTTACTTATTTTCAAACGAGATGTTTTTACTCATTTACGAACAAACTATTCTGCAATACTTTTATTATTTTATTATCAATTTTAAACTTTACATTGTTCTATGGAAAAAAATTTTATTTTTTAATAATTGCAAACACAATTTTACATGTATCGCTCTCATAAGCAGTACAATATATATATATATTGTGATGATCACACATACTGTAATCACACATGTGTACATTTCATATACATATATCGCATAATATTAAATGTGAGTTTTATATGTAAATTAATTTATAGAAATTGGATAATAAATATAGAAAAGAAAGGAAATTTATTTTTAAGTTAGTGTTAATTAAAAAATCAAAATGGTAGTTGAGGAATGCAATTAAAAGCAGAATCAATTATAGTAATTAAAGAAAGTGAAGGAAGGTAAGCAACCAAGATTCTTATCTTTCACCTTTCAAAATCAACTTTTTAAAATTTTAAATTCGTAAAGTTAAGGGAATATTAAAATAGGATCATCGAAGTTGATGATCAAGTCTTAAAGAGAAAAGTAAATAAAAAAGGGGTTAATGATTGTAGAATTAGCAATCATAAAATTCAGTTGCAGTTATAATTAAATTAAATAGATTTACAGAAAAGATAAAGATCATCTCATCAAACTACACGTGTGAACGTCTGAAATATATGTATAGGTATGTGAAAGAGTGTGTAAATAAGAAAATTATTTTATTAAAGAGAAATAAAAATAAAACCAATATTATGGAAGTAAATAAAAAAAGAAATAAAAAAAACAAGAAATTTATGTATTTTATGAAAGTAAAATAAAGGTGTGAAATGTAATTAATGACATTCCAAGAAACAATCAAAATAAGATAAGAAAAGGATTCTGGGACAATTAAGTAAGAAGTTGTGAAAGAAGGAGCCATGTTTGAGTTTGTCTTGAGTCTGCTGAGCTGAACGACAGATTAGTTTGAGATCTGTGTTTGATATATGAACAAAATGTACCAAGAACTTAAAGCATCAAGAATGCAGGGGTAAGGGTCTCAAACAGATGCCAGTTGATCCATTCCCACCTTGGGTGTAATGTCATCTTACCCATGAAGTAATAGTAGTAATAGCACCTGCCTGATGGTTCACCTCCCCTGTCATTGAAGCTGCAAATAATACGATAAAAGTAAGCTGTATGAAGGAGTCCGAGCTGGATCCCAAGAACTACCATCTCTCCAAAAGAAGTGAAGTAATCCACATGATGGTTAAACATTTAGTCATCCAATCCAGAAAACCTAGGTAATTAACTTTAAATATATCATGTGTGTACACACTTTTTTTAAATGGCCACATAAATTAAACGCAATTGTAATGGTAAATATTAATGAATCAAATAAGTAGTAGTTTTCTTTATTCAATAATATGTGGAGAAAGGGACTCCAAGCTTTAGAACATCTCCATATAACTTAAGAACAATTATTATTCAGGGTGAAGAGTTAAATTAAATATAATCTGTGTTATTTTAATGATTTCTTGTTTTATGTTTAAATATTATATTTTAATGTGTATTGAATGTATTGTATTAAACAGTATTTATTTATGAGTAGCTCTTTAGTCTCGTCTTTCTTTCTCCACTATACCAATTAGAATGATATACCCGTAAGGATTATTTTAAGTAAATCATTCTTATGAATGAATATCCAGCAGCCGAGAAGTGTCTGATTGGGAAAGATAATACTGGAATATTCCATTGGTAATCTCAGTATTCGATCAGGAATATAGACTTAAATAATTAATCTATATTTGCTTTTTGCTTGACGTGACAGTCATGTCGATCATAAAAGTGTAAATTAAAACATTTGAAAACGGTCGAAAAGGTAATTCTATTACAATATATATATATATATAAAATACATATTTTGCGGGTTCATCCGTGCACTGACGTTTCGACTTGGTCACACAAGCCATCCACAGAGTTATAAAAACTACCTTTTTATAACTCTGTGGATGGCTTGTGTGACCAAGTCGAAATGTCAGTGTATTGGTATTAAAAGTTTTTAACACGGATGAACCCGCAAAATATGTATTTTATATATTTAACCCGTGCAAATATTCGTTTTAACATATATATATATATATAAAGTTCATAAACTATAAGTATAACATTAAAAGAGAATACAAATTGTATGTATATATAATGAACAGTGCTGAAACTGGGATTAGGCGAATAAATAAATAAATACCCAAAGAAATTTTTCTTTAAGTAAAAAGAATATTGAAATTATACTTCAAGATGCATTAATACATTTTTCAATCATACTTCTTAGGCCAATTAAATTGTTATAACATTCTCTATCAGTCATTCTTGAAGTAATGCAATCATGATCATTTGTATTTATAATTGATAATACCAAATGGATCCCATTTATAACCTAATAATAGGGCCATGTTCATCATATAACCAACATATATAACTTGAACTACTATCATCCATAATATTGGCTTTATGGGATGATAAATAATTACTATATGCAATTTGAAATTAATCCTTAATTAACACCATCATCACACAATTCGAATATTTTATAGAACTGAAAATAAAAATAAAAAAACTTTAAATATTACCAAAAGAAATATTTAAGAAAAATACAGTTTAATCATGATACAAAATGAGCATTTGCATTTAAAGTCTTGTTCATATTAATTTTAAAAATCATAATATTAAAATTAACATATACAAATTATATTCCTTATTTTTATTCTAACTGACATTAACTTCAAATTTACATGAAATGCTTATATTTGGTAAACAAAATAGTGGGTAAACATATGTTTTGCAGTGTGTATTAAACAAGCAAAGACAATTTAATTTTCTCCTCTGTTTTAAAACTGAATTGTGAGTTTCTAGTCCCACTAACTACAAAGATATATAATGTGGAAGAGAAAACAAAATATTACACTTCAAATATTAAGAAATATTAAATATTAGACAAAATGTGCAATAGCATAAATAATAATAACTATCAAATATGAGTAAAATTAGTAGTAAAAAATTATAAACTGTATTAAGCAACAAATAAATAGAACAATTCTCATCTAAGAAAGTTTTAGAGTTTGAATTTTATTAAAAAGAATTTGAACATAATGTTTAAGCTCCATTCAGTTATTCATTCTATATCCTATATAGTTTCTTACAGAATTTCACAGACTTACAAATTTGAATCTTGTGTGCTCAATTGAACTTTTGGAGTGCCTTCTAAATTGTTCAAATTTTATGTCTATTTCTTAGGCTGATAAATTCCTTCTTGTTTTTTTAGGGGATTTATTTTTCAAACAAAAATCATGATTATATTACTTCTTCATATTTGAGATTTGACTCTTAGGTTTGGTCATGCAAGCAAGCTAGATCTTGATAGATTCAGATATTATTGATGCAATTAGAAAATATAACTTTGCTTCTACATGGATTATCAGTATCTTCTACTGTATACCCATTATCTCTCAAATTGCTGATTAAAACTTTTCTGATTGCTAAGTCCATTTTTAAAAACATCTTGCATGAGTTTAAAATTTAGCTTTAAATAATTTCTCTTCTTATGATGTCACTAAGACCAATATTAAAGTCATTGTTTTATAATTAAGTATATACGTACTAATCAACTAATCGCAACTATTGTAATTAATTAAGTTCATTTTTTTCTGTGCAGCAGTAAATAAATTTTATGATCTACTTAATATTTTTCAAATGACTTATTAATCTATTCCAAAACAAAATAATTCAAATTTAATCACTTTAAAAATAAAAATATACATTTGACATCAAAAATTATTTATTTTTAAATCATTACAAAATTTTCAATTTTATGAATTTTAAAATGTATTATAAATTTTAAATGACAATATTTACACTCTTTTAGAATTAAATTCTACTAAAGACTGAAGCATATTCTCTACTTCTAATATTAATTTTTTATATTTCCATTTACATTTCATTAACTCAAACAACTGTTGCTTTTCTTATGTTTATCTTTTTTGTTGTTGTTTTAATAGCATTTTTGTAATAGTTGTATTTTTATATTGGACTATTTCCATCATCTAGTATGAGTATTGAATATCTTTAGAAAAATTTAACTTTATTTAAATATTTCAAATACATTCAACTGTTAGTAATATCACATCAAACAGGTTAGTATATGCACAACATTTTGAGAGATATTATTCTTCCCTCTTCTTCAGGTGTTGCTGGCCTTAACAATAACAGTACTAGCATGAAATTCAAACCTTAATCCTTAGATTCTTGAGTTTTGAATTTTAAGGTAATGCTCTAACCAGCTGAGGCATCTTGTGAAAGGCAACAGTCAGACATTTCATATGCTTATCTATGAGGTTCTCCCTGATTTCTCCTCTTTTTCCTAAGAGCAAAATTAATTAGTGGTTTTCATACATTATTTATGGTTGCACTAGATTATCTTATGGGATTGTTCACCATTGTCATGTGAGCAGCTTTTTTAAACCTGTTTGGTGTGATATTACTAACAGTTGAATGTATTTGAAATATTTATATAAAGTTAAATTTTTCTAAAGACATTCAATACTCATATTAGATGATGAAAATAGTCCAATATAAAAATACAATTAAAACACCACCATCACAAATCTTCAGAAAAACATTTTTTGTAATAGTTTTAAAAGTAAGAAAATTTGATACTTGTTAATTAGCCACTGTACATTGCTTGGTGGTGCTGTTTCTGTGCAAAAATGTTTTAATATAATGTTTCTGGGCAGGGACAAAAGAAAACACTTTTCTTTTTATTTAAAAATATATGTTATTTTTCTAATAGTAAATGAAATGTTTAAACGAAAATTTTAAAAAAACATTTGATTAACAAACTAATCAGCCTGCATTAAATAAAATTCCATTCAATTAAATTGCATCATGTAGTGCTGGAATGTGCGGGGGGGGGTCAAACCAAGCTTATGATTTTCAATACAACATGCAACCTCAGACAAGTTTACATTATTCTTAGCATTCTACATTAAATGTCAAAAACAAAACACTTTTCTTTTTATTTAAAAGTGTATGTTATTCTTCTAATAGTAAATTAAATGTTTAAACAAATTTAAAAAACACTTAATTAACAAACTAATCAGTCCAAATTAAATTAAATTCCATTAAACTAAATTTCAGCATGTAACACTGGAATGTGCAGGGGAATGGGAACGATGGTTTTGCCAATCTGAAGGATCATCCTCTGATAAAACCAAGCTTATGATTTGTCTCATAGCTTTTCTCATGAAACATGCCTATTTGCATGAGTTTTGGGAAATGGTGCTTGGTCCTATTCTTTTACAATTGTTTTCATCTTCCAAGCTGGGTAGGGAAGCATGGGGATAGGCTTTCAATTATTAACATGTATTAATATGTCAGGTAGGGTGTAAGATCATTACTTCGAATGCACATTAAAAGAGTTATGGATGGTTGAATTATATACATCCTCACATTATATGGTAGTGATCTGTGAAATGTGTGCTATTTTCATAGTATTGCAAAGCATATTAGTGGGTGTAATATTTGTGTGCAATACCATCTAGGCTTGCTAATAGCTAATATGAACAGAACTGTTCTATATGCATGTAATTTACCATGGCTAATTAAACAATACTGAAAATTCTCATTTATATCATAATAGACATGATTTTTGCTTCCAGACAAATGCAAGAAAAGTGTTAGGAACAAAAAAGTGTAAAACAAGAGATATATAATTGATTTATTAATTTAGTCAAGGCAGTCCATATCCATGAAAATATCTTTATATTATACAACATCCACATGTAAATGAGATATTTATTTATATAGCATGATGAATATAAATTGTAATAAACTAAAGATCAGCATTTCAAGCTAATGTACATGCACTTTTTTATGAATGTTAATAATAAATGAATACTTTCATTTCCAACACAAGATAAAGTCTTTGCAAAAGAATAGAATGAATCCACCTATTCTTTCAATCCAGATCCTTAAATATGGGCAAATCTTAAGGACTGGAAATGAAAATGTGAAGATAAACCAATCACTTTAAATTACTCTTTACCATGTCTGAATGAATGATGCCTATGAAATGTCATTCTTAAATGAAACTAAACATATGTAAATGAGATATTTATTTATATAGTGCGATGTATATAAATTGTAATAAACTAAAGATCAGCATTTCAAGCTAATGTACATGTGCTTTTTTATGAATGTTAATAATAAATGAATACTTTCATTTCCAACACAAGATAAAGTCTTTGCAAAAGAATAGAATTTAAAGTGATTGGTTTATCTTCACCCTTTCATTTTCAGTGCTTAAGATTTTCCCATATTTAAGCATTTGGGTTGAAAGAATATGTGGATTCATTCTATTCTTTTGCAAAGACTTTATTTTGTGTTGGAAATGAAAGTATTCATTTATTATTAACATTCATAAAAAAGTGCATGTACATTAGCTTGAAATGCTAACTTCCACATGAGAAAATGAGAAGTGTTACTACTGTATGTGGAAAATCTGAGGCATTTGAAATACAAATTAATGTTAAATAAAGACATGTACTTGGTTCATTATTTGTAATTTGAATCCATTGAAAATAAAAACAAGAATTTTAGATTTATCCTATGCTGATGATTAAGTTAATTTTCCAGTTCAAAAGACAATTTACAGAAAGCAGTTAAGGTTTTGAATACAACATTTAAAGACTTTGTTTTAATAATTACTGTTCAAACAACACAGGTTTATTATCAGACAATGACTGGAAACAACTCAAAAATGTAAACCAATTTAAATATTTTGGTAGTTTTACAGATAGAAAGATGAATTTAGATATTGAGATACAACACAGATTCCAATATGCTGCAACTGCTTTTAATAAGTAAAATAATAAATTATTTTATCGTGAGGAAATAATTACTGCAACTAAGTTTGCTATATATAGTGCTATTAGTATACCTCATTTATTGTTTTAAGTGAGTCTTTGTCAGCCTCTCACTACAATATAAAAGCATTAGAAAAATTTCCCCTAAATATGCTCCACAAAATTTTACAAATATAATATCAAAATCATAAAACAAATCAATATAATCTTCAATTTACTTAATGTGATAATATAGAGTCCACTACTATAAAGCCACTGCTTTATTAGATTGAATATGTAAAATGAATTAACAATGCAAATCTTCCTTAAGTGAGATTTATGATTAACGTGAGCTAGATTTTTGTGAAAGAAGTAAACCTTGCTCATTTTATAACGATTATCTTAATGATATCCTGAAGAAATGTAATGTTGTTTCTTTCCATAGGTTAGATATAACAGAAAATAGAATATATTGGAGAGCTTCAATTACACGTGGTATTAAAGAACTTCAGACAGAAAATTTTTTTGTTGAAGAAATTAAAAGACTACTAGCAAAATGGCAAATAACAGAAAAATGGACCAGAATGCTTTATATGGGAACATGTTTGTCGTTCACAAATTGGGTTGTATAGTTATTGCAAAATTTATTTTTGCAAAACTTATTTTTGCAACAGTTTTTTTTTCTCTTTCTTTTCCTTTTTTCATGGAGTTGGAAGGTCATACTTGTTTACAAGTGGTTATTATATGTATGTTTGTAGAATTGTTTAGATGTTCCAAGGTAATGTTCATTAAATTAGAGGATGGTTAATAAAAGAATAAGGATACATGTTAAAAATATTTAAAAGGGAATTTTTTCTGCTAGGGAACCAAACACAAATAACCAAGTAAGCATACAAGATTTAAGGTGATAGCACATTAGTCTCTATGTCTGTGATCAGGATTTGGAATCCAAATTGGGTAAAACTTGTTACTTTTTTAATCTCCAACCTGATTTAGTATTTTTTTTCCATATAGGCAACCTGTGGCCAATTCAGCTTATTATTATATATTAGCTTGCACATAAATATCTAGCTAATCTTAGTTAGAGAATAAAATAAGAGTAAAAACAGCTAAATAAACTCCTCACCATCTGCCATTTGACAAGCCTAGTGAAAAATGCATTTTTTGTCTATACAGGTATGGACTATTCGGAGAATTTGGATCTGCAATTGACTATTTTAATACGATAGGAGCTCTTTTATTTACAAAAAATATATTGAAACTAATTGCTTTGATATTTCTTTTAAATTTCCACAAACTATGGATTAAATAAAATACAATCAAATTGAAAACTAGTACTTATTTTTTATAAACTTAGCACATTATTTTATTTAATATAAGAAACAATAAACATAATAAAAAGATTAAAATATTATAAATAATGTTTTATTTCTATCGTTCTTTTTTTTTTTTTTACAATTTTTTTTTTAGATTAGTGCGTAATAAGAGCAAGTTTTATAGAAATTAGAAATCTCAACAAAAAATAATATATTGCTATTATATTTTTATTATATTTTTTTATTGATAGCAACAACTTTGACACACCATTATCAGATTAAAACAATATACATCTATCAGCAATAACTTATCTAAAAAATTAAAAGCAGGTCAAAATTAAAAACTTGAAAATGTTTTTAAATTATGTGTTTGTGTTAATATATGCCAACAATAACAAGAAATAATCGTAAATATAGTTTGCAAATGCATCTCATTTCATTACAACTCTTATTTTTTAAAAAAATAAAAAAAAAAAGTTGATTTCCCCCACCAAAAAAAATTTTCCCCTGAAATTTTTTATTATTATAAAAATTTTATGTTTTTTAATTTTATTTCCAATTTTATGTTTTTTTTTAAATTTTTTTTTTTTTTAAAAATAAAAAAAACCTTTTTTTATTACTCTTCATTCTTGCGCTTTGTATGAATATAATAAGTGCTTGAGATAATATGAATTTTAAAAAAATAAACAATAACACAAATATTAAAGATTAATTATTTTTACCTAACTATTAGTTTCTTTTATAAAGAGTAAATGCTTAGAATGTACCAGTCCAGCAATTGTTTGTTCTGGCTGTCAATTCTGTCGGATGAGTTTACATAATATATTTTGCAATATATCATAATTTCTGATGATTGCACTTTTTCTAAGCATTGATTTAAATAAAACTTTAATGCAATTTATATACTTACTAAGAGTTATAAAGAATATAGCATTATCATTATTAACGCTATGACATGTAATAGTATTCATAATTATATTATATAGTTTAATGCTATTCAGATGGGGGGGGTGTAAATAGCTTAAAGTAGCATATTATGGTAATTGTCTCTCCAAACAGCTTCTAATGACGGTTTAACTAATTAGATATATATTTATTAAACATTAGTAATGTACCGGTCGAAAAACACATATCGATCCAACAAACCCCTGAACACAGGTAAAGTACCTCGAGTCCGATCATGTACAAGATATATATAACTCAGGTACATCGTGGATTCTGCCCTATTTATATATCCCCAGGTCAAAGATCTAGTCAATAGCCTTTCTCGATGATATGATCGAATTCCCTTACTTTCACCGTGCCAGCAGCTGAGTCTTAAATCATGAGATTCATTTTTAATTATATATTTTAATGAGAACTTGGGTGATTGATTGATTGATTGATTGATACATTTAAAATCAAAAAATAATTTAAAATAAAAGTAAATAAAATTGATTCGAGGAATACTGGCAATTTTGTTTTAGTTATATATATATATTTAAAAATCATTAAGCATGTTACATTAATATTTAATTCAAGCTCTTTAAAAACAAAAAATACAATCTTGAAATTAAATTTTATAATTATACAAGTTCATTGAAGGCCTTGAATGCAAATATCAGTGTATTTTTAATTCACTTTAGTTAGATAATGAGGCCAATAAAAATTTTCTTCCTTTATTCTTCTCATGTATACTAATCAATTGACCAGAAAATAAAAAATTAAATACCCCTATCAATAAAAATATTAATAAAAAATTCAAATTTTATCCCATTTTACTTTGTGATATATCATTTTAAAGATGGAATCAAGCAGCAATGAATGCTGGAATTTCTGTTGACGACATGCTTATAGTGTTTATGTAATTTAAAAATGAAGACAAAAAATTTCAATGAATCAGCTGCCATTACCACACATTGGAATCAACCCTTTTATTAGCAGGTTGATTCTCCAGGCACCATACTGAATTTTAAAAAAACTGACCTGAGACACATTTTTCACAATAACTTCAGTTTTAATAATGTTAGAATAACAAACTTTATATTGATAGAAACTAGAAAAACTAAGGAAAACAATAAGTCTAAGACAAATAGTGATTACCATTTAAAAAATAAAGAAAAAAGAAATTTCAACATTTGAAATAATTATTATTTTATTGTTTGTTTATAATTTATAATTTATCATCAACTAAGTTTAAATTACATCTTCATTGATAATTTCTTTGTATTTCTCACAAAATTATCTTTCACACTATATATAATGCTTCTTACCTGAAATAATCCATAGCTTCAGAATCTCCAAAACTATTCACATAAAAATTCTTCATTTTTATTTTGTACCCCAAAAGTTAACAAATCTCAAAGGCATCTACAAGAAAAAGATTCATTCTAATAAAAGACACAAAACAAATCATTTCCTGAAAATGGATATATACTTGTCATCATAGCAATTGGCTTTTTGTTTATCTAAAATTAAAAATAGTAGACAACTGTCTGTATCACTGATAAAATGAGTTTCATCTTTTCATTTTATATTTTTTGTATATCAGTGACGATTATATTCTTTATGCACACCAATTATGCACTCCTGTTATATTTGTCCCACAGAGATATAATTTACTTGCATATAACTCATTTGCTAACTATAGACTTGAAAATAATGTGATGCAAGATATGGCAAAACTATTGATTCCACAGCATGAGTATCAAGGCATAGACAAGAATAAGAATTTGCTTCTTTACCTGCATGCAATTCCATGTGGTATATACATAACCATTGTGATTACCACTATACACACACCATTTGAAATCTCTCTTTATTGGTTTTAAGTGTTTATATTTTCACATGACACTATGCCTAGTAAATTTTGTGATTGCTTTATCAACTGCAATCTGAAACCTTTCTATACATTTGATTATCAGTTTTAAAGCATATTTGATTTATAAGAATACTAAATTTTGATTCATAAGAGTACTAAACTCTCCATATAGTGGTGCCACCAAGTGCAAGCCTTTAGAATCAATGGGTGCAAAAAGGTTTGTGCATAAAATCCCTATCTAATGGCTATTCATCCAACATCTACAGAATAGTTTTTAGCTTATGGCTTTTATCAGTGAAGATCCTTGGATTGAGAGTACTGCATCTAGATCTTAGGATCTAATGCAACCCTCCAGCAGCCACCTTTTATCTATTTGGTTACTTATAAAGCTAGGATCCCAAGATAAAAACATCATAATGTTTCTAACTAAAAGTCATTCACTATATCTAACTCAATTCAGCAACTATACATTTTGGTGTTTTTGGTTTTTCAAAAACCACAGTCACCATTATTCTATGGGCAAGATAGATATGAAATTATCAAAATATCACAAGATCACCATTCCATATGCTTATACATACTGTTAATAACAGTAATAAACTATCCATACACTAGTGCCCCCAAGTGCAAGCCTTCATAATAATGGATGCACTTGGTAGCACTACTTTATGGAGAGTTTAATGCTCTTATTAAGAACATAGGAATCATATGAAATGGTAATCATCTGATGTTTTGATGACCTTATACAAGATGTGACTGAGGTTTTTGAAAAACCAAAGACATTAAAATGTATAGATGCTAAACTGAATTTAGATCTATATGATTATACTATTGAATGAGCTTGAGTTAGAAACATTATGGTGTTTTCATCTTTGGCTTCTAGCTTTATAGTTAACCAAATAGGTAAAAGATGGACACTAGATAGTTGCATTGGATCCTGAGATCTAGGTGCAGTGCTCTCAGATCCAAGGCTTTTCAATAACGAAAGCCACAAACTAAAAACTAGTCTAGAATATTGGCTGAGTATGCATTAGATAGAGATTTTATGCACAAACCTTTCTGTATCCATTGATTACTCTGGCTTCCACTAGTGGTGCTGTTGTATGGAGAGTCTTGTATAAGCATAAATAATGGTGATCATATGATGTTTAGTGGTTTAATAACAATCCTGGCCAATAGAATTATGATGACTAGGATTATTAAAGAACCAAAGACACCAAAATGTATGAATGCTGAACTGAGTTCAGATTTATATGACTAAACAAGTGTTTTCATTTTGCACTTAAAGCTTTATATTTCGCTAAAAAGGTAAAGGGTGGCTGCTGGAGGATGCATTAGATCCTAAGATCTAAATGGAATGCTCTCAGATCAATGGCTTTTCACTGATAAAAGCCACATGATAGAAACTAATCTGAGGATATTGGATAAGTAGGCACTAAATAGGAATTTTATGCACAAATCTTCCTGCATCAATTTATTACTCTGGCTTTGCAGAGAGTTGTGCTACTGTATGGAAAGTTTTGCCTTTATGAAACTGGAATGTGGTGAATATTACAACAATTAGGTGCAGTGGTGTATTTTGCTCATATATCTAGTGAATATTAGAATATTGTAAAAATAATCAAAAATTATTTAGTTGGTGATAGAATTACAAAAATTGTTTTCCTTGCATTGTCAAGAACAATTAAATATTATGCCTAGAAAGTTTTTAAAAATAAAAAAAATAAGATTCATTGTCATCTGTCTAAATCTTATAAAATTATATATATATATATATATATATAACAGTAAGGTATATATTTATATATTTATATATATATATATATATATATATATATATAATATACAAATCAATATATATATCAAAATACAGTACAATTTATATAAATTATATTCTTTTAGAAGTACTTTCGACTATACACTTTGTAGTCTTTATCAACTATATAACGTTGAATAATCAAAGTGAGACAACCCTTAACAATACCCATAGTTCAATTCAGATTTCCCACAATTCTGTTATCTTAACATTTGATGACTGGCGATTCATTAACATTTGATGATTTCTTGAAATCAACATAGCCTCTTTTATTTTACGTTTATTATGACAATGTTCAATTTGAATAATTTTCATATTTTTATAATCAAATTTAAATCCATATTGACAAGATTTATTATGATCAAATATAACAGATGATGAAGGTTTATTTACATCTGTTCCATATTGATTCTCTTTTTGAATTCTATTATATAAAAGCATATGTTCTTTTATTCTCTTCTCAAATGTACACTTAGATTCACCAATGTATTGTACACCGCATCCACATATCAATCTATATATAATAGAATTTTGATTAAACTTTGAATTTTGAATTTTAGAATTATTAAGCAATCTATTTATGTTATTTGTAGAGAAAAAAGCAATATGACACAAACCATTATAAATTTTCCTAATAAACTTGACCTGCTCATCTGATATAAATGGCATTGAAATCCATTTCATTTTGATATTTTTATTTTTAATTTTATTATAGTGTTGATTTCTTTTAAATCCTTTAATAATATTAGCAATAGCATTTTTATAATAACCAATTTTTAACAAGACATTAACAAATAAATGTAATTCTAAAATTCAAAATTCAAAGTTTAATCAAAATTCTATTATATATAGATTGATATGTGGATGCGGTGTACAATACATTGGTGAATCTAAGTGTACATTTGAGAAGAGAATAAAAGAACATATGCTTTTATATAATAGAATTCAAAAAGAGAATCAATATGGAACAGATGTAAATAAACCTTCATCATCTGTTATATTTGATCATAATAAATCTTGTCAATATGGATTTAAATTTGATTATAAAAATATGAAAATTATTCAAATTGAACGTTGTCATAATAAACGTAAAATAAAAGAGGCTATGTTGATTTCAAGAAATCATCAAATGTTAATGAATCGCCAGTCATCAAATGTTAAGATAACAGAATTGTGGGAAATCTGAATTGAACTATGGGTATTGTTAAGGGTTGTCTCGTTTTTATTATTCAACGTTATATAGTTGATAAAGACTACAAAGTGTATAGTCGAAAGTACTTCTAAAAGAATATAATTTATATAAATTGTACTGTATTTTGATATATATATTGATTTGTATATTACATATATTGTGAAACGAATACAGATATCAAACTTTATTTATTACATATATATATATATATATATATATAAATATAGTTTGATATATATATGATATTACAATAACAACCTAAATTATTATTGGGTTGACGTCTTTAACATTGTTCATATGTCAAAAATTTTATTTTATAAGATTTAGGCAGATGACAATCGTTTTAGCATTAGCTCAATTTATCTTAAACAAATTATTAATAGATATCTTAGTAAGTAGGCCTAACATTTCAAGATTCTAAATTATGAGAACATTATTTCCCTCTGTTGGTCATTTATTTTTAATAGCTGTTAATTAACTAATAATTTAACTTGACGATTAATTAAAAATTCTCGAAAATAAGATGTGAAGTTAGACTTGCTTTTGTTAACAAGATCAGAATTAATAACTTTATACCTACGTGCACGCATGCACGTTCTCACACATAAAGTAAGTAAACGTTTACTTAGTCATTAGAAACAATCAATCAATAAGGTTCACGTTAATTTATTGTGACATTTAATCGTCACTTCTAATTTCATCTATTCCTGATTATTTAAAAGTAGTGTTTTGTATGTACTAAACCAGTTTTTTTTTCAAGCGTTGGTGGCCGAATGGTCAGCACAGGTGCCTTACAAGCGGTTGTCCCGGGTTCGCTTCCCGATCGATGCTTTGACACATGAAAGCAAAAACGTTTTTTTTAAGTGGGGTACATTCAAGAGAATATATAAAATATTGGTTATTCATTAAGTTTTTATTTAAAAATAAATAAATTTCAAACTAATAGTAATTTGAAAATGCGATTTAAAATTTGCTGCCAACACATTTATTAACCTTGAAATCTAATTAAAGTAAGCGAAATTCTTAGAGACATTTCGAAATAAAGCGCAGCTTTAAAAAAAAAGACGCTGAAATTTAAATAAATCACAAGTTATGATTTTTAAATAGTTATTTATTTTAGACCAAAAATTTAATTTTATTGTGTTAAAATAATATTTATAATAATAAATTTGCATACGTATTTATTTTTTTTAGTCGCTATTTAGAAATAAATAAAGTAGTTGGTTTTCCGAACTTATCTCACGATTTATTTGCAAACAGGTGAAAAATTTCTCACACTAAAGATATTTTTTTTAATAATTGAAAACTTATTTAGAAATCTTTTGTATTTTACATTTGGCATTAGAATGCAGACTTCATTTATTTACTTTTTGATTTTTGTAACCATATCCAGTGGATTTGAGTTTAAAGACTGTGGTAAGAAGTTTACTTTAGAATTATGATTTTAAAATTATTATGAAAGAAAAGATTTATGTGTTTACAAACAATTTGTTTATAATTATATTTTTTTTAATAATACACATACAATATATATATACAGAACACAAATTTATAGCAATTATATACGTACACATATAATCGTACTTGCATTTACAGACATATCTATTATTTTATATGATGCTTGTAAGAAATATTTTTTTATAAGCAAAAAAAAAAAAAGTTAAGTCTTAAATTCCTAACTAAGCCAACAATTTCTCTAGCATCTTTTCTCGAAGTACTTATTTACCAAGTAGTTAACCAATTAATTGGCAAAGTTTATAGTTTTGTCTTTGTTTTTATCATTCTGCTTAATACTAATAAACAATAATTGAATTGATTAGCTATAGTTTAGTTATCTTAAAGAAAAATCATAGCAATGCTTTGAGATTTTTAGTTACTTAAAAAATTCCCAAGTAATTCATGTATAAAACCTCAGTATTGACAAGAGAGTGCACTAACTACTATATTTTAAAACTTTATATTAATAAATCGAAAATATATATATATATATAAATTCAAAGTATAAAACCCTAGCTACTTGCTGGTTCTTAGCTATATATATATAATATTCGGGGGGAGGGTAGAGATTTGTGTTAAATATCATTAAATTCTGAATAAATATAATACGTCTAAAATAGAAACTAAATAAAATTTTAATATACAAAGATTGAAAGATTGGAAGGATATGAAATGAAAAAAAAAATTTTGATTTGAATTTTTAAAAAATCTAAAATATTTTTGACTTTTAATATCATGCAAATAGTATTTTTCCACATTACTGTTAGTTATTCTATTCTTCGACCTCCAATATTTTTTAATAAATTAAATGGATTCATAGTATGACCAAAACAAGACAATTTCAATTGTCTTACTGATCAAATATTTACTTTATTGGGTTCTCTTTTTTTTTTTTTGGCTGTTCATGCAATTCTCTAAATATCTCAGTTCAAAAGCATCAATGCTATTTGATTCTTTTTTTAGGATATTCAACATTTACATTCATATGAAATCACAAGAAACATTTATATTTAAGTAGTTTAAGCCATTTCTAATGTAGAGATTTGAAACATAAAAATCGCTGCATCATATAAAAACTTATTACTCTAGCTCTCAAATTTTATATTTTATCTTTCACTTGGAAAGTATGTACCTACATCTAAATTTTTTTCAAAGTCTTTTATTGCAATATTGACTCATTATTCATTTGTTGTAGATCTTATTATTATATATTTTGATGATGATAAACAATTCTTAAAAACAAACATGCTCTCCTAATCTTTTTATTTTTAATATTTAGTTATACTCATCTTTTCAGTCTATTATTTAACTTTTCTAATTAGAGTTCTGAGATGTTTTGAAATTGTTAAGTGCATTTTTATTTTTTACTATCAATCCTAACTTACAACATATGCACTATCTGAGTCAAATAGTTAAGATGGCAATACATGGCACATATTTAGTTTCTTTGTTAATATAAAAATAGCTTGTCGATCATAACCTATTTTAACTCTAGTTTATAGATCTGAATAAAGATTTATTCTAAAGTGTACCCATTTTTCCAAAACATTTCATAATTTAAATTTGATCACTTGAATCTAAAGGCTTTATAAACGGTTATATTTTTTTTATATTTGTTTGATTCTTTTATTAATCCATATGCCTCAAAAATTATGCTTTTCATATTTTTTAATCTATCATAAAATCAATTTCAAGTTTTTTAATTTTTTTAAATATAATGCTCAAATCTATATGATATAATTATTAGAATAATCTTATTTGCATCTGATATAAGAAATATGGTAATATCGTATTCATTTTTGTCTAAAATACCTTTTTTTGTTTTCCTGCAAATTTCTGATATAATAATATCAAAGCTAGCCTTATTTCATCTTCCATTATTGTTGACATTCTTGGATGCTGGATATCTAGTAAAAATGTCATTTCTAGTGTTTTTTTATGTTTTTTTTTTCCATGTCTATTTGATTTTGTCAGTTCAGATTATGATCTGGTCATTTGTTTTTTTTAAGAAAATATATTGAGAGATCTATAAACTTTTTATTAAAGTTCCACATTGTTAATTTTTTAAAAAAGTAGATACCACTTAATAA
Organism: Epiperipatus broadwayi; assembly: GCA_028023455.1. Lineage (NCBI taxonomy): Eukaryota > Metazoa > Onychophora > Udeonychophora > Euonychophora > Peripatidae > Epiperipatus > Epiperipatus broadwayi. The sequence goes on from JAQFVV010000062.1 coordinate 6,301,222, forward strand.
AGAAAATAAGTGATAGTATTTGTAATTGAAAAATAATGTTAAACTTTTTAAATTTTAATATATATTTTAAAAATTATAAATTTAAATGCATCATCAATTTTCACAAAAACTAGATGAAAATTCAAAAGAAAAAGGCAAACTTACATTTTTTTTCTTTAAAAACATTTTTTTTAACTTCTAGTTTTAAAACGTATGTAGTTTAAAGAAAATCATCCTAGACTTCTATTATTTTTGCAACAAGATTTTAATGGCAGTCAAAAAGCTGATTTGACGCAGTTAATTTTAAAAAAAAATTAAATATCTATGAAAGATAAAATTAGAATTAAAAATTTTCAAAAAAAAGTTGTACAAAAATTTAATAAGATAAAATAAGAATTAAAAGGGATTTCCAAACCAAATTTTTAATATCCACAAGATTGCTGCTCATACAAAAAAATAAAAAATAAAAACAGTTTTAATTTATAAAAATGAAAATCTGGAAAAACGTTATCAAATCATTATTACCAACATTTGAAAATGTAAGAAAAACACTTTATTTTAATTTTGAAATCTTACCATACTTTTAAATTTGATGCAAAATTGCTAATGCCAAATTATGAAAGATGAATGAAAGGAGAAAGATGATATTCAATTTTTTTTTTAAAAATAATGTTATATCGTTTAATATCAATTGGGTGCATTAGGAAAAAATTAAAAAGTAAATAATTATATATTTATAAGTTGGTTAATCTAGTTATTATCCACTAGAAAAAATAAAATAAAAAAATTGCTAGAGCTAAAATACATGAATTACATTCACTAATATTAATTTATACATAAAGAAATTATAGCTTTGTGATTTAAAAAAAATATTATTACATGCTATACAGATATATAAACAAATTAAAAAGCATTTTTTTAAATAACTGCAATAAATTCAAAATCATTTGATATAATCTATCTAATATATACATACATTATACCCTCACCTTCTTGTCAATACGATAAATAAAAAATAAAACTAGCTCAAATACAATAATAATGCTCCGGCTAAAATATTTATAATCTTAATATAATAAATAATAAAAGTATCCTATAATAATTTTTACCATTCGACTAGCTCTAACTAATTGTTAAATAATATATGTTTCAATTCATGAAAATTAAATTAATAAAATACTAATAAATCATGAGACAATTTAGTGAAGGTAAAGCAGTAAAGAATTACATTGAGCCTATATCCCAATATAATCTTAATGGTATAAGAACAATACCCCCCTCCCACTATTATTTCAAATAATAATAAATTCATAGTGTTCTTAAGACTTTTAAAAAATAATAAGTAATTTAGTATAATATTACTAAACTAAACTCTAATCTTTTTTACTAAAATATAATTATAATTATCTCAGGTTCTTGAAAAATAAATCTAATCATTTTTAAAATATCTACTGTAGCCAAGTATGATAAGGGGTTTTGTATCATTCCTAACTACACCTAAACAATAATAATAACAACAATAATAAATAATAATCCTGCTCCTAATTAAATAACTATTAATCCTATCTACTATTTAACACTATGACAACTAATAATAATGATAATAACAATAATATTAATATAATTCTTTTATTTCCCATGTGGCATCTTAATATGGTATAATCTGAAATATGTGGCAACAAACAAAATTAAATTCTATGCGGTAAATTGTGTAATGAATTATGACTATAATAATATTATTGCAAAAGAAAAATTATTCAAATATCATATTCTGGATAATTATTATTTCTTTAAAAAATGAATAATTTATTTATACTGTGCAAATGTATCATATTTATTTTGCATTCTGTTAATTGTGTATTTGTGATAGTGAATAAATCAATTAACATAACACAGAGATTTATAAAACAAGTTTAACAAATTTATTATACTTTTCATTAAAACAAAACTATTTACAGTATGTACAAGCTTCACTAAATAAAATCTAACAAAATACAAATTTAACTAAAGTAAGATTGAGTTACACTTTTCAATTATATACGAAATAAATCAAAAAGTAAATAAACCTTCACTCTGGCTTATGCATTATTCATCATACATAATATAAAAATAAAATGTTAATTTAGACCTACACTTCATAATCTAATAAATCGTTTGCTAATTAAACAAATAGACAATATAGCTTTTACACCAAAATTATAAATACTTAAAATAATGTTCATTTTGAAAATATGTTTTTAAGTTCATTCAATAAAAGAAAATTGAATTTAACAAAAATAAATAGTGTTGACGCTATACTAAATACTTTTTGCTTGGCATCATTCTCAAATCATTATATGTGTTTCATGTTTTTTTTTAAATAAATAAAAATTAATGTAAAATAATGTTCATAAAATATAACATTCATCACACTTTGTATTGCTCATTTTGATGTTTCATCTTTTAAAAATATGCAATGATTTGTGAAAAATCAAAATATCAAAATTATTTTAAAATATCATGAATAATTGTAATTTATTTTATCATCAAAATTAGTTTAATAAAATATGAAAAAGTATTTATGATTCTTTATTATTTTACAATCAGCATTTACATTCAATTTCATTTGTATTTCATCTTAATCCAAACAAGAAAACATATCTTACTTCCTTTTGAAAAACAATACATCAATCCAAAATTATTTATCATTCATCTTTCATAAAATACTATGCTGTATTATGTAATAACTACTGAAATTAAGATAGCAATATGATGCATAGGATATGAAGGAATAACAAGAGTAAAGTCTCAATAGTATAAAATACATTTAATAATCCACATGGAAACAGTAGGAAAGAATAGGTATGACTTTTGTCAATACCTTCAAAAATAATGTCCAGGCTATTCATTCAGCTCCTACAGATCATTATAAAATATGAAAATATCAAACACTGCCCATGAAAAATACATACAAGACACAGGGCTTTGTTACCTGTACTTGCATAAAACTACTAAGATAAAAATATAGGCTATTTTTCTATCTTCTTAACATATTCTACATATAAGACATCCAAGTGTTTTTTTTATATACTCCCCCATCACTACCAATTAAAAACTCCAAAATAGATCTAACAATCCACATCGCAAAATAATTAGCATTACTCTTAATAACAAACAAAGTTAACATATGATATTATCAATTCAGAACTACAAGAAAAAGATTTTATTCACTTAAAACTCAGCAATAAAAAAAATATAAATGACGTTGTTTTGTTTTAATATTAAAATCAATATTCTAATATTTAAACAGCATGGTTCATTTAGTAAAGAATTATGAAAAATTATGAGCATCAATAAATTATATTAAACTTTGTAATATAAAAAAGAAAAATGTATGCATATCTTTTTTTTTAAATCATAGCTTATATCTCAGAATAATAATAAAAAAAGTTATACGTGTAATTAATGCACACATACTCATGTTTACATATACATATGATAAAAACAATACTTCAAAAATATTCCAAGCAATTTTAGAAAATACAATAAAATGTATATCGTAAGATAATTAAACACTTGTAAATTACTTAGTGACTCTTCAACTTGCAAGTCACTATTTTATATGTCTTCTGGTCCAAATTCAGTATAAGAAAAGCATATTAATCAAAATACCAGTCATCCAACATAACACTATTGTACTTTTAAAAATGTTTGCAAAATTTTAAAATATTAAAAGATTTTCTTTAAAAAAAATAATGTTGTTAGAATAATAATTAAAAAAATATTTAAAATGTAACTTTTTCTATCCTAACAATAAATCCTAATACTAACTTAGTATATTTAAAATAATAATTCAAAACTAAATTTATGTAATTCTAATTTATGTTTGTTCTCCAATAAAGTTCAACTAAAGTCTTTCATTATAATTTAATGCTTCTAAATGGTTTTTAAATCATAAATCAATTGAAATATTAAAGAGACCTACTGGTTTAAATAGGGCTGATGAAGCACAATGTATTCCAGCTATGTGGAAACCTCTCATTTTATCTAATATTAACTTGATAAGTGAAAAAACTGAGGGAAATAAACATTTTGGTAAGCGTCATATTGTGAATGTTGAACTACTTCAAGTTGAATCTCACTTCTCATCTGCACTGAGTCACATTATTCTTTGAGATCTAACGATTGTTTTTTCAAAAGTTAAACTTGATAATGGTGGTTGCTGGTCCGTCGAAATATTGGATTGTAATGCAAAATAATACACGGTTCATACCCAAAAATATTATATATATATATATGCACATCCACACAAAAAAAATCTAGAGTTTTGGCAAATTATCTCAAATCTCATTTAGATGAGGGGTTGACACCTCGAATCAGGTCACACCTCAGTTCCTTCACCAACACTCCATGATTTACTACCCTATAGATGGCATATTGAAACAGTAAGATTCGTATTCGAATCTTAAGTTTCACCTTTTTCTGTCGTCTCTCACTGACCTGTTTATCCTGCCCAAATTTAAACTTTTTGATATCGAATTGTGTGTGTGTAGCAATATTAAAATGTATAAATATATGTAGAATTCAGCATAAACATGCACACATTTCGATCTCAAATTAAACGCAATAAATAGGGATAAAATAGTATAATTTAGATTTCTTTTAGTTATATAATTTTGTATAATTTTAATCATTTATTTTGGATTATAAAGTTCGTATTTATTGCTTTGTTTAAATTTCGTTTAATAATAATTCTAAAAAAATCTGATGTAATATTTAATTAAAAGTTAAAATAATCTTATGTTCCCTTTTTGTCTTTGAAATTTAAAAGCATCAGTCAGTGATAGATAATAGATTAATTAAAGAAAAATTCCCCAAAATATAATTAGTAAATGTAAAATGTAAACAATAGAACGGCAGCTTTCTTTAATTAAAAAAACCAACAAAATGCATTGATTATCCTCAGGGCAGATTAAGTAGAACCTAAAAATATCTTAACAAAAATGTGAAAGATCAAGATAAAAAAAGAGGCCATCTTAGACTTGCTGGAGACATTCACTTAAACTTTAGCTTTGCTCTCGATCACTGAGAGTCTCCAAAAATAATAAAAATAATTTGTTCCTGCCAAGGTATGACCGAGTAAAGCACCTAGATTATTCTCCATTGGGAGATGGCCTATCAGATGCCGAACTTTCCATTGCCCGTCATAAATTCACCATGAAGATCTGCTGCCTGAAATGAATGAGAAAGCTGCTGCTGCTGTGAAAGAAAATGAAATATCTAAATACAAGAAAGAATTGCCACTCATGAACTTTTTGCTGCTAAACTAATGGAATCAGAAAACTTCTTATAAAACAGGTACCTGTCTGTGTTCAAACTCTAGAGTACTCTAATAATATGCTATAGCTCTTCTTCATACTACTTATCTAAATTATAAAATGTAAAACTACCATATGTATAACTAAAACTGAATAATTAATTTAATATGTAAATTTCTCTAATAATCTAGCTTACCTCACTCTGTCTTTCTTGGGTGCGTATTTCTCAAATCTACATTCTATCTATAGTTATTATTTACTTATTGCATGCTCATAATCGTCTCAAATTTCAAAGTTTAAATCTATGATCGCTTAAAACAATGAATGCATGTCCAATTTTCATTAATATTTACTTTCCTAAATAACTTTACTTTCATATAAATCGACACGCATTCAGTGCATCATTATTGTAATGCAGGGTCTACTACTTCGCAAATGGCTGGCATATTAGTTGTAATAACTCCCAGTTTATATATATTGTATTTATTAAATCTAATGAATAATTCTAGAAAATCCCATTTCTTTGAGAGTCGCCAGAGTTCTTGAGTAAATGTTGGTAATGTAGGGCCAAGTCAGAAATCTACTTAAATCTCATCATAACCATTTATACAGTATACATGTGTTACGTTTTAGAGACGCGATGACCCATTCCGCCGTGAAATTTCCGGATTCTTCAGGGTTGAAATTAACCCCAGTCGTCCTACACAAGTGGGCATAATGGGTGCTCCCGTAGGACTTGACAATGTCATGCAGCCAGCCAGCAAAACTGCGACATGGACCGCTTGTCCCTGGTTATGCTTATGTGACACCTTACTTCGTCGGGCCGATGGCAGAGACCAGCCCGACATTCTTATAAACTCATTCACGGCATTGCAGTTTCGATATACTGCCATTCCATATCGCCTTTCTAAAGCGTACCACGTGTTCCTTTACTTAGTTTTATTATTCTATATATCACTCCGCCTCTGCATTATCTTCATAATTCACTCTCAAATAAATGTTTGCCCTTAGTCATAAGATAAATATTTTAATTAAATAAATATATGTCCACTGCCACTCTTAAATCTTACTTTAGACTCTTGCATTGCAAAGGTATAAATTCCCCAAGGCATGCATTAGAAATACTTACTCGAGAATTTTAGGTAGCTAGATTACGCCTTCAAATAAATGTATTCCTTTTGTAAACATTACAGTATCGGAAATACCGCTACTGAAATCCTCAATATAAAATAATGTCTAAATAAATAAATGTATTCTTTAAAATATAATCATGTCGCAAATCCCACTACTGAAGCTGTTAGTCCATAAAATATTATTAGATTGTTTTATTAAAATGTATTAATAAATAATTTTAAACTATACGTCTGCAGTTACGTTTCATTTATTCGATACCCATTCTATATAATATTTCCTCGATTATGTAAATATGAATGTTTAATTAATATTAGTTTGGTTATTGGCTAACTCGAGAATAAAATCATGAGTCTCTTGCATATCCCTGACCACCGTGCCTAAGGAAATATTTACTAATGTCGCATCAGATGCGTTGTTTCGTGGATTGTATTGTGGAACCGATAAACTATGTTCGAACTCAGTACCACGGGTGGCTTCGCTAATCGATGGTGCTGCTGTTCTGTATGGTGGTCGAATTCTGCACTATGTTTACGAGTCACACGTTTTCTGACCGTTACATAGTTAATTTTTTTTTTAGCGTTTGGCGCTTTCCAACGTGGAGCTTTCGATACAAAAAACCCATATATACCCTGAGCACAATATAACACATATAAATTTCTTTTAGCGTTCGTTACTCGAGTTAGCTAATTAATCTATATATATACGATTTTGTTTTGATAAAAATAATGAAAAAAAAATAAATCGAGTGAAATAATGTGGGTCGAGTGAATGAAAGGACAGCAGGTGTAATAACAAATTTAAGGAAAGCAGGGATGTGTGTGTAATTTAAGAAGGAATGAAAATACTCGGATCTAATGAAATATTTTATATATATATGGCAAAAAAAAAAGTAATCAGTCGTTAAATGAGAAAGCAAGTAGCATTGAATTTTTTTATTAAAACGCCATTATATATATATAGCATAGACAGCAGAAGCTTGTTATATATGTTAATAGTAAATATTTTGTTAAAGTACAAATATATATATATATATATCATAGACAGCAGTAGCTTATTATACGCGTAACCAGTAGTTCGCTATAATATATATGTTAAATATGTTAAACGCAGCAATATAGAGATAGGGCAATGTAGAGTAGGTGAGGGCAGCGAAAGAGTGTTATAGGGCCAATATACCGGTGGGGAGTAGTCAAATGCTAATAGTATAAAGAAAATAAATAATATTAAGAAAAATGGAAGCAGAAAATGACAGAATAGCATCAATGAACTTCAGTCTAAGGTTACTTGAAATATTTAGACAGAATATGCAAAAAATGAAGAAAATGTATGAGGAGGAAATGAGAAAAAGAAGAGATGAAGAATCAAAACAGAGACAAGAAGAAGAAAAGAGAAGAGTTAGAGAATATCAGGAATTTAAAGACATTATGTGGAGAGAGTTAGAAGCCATAAAGGAACATTTTGGAATATCCCCAGCTAGTAAAAAGGAAGAAGAAATTACAGAAATGGAAAAGGAAAGGGAATTAGAAATACTTGACAAACCTATGATAGTAGATGAGCAAATAGACCTTATTCCAATAGATGAAGGCCCACAAGAACCATTGAGTGAAAGCAGTAAAAAAGAGACGAAGATGGACACTGGCATAACACCAACACGTTTGCATTTTGGTAAAGCGGACTCATTACTGATCAAGACGCCATTACCCATGGATGAACGTGAAATCAATATTGAAACTGACAGACGCAAGGCACACCGCCGCCTTACAGAAAGGGCAGGATGGAAATTATGAGCAGATCAGAGAAGCCAACATTTCCAGATCGGGAACTATGTTTGCGTACAGAACTCTCAACAAAGTAACCGAGATAAAAGAATATATAAAAAGTTCTTTCATTTGTACCGGGACCCTTTATAATTGATCGCACAAGCAGCCCAAATGCATATTTATTAAAAGATGGAGATACCATAAAAGGGACATACAATGCCCTCTACCATGTAGGTATTATCCACCTGACCCGGGGTTGTAAAAATATTAGACTATTAGGACGGATTAAACGTATATGAAAATAATAAAATGAACTTGATATAATGAACTTGGTTGAATGGATTGTACTTTAGTCAAATAGGGTTTTAGATAGAAATTTTATTATATATATATTATTGTTTTAATTACTATTACTCTTAAAAAAATTTTTTATATTATACTAACTAATCCTATTCTAAGAATTTTTTTATATATATATACATTCAGTTTAACTAATTATTACTATGATTTTAACCAGACACGGCCAAATTAGGCCATTTTAATTAAACTATAAATTCTAGATCCGGGTATATAAATTGTCCGTTGCTTCATGTAATCTCTGCTTTCTATATTTCAATATATCTGTAAAAAAAAATAATAATTTTTTTTTCGTATTTAAATTATGTAATGTAAAAATTTTTTTTCTCTTTCTTGCCTCCTTTGTCCTTCCTTAATTGTTCACGGGAAGTACTGGGAAATGAAACAGTAAGATTCGTATTCGAATCTTAAGTTTCACCTTTTTCTGTCGTCTCTCACTGACCGGTTTATCCTGCCCAAATTTAAACTTTTTGATATCGAATTGTGTGTGTGTAGCAATATTAAAATGTATAAATATATGTAGAATTCAGCATAAACATGCACACATTTCGATCTCAAATTAAACGCAATAAATAGGGATAAAATAGTATAATTTAGATTTCTTTTAGTTATATAATTTTGTATAATTTTAATCATTTATTTTGGATTATAAAGTTCGTATTTATTGCTTTGTTTAAATTTCGTTTAATAATAATTCTAAAAAAATCTGATGTAATATTTAATTAAAAGTTAAAATAATCTTATGTTCCCTTTTTATCTTTGAAATTTAAAAGCATCGGTCAGTGATAGATAATAGATTAATTAAAGAAAAATTCCCCAAAATATAATTAGTAAATGTAAAATGTAAACAATAGAATGGCAGCTTTCTTTAATTAAAAAAACCAACAAAATGCATTGATTATCCTCAGGGCAGATTAAGTAGAACCTAAAAATATCTTAACAAAAATGTGAAAGATCAAGATAAAAAAAGAGGCCATCTTAGACTTGCTGGAGACATTCACTTAAACTTTAGCTTTGCTCTCGATCACTGAGAGTCTCCAAAAATAATAAAAATAATTTGTTCCTGCCAAGGTATGACCGAGTAAAGCACCTAGATTATTCTCCATCGGGAAATGGCCTATCGGATGCCGAACTTTCCATTGCCCATCATAAATTCACCATGAAGATCTGCTGCCTGAAATGAATGAGAAAGCTGCTGCTGCTGTGAAAGAAAATGAAATATCTAAATACAAGAAAGAATTGCCACTCATGAACTTTTTGCTGCTAAACCAATGGAATCAGAAAACTTCTTATAAAACAGGTACCTGTCTGTGTTCAAACTCTAGAGTACTCTAATAATATGCTATAGCTCTTCTTCATACTACTTATCTAAATTATAAAATGTAAAACTACCATATGTATAACTAAAACTGAATAATTAATTTAATATGTAAATTTCTCTAATAATCTAGCTTACCTCACTCTGTCTTTCTTGGGTGCGTATTTCTCAAATCTACATTCTATCTATAGTTATTATTTACTTATTGCATGCTCATAATCGTCTCAAATTTCAAAGTTTAAATCTATGATCGCTTAAAACAATGAATGCATGTCCAATTTTCATTAATATTTACTTTCCTAAATAACTTTACTTTCATATAAATCGACACGCATTCAGTGCATCATTATTGTAATGCAGGGTCTACTACTTCGCAAATGGCTGGCATATTAGTTGTAATAACTCCCAGTTTATATATATTGTATTTATTAAATCTAATGAATAATTCTAGAAAATCCCATTTCTTTGAGAGTCACCAGAGTTCTTGAGTAAATGTTGGTAATGTAGGGCCAAGTCAGAAATCTACTTAAATCTCATCATAACCGTTTATACAGTATACATGTGTTACGTTTTAGAGACGCGATGACCCATTCCACCGTGAAATTTCCGGATTCTTCAGGGTTGAAATTAACCCCAGTCATCCTACACAAGCGGGCATAATGGGTGCTCCCGTAGGACTTGACAATGTCATGCAGCCAGCCGGCAAAACTGCGACACGGACCGCTTGTCCCTGGTTATGCTTATGTGACACCTTACTTCGTCGGGCCGATGGCAGAGACCAGCCCGACATTCTTATAAACTCATTCACGGCATTGCAGTTTCGATATACTGCCATTCCATATCGCCTTTCTAAAGCGTACCACGTGTTCCTTTACTTAGTTTTATTATTCTATATATCACTCCACCTCTGCATTATCTTCATAATTCACTCTCAAATAAATGTTTGCCCTTAGTCATAAGATAAATATTTTAATTAAATAAATATATGTCCGCCGCTACTCTTAAATCTTACTTTAGACTCTTGCATTGCAAAGGTATAAATTCCCCAAGGCATGCATTAGAAATACTTACTCGAGAATTTTAGGTAGCTAGATTACGCCTTCAAATAAATGTATTCCTTTTGTAAACATTACAGTATCGGAAATACCGCTACTGAAATCCTCAATATAAAATAATGTCTAAATAAATAAATGTATTCTTTAAAATATAATCATGTCGCAAATCCCGCTACTGAAGCTGTTAGTCCATAAAATATTATTAGATTGTTTTATTAAAATGTATTAATAAATAATTTTAAACTATACGTCTGCAGTTACGTTTCATTTATTCGATACCCATTCTATATAATATTTCCTCGATTATGTAAATATGAATGTTTAATTAATATTAGTTTGGTTATTGGCTAACTCGAGAATAAAATCATGAGTCTCTTGCATATCCCTGACCACCGTGCCTAAGGAAATATTTACTAATGTCGCATCAGATGCATTGTTTCGTGGATTGTATTGTGGAACCGATAAACTATGTTCGAACTCAGTACCCCAGGTGGCTTCGCTAATCAATGTGGCTGCTGTTCTGTATGGTGGTCGAATTCTGCACTATGTTTACGAGTCACACGTTTTCTGACCATTACAATATATGATGTTATACTCAGTCTCATTTAATTCATGAGCTGGCAGTTGAACAGGGTGGAATATGATACTCAGAGAATAATCAATCAATTAGTAATTAACTAAATAAACACACACACCAATGGTTTTCTGAGATAATGCATATATTAATAACTAACTAAAATGAAATTTTTATAAGATTTCGGATGGACTGCAAATAACACACTAAACATTATTACAAGTTTAATATCTTTAATTATTATATTATAAGTTGATTAATACAAACAGAAATGCCTTAGGCTTTTACACTTGCAAGTCATATACAATGATGTGCTGAGTTAGTATAGGTGTCACATTTTTAGGATGCACTTTCAATCATTTAACTTTAAAGTTTATTATAAATTAATATATGCAGTTTATAATCATGCCTGATATGCTGTGCTATCTATTGTAGGTTTGCTATGAATTAAATTTACAATAATGACAAATGATAAAATATAACTTAATTGCTAACTATACATAATGAGCAATAATATGCTCCCTATGCAGATTATTTTAAGAAACTACATTTGGTGTTCAGATCATGGTGGGACAAATTGTGCTTGTAGTGAAGCTTCTGAGACTATGGTGCTATATTAATTAAATAAGAGTTGCATCATGAATGCATAATTAGTTATTGGATTCAGTACCAAGTACTCAGTTTTCATGGACTTTATGACTTGCTATCATAACATGAAGAACATTTAGTTCAGGAGATCAGAGCAGCTGAAAATACAGTTCTGAACTCTTGTGTTTCAGTTCTGTTTCAGTTCTAGAAGAGCTGTCTGAATTAATAATAATGGGATGGCATTAAACCAGAAGCCTATTTTAATAAAAAAAAAAACATACCAAGGTGTAATGCACATGTGTGCTTTGTAAAGACACTTATAATGCTTATAAAAATAATATTAATATTACAATTAAAACTAATGTGCTAAAAACTAGTTTCATTCTGTGAAACTACTTTATTCCAGTTTGCTAATCAGCATACATAAAGCATGCTAAGAAAGGTTTTATTAAAAATCTAGTTTCAAGACTAAGTCTGAATAGTTTATATAATAAACTAAGGAGAAGTAACGCGTATTTGGGACTTAATAATTATTTATAATAAGCTTTATAATATCATTCTTGTGATTATTTAACTATACATAATTCATTAACATGCAAACATTCATGATAAGCTAAGACATAGTAACAATGGAGATTTATGTTTACTAAAGAAGCAGCATAAATCAATTACAAGAGAGCTTCTAATCATATCTTTAAAATTACTAATATTATTCATCTCCATTTTGAATTATGGCATATCATAAATATCAATGAAATAAACAAAATAAAATAAGATAGGCATGACTGCAGATTAGAAAAGAATATAGATATAATAACTGATTACAGTTATTATGTTTAAGAGAATTATTTAAATTATGATTATTCATTTAGTAGACAAGATTGTTACAGCTATTATTATTAATTTAAAAGTTACATTAAATTGATATTACAGAGTTTAATTTATTTAAGACATAGATATTGATGAGTTTATAGATTTATGAATGTTCAATCAAAGTAGATAGCTTAGAATTCATTTTTATAAAGCTATGTGGGAAGAGATATTACCAATCTTCTTCTGACTGAGTCGTCCGACATGTAGTGCCACTGCTACTTCTCCAGGCAGGCTATTTTCTGATACTCCTTGACAGGCTGTTGGTCTTGAACTCCTCTATTCTAATAGATCAAATTTGGTTGCCTTCTAACCGTTCATTTACATTTTTATCCAAGCATAGCTCCCAGAAGCAAGCATTTCATTAATTAAGTGAACCTTCAGTGCTAAATTTGGGGGATGGGTATATTAATTCTTTGATCCCCCTTATAAAATCTATTAACTTGTTTACAGTTTATAAGTTTTTAATCTTGAAATTTAACATAGTTTTATTACTTTTATTAATCTAAATGAATAGTAAAATACTGCAGATTGAGTGAATTTGCTTTGTCCTAAAATTTATTTTAAATTTATTTTAAAATTTGTTCTTGATTCCCACACAAATTAAACCAGGAGCATGTGGTGTGATATTTTCCAAGAAACAAGCAATCTTTTAAAACAGATTTAAGTTCTGTAAAATTATATTATATATGTCAACTTGTCATCTCTAGAATTAGAAATTTATATGTGAATCTTAACTGAAATAAAGATATAAAATAATATAATTGTGTTGCAATGCTTATTATATCTATGGGTGCACTCATACACATACAACAATGTTTACCACTAAACATTACATTATCACTATCTCTTATGCTAGCACATAACTATTATTAAACAGGCAAAACTCTCCATATAGTAGTGCCACCCTGTGACAACCAGAATAATCAATGGATGCCAGAAGGCTTGTGCATAAACTATTGAGCTTAGATTGAAAATATTGTGTTTTTAATTTCATTCTCATAGTTTTGTAGTTAAGTAGAGATAAAAGATGGCTGCTGGAGGGTTGCATTAGATCCTAAGATCTAGGTGCAGTGCTCTCAGATCCAAGGCTCTTCACTGACAAAGGCCACAAGCCAGAAATTAGTCTGGATGAGTAGGCACTAGATGGGGATTTTATGCACAAGCCTTTTGGCATCCATTGATTACCCTGGTTGGCACAGGGTAGCACTACTGTATGAAGAGTTTTGCTTGTTTAATAACAATGTTTACACAACTTTTAATTTATTGTATAATTTGTGATTAAGTATACACATTATAACAATACACATACAGACATTAATATACTTAGGTGTACACAGATATACATAAATATATGTACATATATGTAAATATGCATTAATATATGTAGACTTGGAGGGGTTTAAACTTGGGATAAACATTACTATGGAACATAGTAGGTGAAACAAGAATGCCAGACAATAAATATTGTTTCAATATATATATATTATAACGGGACGATCCTTTTTAGGACTCGAGGAAGTCACATCTAACTATAGTCGGACTTTGAGTCTTCTTATAGAATGCCATGGATGATGTGATTTAAAATATAATCCAATTCACTCCTCTATTAATAACCTCGTTACTCTCAGAATTCGAGCTCAGAGTAGAAATTTGCAATCGACTCTCTTCAGGCATTTCCACAAATATCCCATAGTAATAATAAATTTAATATAAGCTATATATAACTTCTTTATAAATATTAAATCACTAAGTTGATTTAACATATATATGCATGAGTATGTATATTTATAAATATTGGTTTTATAAAACGACTAAATAAAATAAACAAACGAGACCTGTATAATTTTGAAATCAAGTTTAACACATTTTAATCAGTAATAAAGAACAAAATATTATCACATAAAAACATTAAAATTTAGAATTATAATCTGTGCTTATATACACTAATAAATTATTTAATATTCAAAAAAAATAATAATAATGTAATCATTTACATATATATATATAATTTAAAATCATGCGTATAATAAATACACATGATACATTATAAATCTACCTATTGTGTCATTAAAATAATTCAGTGTGTATTGTATGTCTATATACGATAATATCCATTTACACTAGATTAATAATAAAATGTATTCTGATATTAGTTATGTATGTTTAAAAATATATTATGTTAATTGTCATGTAAGATTCAATTTGGAATATAATAAAACTTACTTCCAAATTGAAATAATTTAAAAACGTTTACCTTAGTCAGCTGTCATTTCCATCAGAGTATATATCAAAAATTTTACCATCAATATGAAGGACCTTATACTATCATAAAGCAAACAGGTCCCAATGCATTCTGGATAAATATAAAGGGAGACATTAAAGGCACTTACAATGCTAGAGCTTTAAAACCCTATTTTGGTCAAACGAATTAATAATATTTTACCACATTTTACTTATGTGTAAAATATTGAAAGAAAAGATCATTTAGAATAGGTAGGGGGGGAGTTTTCATTTAAAAGTATATGGGTATATATATATATATATATATATATATATATATATATATATATATATATATATATATATATATATATATATATATATGTATAAGGATGTATATAAGTCAAAAGAGATATTAATTTTCTTTGATGAGGGTATGTTAAGCAATTAAAATTAATTCTTAGGATACCTAAAAACTAAAACTGTTTTAAGAGTTAATCCATGCTGAATGATGGATGTTCTTGGGTTTTGGATAGTTCTCAAAAGAGTCCATAAGTCTTAAAGAAAAGCAGGATGGAGACTACCAAACAAATATATGTGACATCTATAAAAGATGCACATGACAATAAATCCATCAAAGGAAAATAAATAGAAAAGAGAAGAAAAAGAAAGAACCCTATATATATAAACTTCCTTATCCTTCTGTTTAAATTGAATAATATTTAATGTAGAGAAAGAGAAAGGGTTAAAAAAATAGAGCAAATAATAAGGGTTGATAAAAGCAGGAAAGAAAAACAAGCTCCACAACTTTATATTTAATGCATACATTGACATACATTAAGTGTCCAAATTTTAATGGTAAATATAAAATTTGAACTTTTTAAGGAAGGGGATAATGTGAGAGTACCATATGAGCCTCACCTAAAACAATTTGTGTTTCTTTGTGAATTTAACTGTGCCTATATCGAATCAACAGATATAAATAACTTACACCTATCTTAAGCTTTTCATGTATCAGCTATATATATAGACTAGTTAGTATTAAAAGAATAATTCTAAAAATGAATAATTCTAATTTGTTTATACACATGCATAAATAAATGTTTCTAACTAATAGTATTTTTTTTGTTAATATAAAACTTGACATTTGACAAAGCCTTAAGTCAACATTGCATTTTTATCAGTTGAAACAAAGGAAATAAATGTTTGGGGTTCATTACAAATTGTATATGTTAAACAATAGAGAGCATGAGCGTGATTATGTGATATGCTTGCTGAAATTAATCCAGTATAAAAACAAACTAATATTGTTATAACAATAATCTTCTATTTAGTTATCAAGGCAAGAACTACATTTGTAAATTTAAATGTGTTCGAATTTAGAACACATTTAAGAAAAATTAAAAAAAAGAAGATTCAATATTTTAAAACCTGCTTCAAGTAATTAATTTACTGCCTTTGAATATTATAAAGAACTATAAAAAAATAATCATTGTAATTAACAAGGTTATAAAAGTTATCAACGTCTTCGAAATGAGTTTACAAAATATATATTTAAGAAGACAAAAATTTATAAAGATGTTCTGTGGCTAGATAATTTATGCCAGGGATTTCTACTGATGTTTTAAACCCGAACATGTAAATTTATTCCTACTTAATCAATGCCTAAAATATAATCGTCATAATTCTCATTTAAAAAGCTGCTTTAATATTGGAGTATTATATTGAAGAAGATGTTAAATATTTTACTACATAAATATTTAAAGAATGAATATCTGGATTGCCTCTTCGAAGGATGATCAATGAACTTTATGTTTCAACATTCATCATCATTTTATTTTGTCTAAGGAGGGATATAAAACCGCATTCTTTCTCGTCTTGGATTACTTCATTGTATAATTTAAGAACTCTTAAACTTTATTTCCTTTGTGGATAATTATATTTACTTAGAAAAATTACTTCGTATATTAAAGTGGAGAACTGATAAGATGAACACTTTATTTTTTTTTATTTATTTAATAAAATTTAGATGTTGATATTTTGATATATACTCTGATGGAAATGACAGCTGACTAAGGTAAACGTTTTTAAATTATTTCAATTTGGAAGTAAGTTTTATTATATTCCAAATTGAATCTTACATGACAATTAACATAATATATTTTTAAACATACATAACTAATATCAGAATACATTCTATTATTAATCTAGTGTGAATGGATGTTATCTTATATAGGCATATAATACACACTGAATTATTTTAATGACACAATAGGTAGATTTATAATGTATCATGTGTATTTATTATACGCATGATTTTAAATTATATATATATGTAAATGATTACATTATTTTTTTTTTTAATATTAAATAATTTATTAGTGTATATAAGCACAGATTATAATTCTAAATTTTAATGTTTTTATGTGATAATATTTTGTTTTTTATTACTGATTAAAATGTGTTAAACTTGATTTCAAAATTAAACAGGTCTCGTTTGTTTATTTTATTTAGTCGTTTTATAAAACCAATATTTATAAATATACATACTCATGCATATATATGTTAAATCAACTTAGTGATTTAATATTTATAAAGAAGTTATATATAGCTTATATTAAATTTATTATTACTATGGGATATTTGTGGAAATGCCTGAAGAGAGTCAATTGCAAATTTCTACTCTGAGCTCGAATTCCGAGAGTAACGAGGTTATTAATAGAGGAGTGAATTGGATTATATTTTAAATAACATCATCCATGACATTCTATAAGAAGACTCAAAGTCCGACTATAGTTAGATGCGACTTCCTCGAGTCCTGAAAAGGATCGTCACGTTATAATATATATATATTTACCAATAAATATGTAATATTAAGAAGGTTACTACATCTTTTTTTGCTGCCTAACAAAAAGAAAACTATCTAAGAAAAGCATAAAAAAATCTATCTTTGATAAATAATTATTTTTGAGGAATAAAATTTTGTTCAAGTAAAAATCCTTTTTAATAAATGTTGTATTTCATATTAAGATTACCATCACTATTACATGCAAATAAAAATTCATTTTCATTACAAAAATATTAATATAAGATTATTCAAATCACTTATTAAGTCACACATAATAAAAATTGAAAATAAAATCGTAATTATTAAAAATATTTATCGAGACAAAACATCTGGGCAACAAATTTATGTAGCAGTATGTGAGGGGATTTTCTTTTCACATGCTATGAATTAGACAAACTAAACTTATATACTGGTCACTAGGGAAGAGTAATGATTAGATGTCTCACATTTGGGATAGCTACATTTATATATGATAATAAGAGACAAAATGTGTTTTAATGCAAGTATAATTCTTCTACTAAGACAAGTGTGTGTATTTAAATGAATACATTTCAGAATCAAAGGGCATTTTGTGGTTCCAAAACATAAAATAAATAAATAATTGCAAAGTTTCTTTTAATGTCTACAAGTAAATATACTACAAATATTCTAGAAAGTCTAGCGTATGGCCAGAAAAATTAATAATGATGATAAGTGGTAGATAAATAAAATAAATATGAAAACCAAATTTAATTTAAAAAATCATGTACATTTATTTACAATTAAGTTATATTATAGCATTAATAAAATAATAAGCTTATTTCTTCTTTTTTTATACACATTAAACTTATTATAATTTCCAAATTCAAGATGAATCAATCTGCTTTATGGTCCCAATAATGTTTTCTATGACCTAAAAAATATCTAACAAGCGTTATTAAAATATAAAAATTAAAATATTTAATATAATAAAAAAATAACTTAGATAATTAATATTTAGGTTTCACAGGTAAATGATATTTCAACAACTGATATTTACTTCTCAAATATATCTAACTTGTCTATTCTAATATATGTAAAGCTCCTAAGAAAACTAACTTAAACTTATTTCATGAAGTAGCTAGATTTTTACATTCCTTTTTAGTTAGCATAACTAGTAAATGAATTGGCTTGGTTGGTTCTGCTAAAAAAATAAATCTAAATGTATATTCATTTCCTCAGTACTATGTCTAAAGATAAAAAAAACTTCCTAAAGCAATTACTATGAATGATAAGTAAAATGCATTAAAATGTATCTATACACTTACTCAGAAACATATGATAAGAGGCATTTATCAGTTCTTAAAAAAATAAATGTGTGCATATTATTCTAAGCAAAAAGTCACAATCTAAAATATACATATACAAGTTTAAGTTTGTTAATATTCTACTTCAACAATACATTAATCTATAACAATGTAGTAAACACAAAAGAAATGTATTTTACACTTGAAACAACACATTTCAAAAGTCTTCAAATCAGTAATAATAATAGATAAATTTTAATAGTCTATACAACCTTTATTAAATAATAAATTTATAGGCATACTAAATTAAATTATTCACACCAAAAATATAATATGTATTGTTTGCAAACAGATGTATTAAAAAAAAATTAAATTTACCTCTAGCCTTTAAAATATTTTCTTTGGGAGAAATAAAAGTATTCAACAACAAAATTATAATAATATCAATAATTTTTTTTTATTATTATAAAGTTCTAAATACAATATCAATTAAATTTGTTTTTCAGTTGATCCCATGATAATCTTGATGAAAGATTACAAAGGAAGTGATAAATATTGCAAAGGAATTCCATTAAAATAAAATGTATCAGTTCTTAAAATAAAGTCTATTGTCTGTGAATTCTTGTTGGGAAGATAATTATGACTAAGCATGAAGAGTTGGTAATTTTTAGAAATGTTTACAACACGTATTAATTTAACTGTTGGTATTTTTCCTCTGGACCATTATGCATTGCAGATTTTTTGGCAATTTGCCTTAAAGAGATATGTTTCTTTCTTTTCCTTTTATTAAATATACTTTTTTATCATCATCATTATGACACATTGGAACTTTGGAAAGTAAGGCAGTTAACTGAAAAAGGGCTTGCAAACCTCCTGACTAGTTTACTTCTTTAGCCAATCATCCTGATTATAGATTTTATCATTCTATTTATGATTCTTAAATTCTCTGGTAACAAAATTGATTTATTTGTTTTAAAAGTTTATTAAGATGTAACCAAAGTTTTTTTTTAATTTTTGAAAGGTTAACAACACTCCTGCAAGATCTCCTCTTGATATCAAAATTTCCATAATTTTCTGCAAGCACTTGTCTCTTAGAAGTTATGCAATGTAAAATCTATTCTTACATCCAGATATCCATATATAACCATTGTCTTTGAATAATAATCAAAAATAATTTATATTGAATAATAACCAATAAATAATGTGAATAACTTTATACATAAATTTATTAAATTTCAAATCAAGCATTTCTCTTATTTTATACATAAATATTCATGCACACACATGCCATTACTAATGTTATATCTATAACAACTGCCAATAATGATTTCATCTATTATTTCAATTAACTTGTTATTTATTTATTTATTTTTATTGACTTAAAATAACTTTGTATACTTAAATGTAAATAAAAGAAAATGTTAATTTTATCAATTTTCTAAGTCAAAAAACTTGAAATGGAAGAAAAAAAATTTACATGCGAAAATAAAATTGATAAAAGTTTTATTTTTAAAAGTTAGACATTTGATGGCAACTATATATAATTAATAAAGTTTTTATTTTTAAATATTGCATATTTTAGAATTCATAGTGAGAACCAACTACTGCGTTATATATATACATATAAATTAGAATTAGAATATGATCAATCTTCTAGTTTTAAACACTTTAAGTTACAAACATCATTTGTTTATTTGTTTAGCCTAAATTTTGTTCTATCCTATGGACTTTCTTAAAATTTTGTAGATATGTTGGAAATCAGTGGAAATAAAATATAACAATAAAATATTTCATGTCCATCACCAGGTTTGTTTACTGTAGAAGAAGTGGCAGACTGAATTTTGAATGTGTTGAAATACACTAATTTGTCAATGAACCACATAAGAAGATGATGCATTTTTAAATGCTTTTATTTTTTTTTAAAAAAGTTATACCAAAAAATATTAATGATCAATTAAAATATAAATCAAAACAAATTTTGATTTCAATTGATTGTAAATGTTCTTTTTAGAATGTATCTTTTTTTTTCTTGATTGTAAATTTTGTTAATGCTTTTTCCATAAATAATATTGGAATTGATTTTTAATGCAGAATGCACAATGTCATTATTTTTATCCTTTATTTGAAATATGAATAATTATAAAAAATACCTGAATACTAAACAATTAAAAATAACATATAAAAAATATTTATAATAAATGCTTTTATTTTCTGTCTACTAAAAAAACCCAAAGAAATAATTGTTTTCTTCAATCATTTCATTGCTAGCATTGTAAGATAAATCAAAACATGCCAACAGAAATAAAACTCATACTATTAGTTGGTTTGCATAGAAATTCACACCCTTTATAACATTAATCATCACCACTATGATTTCCATTAATATTTATTCAGTTAAAGTTATGTATACTCTCTTAATGCAACTTGTGTTTTACATAATAATTACAAGTGGCATGCTAACTTAAAGTAGAATATAAATTTCACTGTAATTAGTACATCAAGTAACCTGATCTACTACTATAGAAAACATTTATATATGTATACCCTAATGTGCATCATGGAGCATTGAGATCACATCCTAAGCTACTATTATGTATATTTTTTAATTTCATATCATTACAATTAACTGTTTAATTAGGGCTTAAATGTATGCATGCTCCTCAAGAACAGAAGCTTGTCTATATTATCCATTACCCAAATGATTTCCTAAAATTAAAGAAAGATACAATTCTATATTAAGATGCAAAGATAATTTTAATTTTAAACATATAGGCATGTTTTCAGAATGTATAAAAATGTATATGCATACTTTTTAATAAGAGGGATATTGTGGATATTATAGTTCCAAGAAATACTATTGAATAATTAAAACTGTAGCTATTTAAAAAGTATGATATGTAAAGAGTTGTATTGTATTAGTGAATATAAAAAGTGTTTGCATTATATATTTAAACTAAATATACTGTGTGAAAAGAAATGAGCATGATCTGGGCACAATCACATCGAATAAAATAGCTAAAGTGGTACATATGGAAATGAAAGTGAAACAGTAAATGATAAATATAAAATCTGATATTGCATAATATTCATAATAAATTTTTAAAATATAGGAAAAGAATATTTCAAAAACACTATTATAATTAAAAATGTTAATAATTATCAAAGAAAAAGCCAGCAAAATTACAAATTGAAACAACAAATGAAGATGGGTGAAGATATCAAAGTACAAATGTCTATTTAACACCTATATAGATTACTTTAAAACGATTTTTAAAAATGAAAAAAAAAGAAACAAATAAAAAATAGAGACAAATAAAAAAATTAAAAATAGAGAGACTAATAATAAAAGACGGGAGGGGAATAAAAAACGAAAATTAATGCAATAATAAAATGTTTCAGAAATATAAAAAAACAACATAATAATATTGGATAGAATTTTTTTTAAAAACTAGAGGATGAAAAAATTTCGAAAAAAAATGGATGAATTTAAAAGTGACATAGTATTGACATTTGTTGAAGTAGAAAATAATCCATTTTAAATGAAACATGCAATATTGAAAATAATCTTCAAATGCATTATCTGAAGATGGCTAGGATATTTTATTAGTGGTTACATCTGTTAGTGGCATGCAAGCAGGAAAATGAATGTGGAATACAAAGACACTAAATAAAAACTAAAGAAAGACACATAAATAACACAAATATTTTCATAAGTAAATTGAACAAGCATATAGCAGATAAAAGCAATATGAATAAGAAAGATATGGACAAAGAAAAATAAATATAGAGACTGAAATATATTGTCAAACTGTTAACAAATTGTTGATGAGCAGAAAATGATAGAGGATATAAATCAATATGGATATGTTAAGCACAAAATAATTATTTAATGAGAATTGGAAAAAGTGACAGAGTTTCTTAGTAATTATGACTGAAAACCTTAAAGTATAAAGATAGTTTGGGGGGGGGGGGAGCAGGAAAAAAAAATAAATCAATATGAAAGAACTGGAAGCAGACCCTACAAACTTTTTTTTTACAAGAAGATGGTTTCCTAAAATAATTCTCATAAAATATCAACAACATTAAGGAACAATGTTTAACAAAAAAGTTATGCATGGTAAAAGAAGGTCATTCCAATTCCATAGCATTAGCAGAATATAAAAAGAAATTGGCCAATCAAAATGTTCCCAAAGTGGAATAAACAGTGGCCCACTACAATAGTAAAGTAATCATACAAAAGTTAACCATTTGGACAGATCTGGAATTTAAACAAAGTATTCATATTACTTATATAATTCTCAAAATTGTAATATCTTTGAATTTTGCATGTTGTTATTTGTATTTTTAAAGAAAAAAATAATAATAGTAAAATAAAAACAAGTTTAAAATCAATTTCCTTTTGTTTTCTTAAGAAGAGAAGATATTTGTGACATTTATGTCTTAGTACATAGAGACTGGTGTGTGAATATTTAAGTAAGATTTTAAAAAAAGCAAAAGGCCATATACATAGATAGCTGTAGAAGTTTCCACTTAAATAATTTATAAGTATTTTATATGTATTAACTGCTTAAAGAGACATATAAATATAAAGTACAAATTATATTAATAGCTTAAATATTTGCAAAAATTTTAAATGATGTAATAATGCAATGGATTGACCTAAGATTTTGATAAATTTACAATTAAAAATATGTATTTGTTTTAGTTTCAAACAAAATATGTTTTGCTCTTAGTCTATTTAAAAAAATAAAAATTAGTATGACTTTTTAGAATGAATATGTATCCACCAATTATGCTATAATTTGTGCCAAACCCTCCTCATAAACATTGAATATATCATCTAAAAACTAACATTTTATTAACAGATTTTCATCACAGTACAGTAATTTTCAATGTTCTTACATTAGTTGTGCATATATAATAGTTATTCTTTTATGTGTATAGTATATATTTATAAATTAAAATTATAACAAAATTTTCAAAAATCAATAATATATTTATTAATAATAAATTGAAAAGGCATATTTACTATATATTTACAATATTGTATGTGTGCTCAATTATTCACCTTCATTTAAAAAATAATCAAACTTACTTTCTTATACACTACAAAATTGTTACCCAAAACATTATTTTTATTTGTATAATTTAGTTATAGATTTAAGGCTTTTGCATTTTAACCAAAAAATTGTTCTTTCTTACTTATACAACATTAGTTGTTTCAGGAACACAAACAATAATGACATGAATGTGTTCATTCTTTTTTATAATTTCTCTGATTGAAGATTCATTCTTTGAAACATGTAGCTTACTTCAGAATATCATACAAATATGCTTCACTTTCTTTATAATTTTTTTATTGAAGATTTAGTCCTTTGAAACATGTGACTCACTTTGGAATATGATCTATCATTCCTTCTTAAATCAATGATTTTCATTTTCTCATTTAATGAACCACTTCACAATTATTTTTTAATATATTATTGTTCTACAAAATATATTCTTAAAGATGTGTATGTACATATACAGTATAAAACTTTTTTGAAAAAAATACAAAGAAAAAATTATATATATATGCTTACAACTATGGCAATGAACTGTATTTAAATCATGAACAAACATCATTATAAAATATAATTAAATAAATTCATGTTTGAGATTTGAGAATGTGATATTTAATAAGAAATAGAAATAGATGCCACCATTCCAAAATTCAAAAAATTTAATAAGTTTATAATTTCAATATTTTTATTATTTATTGTTAGTTTTTCTTTTTTAGTTATTTGTATTTTTTCTAGATATTATGTAACTGAAATTTTGTACTTGGATGCAGTCTAGCTCACAGCTTCATTGTAGTTAAAAGATTTTAATAGAAATCTAATTTAAAAATGATCTATAATAGCCTTATTATTAAAGAATTGAAAAGATCCTTATGACACATAATGTTATCACACCAATATAAAAAAGAAAAAAGTCTATTGAGCATCAATGATATAAAAACCTAAATTATTTTGTTTCTAAAAAAATAAGTTAAACTTGCTTAATGGGTTGTTTATTTTGTTTTCATGATTGTACATTGTATATTTATTCTTCCAAATTAAAACACGGGCTAATTTGTTTTATTAAAGTGAAGATTGTAATTGAAACAATTCTGCTGCAATTGCTTAGAATACTCAAGTAAAATAATGAAACCACCTGAAATAAGTAGTCATTTGATAAATAAATGTAAGTACAAATACATACTTCTAAAAACTAGAGCTATGATATACTTATTACTTATCTGCAATATAAGCTGTAAATTTAATAAATTTATAATTGCATGCTAGGGGGTGTATGAGGTTAAACAATTAGGATTGCAAAGTGCCTCTGAATGTTTATATTTGCAGCATTATAAAAACAATACAGAATGTCTTCTAATCTTGTATATCAGTGTTTCACAGCTGGGTTTATGTCAATATTTCACAAGGTCTTGTTGAGTGGTGTTTGTTATCATTGTTAGATGTTTTGTGTGAAATCATTAAAATATTGAAGCTTGAATTGAAGCAATAAACAAACATTATATTTTTTTAATTTAGCAAAAGTGAAAGTGAAATCAAGAATATGTTAGATCTAATTTGTGGCATAAAGCAATGAAGAAAATGGAAGTACACAAATGAATTAAATGTTTATCTGAGGGGAGAAAAATGCTGATAAAAGTAGGTCTGGGCAGCCAGTAATAAATACAACTAAACAATATTGCAAATATTCATCAAATTGTGCATGAAAATCATCAGTTGTCTGTAAGTAGAATAGCAGTTGAAGTAAATGTCAACAGAGAAGCAGTTTAAAAATTTTCTTTCGAAATCTTATCATGAGAGACATGTTGGCAAAAATACAGCAACTCACATTGCACTATCTGTAGAGGAGTTTTTAATCAGTGGTCAAATAACTATATTGAAGCACTTTCCCTAATCATTGGATTTGGCTTCAATGATTTTTTTCATTACTCAATATAGTGAAATTTTGAGAGAATGACATTTTGATAATTTCAGCACATCAAAGATAGTACAATGATAGCTTCAATGGCAAATCCAGAAAAAGAGTTCCAAAATAATTTTAAAGGCTAGATTAGAAGTTGATGTTGTTGGTGGTGCATAGCTTTCTAATGAGAATACTTCAAAAGTGTTACTAATAATATTAAGTAATAAAATATGTAGCACTATTTTCTAGGATGAGTTTACAAATTTAATTGTCAGACCTTGTAATTACTTGCAGAAAAAATAGGTGTTGTTATAAACCATCCACATATATGTGTGTAGAATTAAATAATTTCATGGATTGTTATTATAATAAAAAATATAAATGAGATAGTATCCATATAAACAGAGATAACTTTTAAACTTTGGTATTACCAAGAAATTACCAATTATTATTAATTGACAATGTTTGATGCCAAACAAGTTTTTTTTATTAATCTCTAATAGCTCTATTGGAATTTTTGTTAAAGTAAAAAAAAATATTTTACTTCAAACCCATACTTTTATATGGATTTAAACCCAGATATATATAATATAACAAAATTAGATGTCCACTAATATTAATAATACAATAACAAAACTTAAATATATTCCAAACAACGGTAAACAATTTATAATATAAATAAAACTCATAAAGAAATATTTTCGATTATATTTATAATCATTATCAACTCAACTTTCAAAATGGAATCATATTTAATGGAATCATATTTGGAATATATTTAAGTTTTATATGTATTAAAAATATTTATTAAAACCAATGTCAGTCAAACTGTTTAAAATATAAGGTATAAAAAATAATTTGTATTTAAGTTTTCAATTTGGATAAACAGCTAGTACAGTAAAAGTTTTTACTTAAGGATAGTTTTTTTATTTAATTATAAATGAAAGGAACAAAATCAGGATCTTGTTTTTATTTAATAATAAAAGAGTTTGCTTTGCTATTAGAAAACAAAAAATAGGAAGCAAATCACAAATAGTAGAGAAGAAAAAAGCTATCTCAAAGATCTACCATATAAAATACAAATGTTTTTCACACACCCACATACACACACACACACACACACACATATATATATATATATATAATACTTTTACTGAAATTTGGTTTAAATAGCAGACAATTAAAAGTATTGATAAATTGTTTGCTTTTGTTTTTTAAGATTTAAATTAAATTACAGCCATCTGGGCTACTGCCAAAATCAATATAATCAATTTAACAGACAATTAATAGTATTGATAAATTGTTTATTTTTGTTTTTTAAGATTTAAAGTAAATTACAGCCAGCTGGGCTACTGCCAAAGTCTATATAAAGAATTGTAAAATGTAAACGTGTATGTATAAACTATTACATAGTATAATAAATAAAATATTTAAAAAATTAAAATTTATGGAGATTTCTACATTATAAATGTATAAAAAATTTTGACTGAATGTTACATATAATCCATATATTTAAAGTAAATAAGAAATCTTAGATTATTTTAAAAAAGAATGTATATATGGTATCTTTGTTTTTCTAGCTACAGTCATTTTATTTACTTGAACCTGAATAAATATTTTGCCTGGCATTAGTTATAGATCAAATGAATATCCAGTATTATTATATTGTTCTGATTTTTATTTTATATATTTAATTTGATGGTTGCATTTTATATTTGATTTTAATACAATCAGTATACCTAGATTAATCCATTGTAATTCTGAGATTAATGCAATAAGTTATGCTTAAACATTTTTAATTTAATCATTTCGTTTTAATACTATTACAGTTAATTTTCTTTTATATTAATTAAATTATATATTTAATTATTCAGTTAGTTGTCTATTTTCAATCTCACTAAATTTATATCTATATATAAAATAATATTTTTGGGTACAAACCGTATATTATTTTGCATTACAATCCGATATTTCAATGGACTAGCAACTGCCATTATCAAGGTTAACTTTTGAAAGAACAATCGTTAGATCTCAAACAATAACATGACTAAGTGTGAGATGAGAAGTGAGATTCAACTTGAAGTAGTTCAGCATTTACAATATGATGCTTATCAAAATGTTTATTTCCCTCAGTTTCTTCACCTATTAATTTCAACTTAATATTAGATAAAATGAGAGGTTTCCATATAGCTGGAATACATTGTGTGTCATCAGCCCTATTTAAACCAGTATGTCTCTTTAATATTTCAATTGACTCTTTCATGGTTTTTAAATCATATCTTTCCAAATTAGCAACTATTTTTGTATTGTCAAAATCAGGTTTGTGACCAATTTCTAAAAAATGGGAAGTAAAAACTGTTGTGCTAATTTTTTGATTAAAAGCATTTCTATATTCCTTAATTCTGACATTTATTCATCTATTAGACTGATCCACATAGCTTCTTGAGCACTGAAAACATGGAATTTCATAAACTCCTTGGTGTTCCAAAAATATTCTGTCTTTAGGTTTATATAAAAAATCATCAATTTTTTGCCAATAGAAAACGTAAACTTTATATTAAAACAAGATAGACTTCTACTGATTTTATCAGTAAACCCTTTAATGTAAGGTAAAATTACTCTATTAAAAGAGAAATTGTCAATTCTATCCTCTTTTGTCTTTCTAGTATTAATATTATGTAAAGCCTTACATATGATTTTTTATTATAATTATTAGAAAGTAGAATATTTTTTATAAGTTCTATTTCTTGAGTAAGATGTTTTTTATCAGATAAATTATAAGCTTTAGTCACAAGATTTTTTGCTACAGAAAAAATTTGTGCAGGATGATGATGAGAATTAAATAAAATATCTGTTTGCATGGATAGATTTTCTGTAAACTGATATTGATAATGTTTCATCACATTTTCTTGCAATTAAAACGTCTAGAAAAGAAAGTGATCTGTTATTTTCCACTTCCATAGTAAATTTAATATTTGAATGCCAATTATTTATAAAAACAAGAAAAGAATTTAAGGCATCAGTGCCATGAGGTCATATGACAAATATATCATCCACATATAAAAGCCAAAGAGATTTTTAGTAGCTGCACATAATATTTGACTTTCAAAACTATACATGATAAGATCAGCAATTACAATTGACAGTGGAGATCCCATAGAAAGTTCTTTAATTTGTTTAAACTTTTGAGAATTATAAACAAAAAATGTATTTTCAAGGCAATGATTCACTAATGGAATAATAAAATGAGGTAAATCATTGTATTGTGCTATTATACTTAATGCTTCTTCAACAGGAATATTAGTAAATATAGAAGAAACATCAAAACTAACCAATAAATTAGTTCCAGTTAGTTTTAAGTTTTTTATTATAGAAATAAAATAACTTGAATTTTTAATTCTTAATGGAATCCTGTCTGTCAATGGTTGTAAGCATTAAGCTAAATATCAGGAAAAAGTATGTGTAGGAGAACCTATAGCACACACAATAGGTCACAATGGTATCTCAGGTTTATGAATTTTAGGCAAACCATAAAATTTAGTATATAATGAAGAACCTTCTCTTGAAGAAATTTTCATTTTCATAACTTCATCTATACTAGAATGTTTGATTAGACATTTTGTCTTTTGTTTTTTTTATATAAACCTAAAGACAGAACATTTTTGGAACACCAAGAAGTTTATGAAATTCCATGTTTGCAATGCTCAAGAAGCTATGTAGGTCAGTCTAATAGATGAATAAATGTCAGAATTAAGAACATAGAAATGCTTTTAATCAAAAAATTAGCACATCAGTTTTTACTTCCCATTTTTTAGAAATTGGTCACAAACCTGATTTTAACAATACAAAAACACTTGCTAATTTGGAAAGATATGATTTAAGAACCTTGAGAGAGTCAATTGAAATATTAAAGAAACTTACTGGTTTAAATAGAGCTGATGAAGCACAACATAGTCCAGCTATGTGGAAACCTTTCATTTTATCTAATATTAACTTGAAATTAATAGGTGAAAAAACTGAGGGTAATAAACATTTTGATAAGCCTCATATTGTGGATGCTGAACTACTTCAAGTTGAATCTCACTTCTCATCTCACACTGAGTTACATTATTGTTTGAGATCTAATGATTCTTCTTTCAAAAGTTAATCTTAATAATGGTAGTTGCTAGTCTGTTGAAATATTGGATTGTAATGCAAAATGATACATGGTTTGTACCCAAAAATATTATTTTATCTACATCACATAACCATAAAAACATTAAATATTATATATATATATATATATATATATATATATATATATATATGTGTGTGTGTAATATACAAATCAATATATATATATCAAAATACAGTACAATTTATATAAATTATATTCTTTTAGAAGTACTTTCGACTATACACTTTGTAGTCTTTATCAACTATATAACGTTGAATAATCAAAACGAGACAACCCTTAACAATACCCATAGTTCAATTCAGATTTCCCACAATTCTGTTATCTTAACATTTGATGACTGGCGATTCATTAAAATTTGACGATTTCTTGAAATCAACAGAGGCTATGTTGATTTCAAGAAATCGTCAAATTTTAATGAATCACCAGTCATCAAATGTTAAGATAACAGAATTGTGGGAAATCTGAATTGAACTATGGGTATTGTTAAGGATTGTCTCGTTTTGATTATTTAACGTTATATAGTTGATAAAGACTACAAAGTGTATAGTCTAAAGTACTTCTAAAAGAATATAATTTATATAAATTGTACTGTATTTTGATATATATATTGATTTGTATATTACATATATTGTGAAACGAATACAGATATCAAACTTTATTTATTACATATATATATATATATTGTAACGGTATGCATATGTGTTACATTATTCTAAAACTAAAATAAAAGGGCAAAATAAATCTCAAAATTGTTTTAAAAGAAAAAACCTAAAAGCCAAAATTAAAAGAATTGCGATAACGTATATATTGTCGCATAGATAGAAAATTTTAAAAGTTTTTTTTTTTTTTAAAAGTATTTGAATGTACTTTTTTATAAAAAAAATACAAGATCTAAAGATAAAATATTTTTGTTAAAAGATTCCTATGTAATCTCAGTAAATGGAAATGATTCTTTTATTAATTAAACAAAAAGCAAACTAGCCTTTGGAGTTCTTATAAAATGAAAAAGTCAGATAAGAGAATAAAAAAATTATAATGTCCAATAGAAGCAGCAACCAATGCTCAGATCTTAATGAAAATCATTGGAACAGGAAACCATGTCAGTGAATCAGGAGGATTGAAATAAAAGAAAAAAATTTCCAATAAAAGTTACTCCAGCTTGATTTTTTGAGAAGGGTAAAAAAATACTTTTCATCCTCTCTTATTGCAAATGAAGTGACTGTTAATTTATGAATGGCACTATTGTAGACCCGAATCCTATGGGTCCTACAATAAAATAGTTCCAGGATTGAACCAGCTAAGACAGCCTCCAGATTGACTAAAGTATGAACAACAGAATGGTCTTCCATGAAAGTATGACTAATAAAGTCTTTGTGGGAATTGGCCCAAAGAGCCATGAACTCCTCTACTGTAAAGTATGAACTATAAAATTTTAAAAAGTAATTAAGAAATTTTGTCAATATTTAACAAACTTTTAATAACCAGCCAAACATAACTTTTAAAATGAACTTTATCTGACTTGTTAAGATTTCAATTTTTATATATTTGAGTTTATTAATTTAATTAAATCATTTTCATTTATTTATTAATAATTATTGACTAAATTATTTAAATGTATTAAATTTAATTTGGGTGTAGATAGCTGCATAGATTCAGTAACGTTTAGTTGTTTTTTTTTTATTTTCATATGATTAAAATACATAGATATCAGTAAATATGACACCTCATGTTGAGTGTCCAAAGGTATTTATTTGTATATCTTTTAAGTTATTGGGGTCAATGTGGCACCTTATCATGAGTGCCAATGGGTTTATTATAAATTTCCCTCTGCAATTCCATCAATAACTTTATATTTTAATCATTTATGTTTATTTTTAAGGGGTTTAATTTTAGGTTATTTGTCCCATAGTTAGGTTGATGCTGGTGGAGAAATATATGGGGGTTTATATCAATGTAATGTGAAGAAAGTTTAGCTTACAAGGCAAAGCCCAATTGAATGCATGACCCAAAGATGTAGTCATTGCATTGCAATGGATGCATATGTACTTCCTGCACAATTGACCCTTTTTTAGCTCTATGGATGGGGACTATAAGTTGGCAGATAGACCACTCTCCCCCATACTAACATTTCTCTCTAATTATTTTATATACATGATTCTTTCACCAGGCAAATGCACATTCCTGTACTGAACAAGGATCATGTCCTTCAAATAATATCACACTGTTACATGCCAATTCCTGTCAACTTGGTTTTATACTAGCATCTTTATATTGCCTTGGTTGCATCTATGTATCTGAAAGCAGGCATTAGCTTGGCTATAAACATTTAGTTTGAGATTGAATGATTGTTTTGAGACGTTTTCAGCTGAGAAACCTATTTAGCCTATCTATATTCAAACTTCTAAAGTAAAAATATTATTAAACTGTCCATCTGTTTGGATTTTCTTAATAATTTAAATTTAAAAAAATAATAACCAACTTAAAATTAATATTAAAATCTAAACAAGATAAATTTTATTCTTCAATTTTAAATATTTATATATGTGCATTAATAAATGTTTTTTGTGCTTACTACTGGGAGTGGTTTATTTTATTTATTTATTTTTTAAAAAATATTTTTTTTATTAAAAATATATCTCTGTGTCTCCATAAGCTAGTGACATGGGCTAACAGTTGTAATAAAATAAAATAATATAAAATTAGATCTTAACACTACATATCTGCCTACTATATAAATTTTCCAGGTTTGAATGGCCTGGTGGCACCCTGTATGGCAGGTATGAAAAGATCACCAATACACTGACTGTTGTACCACTAGTGAGCAGTGCTACATGTTTTGTAATACTTTGTATAAAAAATATAATTAGAGATTAAAAATGAAATTTTAAAGAAATAAAAATACTGCAGGATCAATTATCAATAAATGACTGGAATACTTTTTTTTTAAAAAAATGAATAAAAGTTTTAAGAAATAGAAATATAGTTTTAAAAAAGTTTTTTTTAAAAAAAGATGTTTAATTTAAAAAGTTTGAGTAGTTTTTTTTTAAGAATGCAGATCACCAAAAGACAAAGTGTTGCATCATCTTGCTATAATAAAGTTTTGTTAAATAAAGAACAAGTGAGGGGGGATCTAACTAAGTAAAAGGTTAAAACAGAGTTCTCTTTCTTTTCACAAACATAAAAAAAGTGTGCATGTAAAAATGAAAACAGAATTTAAATGCGAAGGGAAAATGTATAAAAGTTAAATTTACTTAAAGATTTCTCAGCTGATAAACAGAAAAAAGGAAATAATAAATATAAATTGCAGTAAATGGAAACAATGGAAAATAATTCAAGATGCTATCTTATCCAAAGGCCAGATTAATCTATGCAAGTATATGGATTAAAATATAATGGAAATTTAATTAATAAAATTAATTGGAGTGATAAATAAAGAGACAATAAAAAGAAATCATATAAAAGGACTGATAATCTATTCATCATTATTTTTTACTCTTGATTTTTAATTTGTTATCATTCTTTATGTTTCATGCATAATAATCATCAATATTAAGACTATTATAACCATATAGTATCAGCGTATTCATATTGCTACTGTGAAAGAGCTCCAGAGAAAAAAAAATGGAAAAATTCATTAGCATCCCCAGAATGTCATTAGGTGTCTTCACATTTACCAAAAAAAACATATAATAACATGCAGTGCCAGACAGTCCATGGAGAATGCAGCTAGTATTTAGTTCCAGTCCTCCAGAACATCAGAAATCCTCCACCTAGACATCATGATCATGTAATAATCTGAATAGTTAAGGAGTGTCTATCTCAGAAATGCAGAAAGGCAGCCAGGAGCCACAATCATTAGTTAAGTCCAACAATCCAACCAGTTGATGACCAATACAATAGAAAAAAGAGAGGAGTCATTATTCCCAGCAAAAATCCTAGGTAATTATGAATTTTCTTATGCCCATTCAGGAACTGATCATGTTCAAATAAAAGACTTTGTTAGTCTTTGATAGCCATAGCAATCTTTAAGTGCCTCCCATAATTATATAAAATAAACCCTAGTATGTGCATGTGTATTTAATCTTATAATATATTTTAATTAATATATGCAAAGCTTTCCTTTGAGTAGTAAATATATGTTTTAAGGTGTGTGTGCATATGCAGATCTACAATGTTTAAGAGTATTATTCTTTATTATCGTGTATTTTACTAAAAGTGTGCTTAAATGATTTTATAATTTTCTTTATTATATTATTTTTTAATATCATATTTTAATTAGAAGTGTTTTAAAATAAATTTTTTGCTTGCTAAATTATTGTTTGCTTGGTTCTCTTTAATAATTGCACCACTAATAGATAATCTTTAGTTAAGTAAGTGAAAGCACTGAGCAGTCTACTATAGTTTGTCTTCCTACAAATAAATAAAAGAGATAATTAGAAATTAATCAAGTGTTAAATTGTTTACCTTTCATCCAAGCATGCTAATTATACCTTAGGATTATCTGGTGCCTGAGATTTTACCTTGAAACAAATAGAAATGGTTTGGATGTCAGGGGTTGAATTTACCAACTGAGAAGTTTTTTAGCCTGAAAATGTAGCCACAGATATAATTTCAGTCTGGTCATAGATGATGTTGGTCTTATTCATCTTCTATATTTACCTTCTGTGCTTGATGGGCCAGTGTGCTATGATAATAAAAGTGCAGCTGGAAAGATAAACATTTTTTTTATTTATATAATCAAAGTAATCTTCTCCCACCTGGTTCAATTGGTGCCCAATGTGGGTCCCAAAACCATGACCATAAAATTATATCATTCTCTGTATATGACTGTGAGCTACAGAAACCTTCGATACTTTGCTTAATTTATTCAGCACAAAATAACATTCCAGACTGTCAAGGTGTTTATTTGGAGCCTCTTCTGCTTTAATTCACTCATTTTCTCTAGCCTAATTTATGCTTGCTAAGAATGTCTCCTTTTATCTATCAATCCTGCTTCCACTTGTATCCTGGTGTTAAATGGGTATGGTGTAATCTTCCCAAACTGAAGCTGGACAGGTTCACATCCTGTAGACAAGTTTTTGGTAAATTCATTATATTAAGAATCTGTGGAATCTCTTTAATTCACTTCTGATGATCATTGTGTATGTATACCTGAAACAGTTACCAGTTTACACATGGCTCATACACATGAATTGGACTGCAGGTTACAGATTGATGTGAGTATATGTTTTATTCTGCATTTTCAGTCCATTTTTTCACACATCATATATTAATGGCATTCCATGATCAGAAATAATTTTGCCAGGAATTCCCACAGATCTATAATCTTACTGTTTAGCATTTGCCTGAGACACAGGACATGCAGCCACCTTTGAGACTTAATTGTAATCCACAATAAAATATTTAATTTTGTCAAATGGAGGCAATGATCAGTAATGTCTATAGCCATTAAACAATTTGGTTGTAGGGCACATATAGGCCTTAGTGACCCCACCTCAGATGCATTAAGTGGTTTATTCTTTGAGCATATTTTAATTCATCTATGGTGTCTAAGATGCTAGCATATATATTGCTAGCCAGTAAAACCAATGGCTCAACCAACCCTCACTTTTATTTGCATCATAGTGTTCATACTTTTGATGTATATAATCATCTATCTGATTCCACATAGTGACAGGAATGACTATCTACTTTTGTTTATTCTTTTCATTTCTGTGCAGAAAAAGCCCCCCTTTTAGGCAATAGTGCTTCATATCCCTCCATAATGAGTTAATTCTGGTTCTCATGATGTAAATACTTTCTTATGTGCCCACAATTATAATCCTCACTTTGCCACTCTTTTACTTATGATGATCATGTTCAACCTCATCACTTCCATGTATTTCCATTATAGCAATGGATGCACCATCACAACTTAAATGATGTCGGCCCTGTGTTACAGGGTATTGGAATAATGTGTTTCCATCACATTTTCTTTATCTTGGCAGTATTCCACATTGCAATTAAATTCTTGGAAAAATAAATTCCAACTTAATAACTCACTGTTCATAAAAGTTATAACTTGTATAACCTTTGTCTGATTATAGGTGCTATTGCTTTTATCCACCGTCTGTATTTGAATTCTCCACTTGTAGGAAAATGTGCTACAATATTAAAAGTGCAACTGGAGAGATTGAGATTTAATAAGATTTTTTTTATTTATATAATCAAAGTGATCTTTTTCCACCTGGTTCAATTGGCTTTCCAACATGAATGCCAAACTGTTCCAAATTATTAGCAATTATAAATGTAATTAAAGTAGAATTAAAAATTTGAAAAAAAGATTTTAAAAAAATGCTAAATGGCATCATTATAAATACGAAAGGCATACAGTGCAGAAAGAGAAGAGATTAAAGCAAACAAAGTATAATAAATATGACTGAAAAGAGACTCTACAGAAATAGATTTTTTAGGCAGATTGGGATATTGGGGATAAATGGAGGAGACAGAAAGAGCTAAGAGTGTTGGGTGCAGTTGCATGCTTCAATTAAGGAAAAAAATATTTGAAATAGAAATAAACAAAAAAAAGTTTAATTTTTTTTTTTGAAAACTAAAAAGTATGAAAGCACTGATAGAAGAGATAAGACAGTGAAGGTCAAAAAACAGGCCAGCAAAACAAGAGAATAAAAAATATGAGCAGGAAAGTATAAGAATATATGCATACATAGATAGAGTTAATGAAGTAAATCAGTTTCTAAAAATAAAGACATTTTCAGGGTATATAGGGGAGATTCCAAATGAATACATTGATAGTGTGGACTGTTATTTTGTGCTAAATAAATTAAGCAAAGTAGCCAATGTTGCTGTAGCTCACAGCCATATATAGGGTGAAGCTCAATTCTGCTGTGGGCCTCATTATTGTCAATACCAGCAACATTCAGAGAATACAAACAGTTATTACTGGTGAATTATTGGTGGTATAAATATCAGGAAACTATTAAACACCAGGTGGTACAAAAAATGGCCAGCCTTGGGAACTATTCATCACATTTCCACTGACAAGTGGTGAAATTATGATCAATCATGGCAGCCCCATGTTAGGTGTCAAATGAACCAGATGGGAGATGATTGCTCTGATTACATAAATCAAAAAATATTAAATCTTGATCTCTCCAGTGGTATACTTTTATTATCAGAGCACACAAGCCCTTTAAGCAGAGAACTCAAATAAACAAGGTGGATAGGACCAATGGTATTTATAACTAGACCAATGCTATACAAGTTGTAACCTGCAGTCACATTTCCAGGCTATAGAACTTCTTGGCTGCTAAATTCAAATCTCTGCCATTCAAAATCTTTCTATTTGTTTCAACATAAAACCTCAGGCACCAGATAAACATAAGTTATAATTAGCATGCCTGGATTACAGGTAAATAATTTAGCACTTGACTAATCTCTAACTAGCTCTTTTAATTATTTGTAGGAAGATGAACTATAGTATACAACTTAGTGCTTATACTTACTTAACTAAAGACTGACTATTACCATAATTATTACAGAGAACCAATCAAACAATAACTTAGCAAACAAACAATTTATTTTTAAAAAATTCTAATTGAAACATGATATTAAAGAATAATATAATAAAGAAAATTATAAATTCATTTAGGCACACTTTTAGTAAAATATATGATAAAGAATAATACAATTAAACAAAATAGATCTGCATATGCATACATACGTTGAAGTATGAATTCACTACTTAAAGAAAAGTTTTGTGCATATTAATTAAAATATATTATGATAAGATTAAATACACATGCACACCCTAGGGTTTATTTTATATGATAATAAAGAGAGGCACTCAAAGATTGCTATAGCTGCTGAAGTCTAACAAAATCTCTTATTCAAATATGATCAGTTCATGAATGGAAATAAGAAAATTCATAATTACCAAAGATTTTTTGCATTTATACTTTTGAAAATGTGACTCATCTCTTTCTGATATTGTGTTGGTCCCAACCAGTTGGATTTTTGGACTTCACTAATGCTTTTGGCTCCTTGCTGATTTTCTGTGTTTTTGAGATAGACATTCCTTGATTATTCAGATTATTACATGGGCATGATTTCTAGATGCAGGAATTTCTGATGTTCTGGAAAACTAAGACTGGAGAGTAACCACATACTCTAAAGACTATCTATTACTGTATGGTATTAGAGGGTCCTTTGATAAATGTGAAGATACCTAATCACATTCTGGGGGTGCTAGTTGCTTTTCCCTCCTTTTCTCTGGAACTCTTCCACAGTAGCAACATAAATAAGTTGACACTATATGGTTATAATAGTCCTAATCTTGATTAATATTAATGAAGAATAAAGAATAATCACTAATCAAAAATCAAGAGTCAAGGATAATGATGATATGACTTTTCAGTTCTATTATAAGATTCCTTTTTATTGTCTTTTTACTTATCATTTCAATATAGTTTAATTAATTTATAAATTTTATTAATTAAATTCACATTGTGTTTTCATCTGTATATTTTTATTGATTAAACTGGCCTTTGGATAAGATATTGTCTTCAATTATTTATCCATTGCTTTCATTTACTGCAATTTATAGTTATTATCCCATTCTTTTTGTTTATCAGCCAATCAATCTTTAAGTGTATTTAAGTTTTATATGCTTTCCTTTTACATTTTAATTCTATTTTCATTTTTACATACACACATTTAATGTTATTAATAGGCAAGTTGCAAATATGGCCATACACAGCTTATGGATATTTATGTAACATTAAAATTTGAAAATTATTTAAAGCTGATGAGGATTACTACTTAATTGAAAGTACTTCTAAAGAATTTAAAATATAATATTTTTTACCATTAAATTGTTTATTTATATATTACATATAATATTTTTATAATGGGTATTATACTTATATATATTGTAACAGTATGTGCCATTACATTAATTTAAAATTAGAATAAAAAAATTTTAAGTTTGTAAATAAAAAACTAAAAGCTAAAATTAAAAAGTTGTTCAATGTATGTATATATATATTTGCACAGATGCAAAACTTTAAAAATTATTTTCTTTTTAAAAAAAAAATATTTGAACGTACTTTTTTATAAAAAAGTACAAGATCTAGAGATAAAATATTTTTGTAAATGGAAATGATGTGTTTATTAATTATCAAAAAGCAAGCTAGCCCTTGGGGATCTTATATAAAAAAGTCAGATGAAATATAGATAAGAGAACAAAAATAAATTAGATGTCCAATAGAAGCAGCAATAAAGACTTGGATCATAATGAAAATTTGAAACCGGACAATCAGTATAAAAGGAAAAATATTGAAATTAAGAACAATTTAAGCTTGTTTTTGTGTGAAGAGCGATAAGATGCACTTGTCGCTCTCTCTCATTTATTTAAAAATGAAATGACTGCAATACCAGGATTGAACCAGCTATGGCCACCTTCAGTCTTCAAATAAAGACTTCATGGGAATTGACACCAGGAATTGGGAGATCTTCTACTGTAAGATATAAACAGAAAAGTAATTAAGAACTTTAAAGATTTGACAAGCTAAACCTAATTTTTTTAAATGAACTTTAATCTGACTTTTCAAATCAATTATTAATGTTTAATATTATACATTTGAGTTTGCTAAAAAAAAATCATTTTCATTTTTTTTATATTAATATTTATTGTATAAATTATTTAAATGCATTAAATTTAAGTTGGGTATAGATGCTTGCATAGATTTATTAACGTTTAATTATGTTTTTGTTTTCATATTTGATTAAAATATATAGACATTTGGTAAATAATGATACCTTACAGTGAGTATCTAAAATGTATTTATTCAGATGTCTTTTAAGTTATTGGTGTCAATGCGGCATCTTATAATGAATGCCATTAGGTTTCTTGTAAATTTTCCTCTGCAATTCCATCAATGACTTTATATTTTGATTGTTTATGTTTATTCTGAAATATTTTTAACTGTGTAATCTATGTAGCTGATCTATACTCAACATTATAAAACAAG
The DNA here is from genome assembly GCA_028023455.1 of Epiperipatus broadwayi. Classification (NCBI taxonomy): domain Eukaryota; kingdom Metazoa; phylum Onychophora; class Udeonychophora; order Euonychophora; family Peripatidae; genus Epiperipatus; species Epiperipatus broadwayi. The sequence continues at coordinate 6,341,655 of JAQFVV010000062.1, forward strand.
CTTCTATAAATCCATCAGTGCGAAATTATATAAATGTTAAATTTAAGTCAGGTATGAATGGCTATATAGATTTGTATAGTTATACTAATTAATTAAGGGAGGGTTAATCTTAGGTTATTTGTTTTGTAGTTAGATTGAGTCAATTGGATATATTGATGTAATTAGTAGATGTAGTATGAGATTCACTGTGTGCAGGATCGCATTATACACCTCACTCCCTTTTTGCCTATGAAGGGGATAGTAAGACGGTAAACACAGTCCCTTCCTGTGGAGTTTTTTTATTTTTCTTTCCAGACAGATGTAGCATTCCTGTCTGGACAAAAGTCAATGTCTTCTTAACCATGCTGTTCAGATGTACATTCCGGGCAGTATGGTATTGGATGCTGTTGTATTCATACTGCATTGAATACATTGATATATCAGATGGATTGATGTTGGTTTGGCTGTGAACTTTTGGCCTAAGGTTAAATAAGGGATAGAATATTTTCTTTTCAAATGCAATCTATGTAATTTATTCATACTCGACACTCTTTAAAAAAAATATTAAATTCATCTGTACAGATGGTTTAAAATTTAAAATAATAATTTAAATTCAAAAGTTAATATTAAAATCTAAAATAAAAAATGTTATTTCTCAAATTTTAAATGATTATATATGAGCATTAATAAATGTTGTTTGTGTGTTAATTACTGGCAGCAGTTTTTATTTTTTTATATTTAAGATATAAATTAAATAAAGTTATATATTATTATCTCTGCATCTCCATGAGCTAATGACTTGGGCTGACAGTCTTTATAAGTAAAAGTTGGATTTTTAACAGCATGTATCTGCCTACTCTATAAATTTTTCAGGTTCAAATGCCTGGTGGCACCCTGTATTACAGATACAGTAAGACTGTATTTCCATTTCATATTGGACTGTTATTATATATATATATATATGTTGTAAGAGATGGCTTACAACCAACTTTTATACCTCTTCCAGTTTATTTTTCACAATGTTTGAATTCAGACCAAGTCATAGGCAAATAGGCTGTCCTACATGCTTGCTTATATATATAAACATACATATAAACTAATATGTTTGTCTATTGGTAGAAATTAATTGTTTTTCTTTTATTCATTTTAACTAAAAATAATAATTAATTGACTTATAGAACAAACATAAGCAAAGATCAAAATTATATGAGGTCAAAATTGTTGCTAAGTGATAGAATTTGGAATAATGAAGATTAAATAAAAATAATAATAATAATGGTTTATAATTTGTTTTTTTTAAGTTGTAACAATAGGTTTAGCTAGCATGAGACAAACATTTACTTCACTTGGAAACTAATAATTGAACTGACAGCATATAAGTTAAGTTTTTATTTGTTTTTTTTAAAGAAAAAGAAAAAACTGTTCTGTGTCTAAAAACAGTAAAATTGTAATATCTATAGTTTCAGGATAATATAAAATCTTTATTTTGGATAGAAGAAAACTGGAAAGTTAAACTTCAATTTATAATTAACAGGAATGAACTAATGACTTAATTTATTTCACAAACTATAATTCATTATTATAGAAATGATGAAAACAAAATGTGAAACTACTAAAAATTAACTGTTTCTTTAAGCTAGTTTTATATATACATATTGAATCCACATTATAAATAATAGTTTATAATAAAGGAATCATTACAATGTATTTGGGGTAAAAAGCCAATATCAGAGTATGTTCTAAAGCTAGCTACAATGTCATTATGAAATTGTGAAATTATGAAATTATAAAATTTTTCATCAAAATATCTATTTACAAAATGCTGGTGTACATCAATCTTCCATGGATTTATATACATTCAAAAGAGCTAATTGACATGTGTTTGTTTTAAATAAGCAATATGAAATATATGAATATGAACAGAGTTGGTGAACAGGAACATTATACAGGGAGATTGACATTTAAATTTATATACTCGTAACTGTAGACAAGATGCTTGCTTTCCTCAGGATAAATATCTTTTATTTTATTTTTTTTGACTCATGTGATGATTTTTTTTTATTTTGTCATTTCTATTAGAAAGTTTGTGTATTGTATTTTTTTATTGTGTAGTCAAGATTAATTTTCAAATTTGATCACCTGCAATTTAAAAGTGGGAGCAGTGAATAGATATCATATATTGATGTATTTTAAAAGGAAATCATAGTCAATTAATATGTATTATTTTTAATAAAAGTAAATTTACAGATTCCTCTGGAAATTCAACATTGATCCATCAAGTCAACCTCAAGTAAGGTTTTTATATATCTAACATTGAGAACAAACTTTAGGACAAACAAAACTATACTATTTACTAATAAGTTTTAATATTTACTTGTAATTTTTTTTACTTCGGAGTGCACAATTAACCCACTCAGTGAACATTTTTTTTTGTATCTATCATTAATTTTCACTATGACTTACACACATATATAAAAGGGAATGGGGCTATATATATATATATTTTTTTTTTTTTTTAATAAAAAAATAGTTATAAATATATTTACCCTAACCTAAAAATATCACACTAATAATTACATAAACGGGGTATTTTTAGACTTAGTGAACTCTCATTTTGCTTTTCTTTTTTTTTTGTTTTATGTATATATTTAATGAATTATATAATATAATTTTTTATATAATGTACTTCAAATTATTTTGTTTCTTCTGTGTGAAGCCATCAAAATGATAGAAAACCAAGCTTGATAACTGTATATTTATTTATTTATTTTTGAAAATATTTATTATATATGTTATTAATAAACATATTAAGTTGTTTAAACCAATCTGATCTCTGTTTGATCATCACCATCATCATTGTGCATTTAGACCACTAGATGATTGATTATCACCATCATCATTGTGCATTTATATCATAAGAAGTTTCATCATCACATTATGAATTTACACTATTAAAGGTTTGATGATCATCATCATCATCATGTATTGTTCTTTTAAATAATTAATCATCATCAGTATTTTCCTATATCTATGCTTATATATAGGCATATGTGGTTAATAATTGAGTAAATCTATCCCTGATGAGAGGTGACTGCAAGAACTTCCTGAGTTTGAATTCTGCGATATAATGGATCCTAAAAAGGGAGATGGAATGAATATGCATAAGTCTAGGTCATATTAAAATATTGTAAGTAAATTATGAGTTAGCATATTAAAAGTAGATATGATTTGGAACTGAGCATTTTATTGTGACATCTTTTGCATTTTACTCAAAGGCCTAGGTCTGACAGTAATGAGGTGAACTCCCTTTGTTATATGCCATTTCTGATTCAGTAACATCTGATGCACCCAAATGTACTGTTGAATCATAAATTTTGGATATGACTTGTTGGGAGTTGGTTGACACATTGTATTAAAATCATCTAATACTAAGCCATATTCACATCATTATATGATGTACTCCACAGTTCCATTACATCTGGCACCCAAATGTTTAGGCCTGAACATAATTTAGATGCAAAGGAGGTACAGTCATTGGACTGGAATTTTTAAAAAAAAAAAAAATTTATTTTACCCTTAAGCTTTAAATCTTAAATCCATATTGGACATACTCTCTTATATAAGACCAAAATATATTTAATAGGAATGATAGTGAAAAGTTATATCAATTATTTGGGGGGAGGTTTAAAATTTATGTTAAAAAAGTAAATAACATTAAAAGTGAATGATGAATGCAACATGTGATGGAGAGAACACATAGAGTTCAACTTATAAATAAATAATCAATAAGTGAAATAAAAAAATAGAGGAATTAGGCAAGCTAAAACACCAGATTAAAAAAATAGACAATAAATAAATAAATAATGACATGTAATGACTAGGAGTCCTATGGTATTGTATTTTGACATTTGTAAGTATAAAGTTGTTTTTTTAATAATTACTTAAATAGATGTTACTAAGAAGTGGAATAATATTTGGAGGTAAAAGTATAAAGACTATGGAAAAGATGTTACATAGTAATGTTGTTGAAGGAGAAAGTGATATTAATAATAGTGATGGGAGGGTTTTTTATCAATCCAAACTCCTGGGTGGCAGCTATTATGGAGGAGAATGAACCTCAGAGACTGGGAGAAAGTCAAACAACTTTTCAAACACAAGAAAGTCCCCACTGACAAGATTATTTAAGCACCTAAATTTAGTGTATTACATGATACTGAAAATATTTCCATTATGCTAACAAATGTTGCAAGAAATGATGGCACATATGAATAATATCAAGATGGATATCAACAGCATGAAGAAAAAATGGCAACTAAGATGGATATCAATAATATGAATAAAAGGATGAGTGGCATGCTGACAAAGTTAAATGCTGATATGGACAATGTGAATAGTATTAAAGAAGATGGAGTTACACTGGAAAGTGGAAAACTTCACAATAAGGATACTACACTCAAAGTTGGAAATAAAATTTTATGTGGTAAACCTTATCATTGGCATAATTGGCGCATTATTCATGATCAATGTTGGCTGTACATTTGGAATAATGCGATAGTTTTAAGGCTGTCCCATAATAGTGTGAGATGGTTCCAATTCATTATTGATGAAAAATTTACCACTATGCTCTCTACTGGTAGCACTAAAGATGATTCAATTGATATAAGTTATGAACCATGCTTAGGAAAACTGTAGAGGGCATGTAGTCAAGTTAAACCTCATACTCCTAGTCAACTTATTCTATCTTCATCTAGTCCAGCATATTCTCTCATGAAAAATTTGTCTTTTAAATATAAAAAATATGATGAGATGATTATCCATCACTCAAATAAACTTCAACAGGTCATTATCTTACAAAAGAATGTGTCTGTTTTTATTTTTGAATCCAATGATGGCACTAAACATTCTTATATTGGTAAAATTTTACTTGACACCAAATTTTCTTTTGGTTGGATATCTCATGTCTCTAAAGATGAGCTAGAAGGGCATCCTATAAATCTTAGTTTGGGAGAGATAGTACCAAACATAGATCAGAATAATCTAAGTACTCCATTACCAACCCCACAAATAAACTCCATGGATGGAAAGAAAATATGAAGGGAACAACATCTCAGTAACCATTCCGGTATTGAATAAAGAAGCAGCTGAAGAAATTATGATTAAAGATGGAAAAGAGATATTGCTGAGTAAACCCTATTGTAAGTGTAAATGGTACAGTGCATGTAATCAACATCACTTTTATATTTGGAGTGATGTCACCATTTTAAAATTATCCAATGGTGATATTGGTTATGTTAGATTTATTATAAATAGGAAATTTATTACAATGTATTCTGGTGATATTTTCATGGATACCTAAGATAATCATGAAGCTCACAAGTGGTTTTTGAAAAAATTACAGAGTACACGCAATCAAGATAAACTTGTCACTTTTGGTCAACCTATTCTATTCTCATCTGGTTCCACTTGTTTAGACATTGTGATCTACTACCTGTGAAGGAAATGATGAGATTATAATTTGCAGATTAGATAAATGATGATTTGCATGGTTTCATTTTTGAATCCTCTCAAAGTACCAAACATTCTTATATCGTGGAAGTCTTACTTGACCTTGAAATTTCCACTGATCAGACATCACAGTTCTTTGAAAATGGCATTGAGTATTACTTCTTTAAGCCTAATTTAAAAAAGTTGATACCAAAGATGAATCAAGGTGGCACTAATGCTCACACAGTGATTCCATCCACAGGAATATGGAAATGGTTTAACCATGCAACCAAAGAACTCAGAATGCTTTGAATAAACATTGCTGGAAGTTTAAGGCATACCATCAATTCAAAACTTACAGTGATGATGATGTGGCAATCATCAATTTAAAACCTATCATCAAAATGATGGTGCCAAAAATGAAGTATTGTTAGCTCAAGAAGCCATTTCAAGGGATAGGCACATTTTCAAAAAAATTAAATTTGATTATGTGGTTGGAACCCATATCTTTGATCATCTTAGTTATGCTCTGTGGAAGTCTAAACTTCTTTATGATCCTGATGATGATTTGGATATGAAAAATCCCAAGATGGGAAGGCAAACCATCATGTTGTGATCCATTAAGCAAACAGACACATGGTTTCACATGTTGTGCAATACATATGAAGGCCTATTCCATACATTAGGCATGTAAATAACATTGCTTAAAAGAAAATGCACATGTTAGGTCAGGACCTTCAAAGATTTCACACCATTGGAACACATAAAAGGACAATGGACAGAAATTGAATCCACTAAGATTTTGTAAAGTACATAGAGAAATTTGACAATGATACAGATATTGACAAAGAAAAGATCTGCCCAAAGATATGTTATAAATGAAGGACATCCATTTATTGTATTAAACCTTAATTTTTTATTATTATTCCCTTAAATGTAGAATAATAACCTACTCAGTCATTTAAATGAATATAAGTTTTAAGCTAACAGAAGTCAGATTAAGTAATAAATTTATTTAACATTCCTTATAGAGTGTTTTCAAACAGTTATGATTACAATAAATATAAACCTGTAGCCATGAGAATTTATAATAGATAAATAATAGGATATATTGCAAGCTTGAGAGGAATTTACTATGAAGCCAAATCATAGAAATCAGAATGTAAGAAGGTCTAAACATAAATTCAAAATTGGAGACAGAGTGATAATAAAAACTCCACATCCTAGTAAATGGCAGGAAGGTATCATAAGTTTAGTAATATGTATGAAGGATCATCTATTATTGTTAAGCAATCCAGTCCAAATGCATTTTGGGTAAACCAAGGAGGAGAAGTCTGAGGCATGTACAATGCCTGTATCTTAAAGCCTTATTTTGGATGTTAGTAACAATGCAGAATAATATCAGGAAAGTTTAACATAACTGAGATATATATGTAAAAAGGGGTGAACTTTGTAAAAATAGCAAGTGCAATGTACAATAAATAATATATGTGTATATGTGTATAAGCACACATATATAGTACAGGATTAAGGATATTAAATTTGATGAAGGTATTTTCCAAGTAACACATAGATGCAATCATGGGGTAATATCTAGAAGCTAACTTAAACAAGCATGTTTTGATATTTAGCTAAACCTTCAAAGTCCAATAAGCCTCAAAGGAGCATAGAGAAGGTTAGCAAATAAATAATTTCATGTGCCTTCTGCAACAGAGATACATTCTTGGTTATTCCTCTATTATAAAACCATCAATGCTCTACACCCAGCACACTATTTGAACTTCCCAAAACCAGCTGTTAAATAATAGAAAAAATGTTAAAAAATAAGGAAATTGATGTAGCAACCCTTCAGCAAACCCAAAATAGTCATACCTTATGAACGTACTAGTGAGTGATAAAATTTAAAATCCAGTTTAAAATTTTAAGTCTGTTTAGGAGAGGGGTGTTGTAAGAGATGGATTACAACCAACCTTCACACCTGACCCAGTTTATTTTTACAATGTTTGAATTCAGACCAAGTGGTAGGCAAATGGGATGTCCTACTTGCTTGCTTATACACATGTAGTATATACATATATAAACATACATATAAACTAATATGTTTGTCTATTGGTAGAAATTAATTGTTTTTCTTTTATTCATTTAATATCATTAACTAAAAATAATAATTAATTGATTTATAGAACAGACATAAACAAAGGTCATAACTAAATGAGGTCAAAATTGTTGCTAAGTGATTGAATTTGGAATAATGTAGATTAAATAAAAATAATAATGTTTTATATTTTTTTTATTAAGTTGTAACAATAGGTTTTAGCTAGCACAAAACAAACTAGCATTTATTTCACTTGGAAACTAACAATTGAACTGACAGCACATAAGTAAAGTTTTTATTTTATTTATTTTTTAAAAAAGAAAAAGAAAAAACTGTTTGACATCTAAAAACAGTAAAATTTTAATATCTGTAGTTTCAGGATAATATAAAATCTTTATTTTGGATAAAGGGAAACTGGAAAGTTAAACTTCAATTTATAATTAACAGTAATGAACTAATGACTTAAATTATTCAGCAAACTGGAATTCATTATTATGGAAATGGTGGAAAAGCAATGTGAGACTACTACAAATTAACTGTTTTGTTAAGTTAGTTTTATATATACATATTGAATCCATGTTATAAATAATAGTTTATAATAAAGAAATCATTACAATGTGTTCGGGGTAAAAAGCCAATATCAGTGGATGTTCCAAAGCTAGCTTCAATGGCAATATGGAATTGTGAAATTATGAAACTATAAAATTTTCCATCAAAATCTCTATTTACAAAACACTGGTGTACACTGATCTTCCATGGATTTATATATGTTCAAATGAGCTAATTGGTATGTGTTTGTTTTAACTAAGCAACATAAAATATATGAATATGAACAGAATTGGTGAACATGAACATTATACAGGGAGATTGACATTTAAAATTATAAACTTTAACTGTGGACAAGATGTTTGCTTTCCTCAGGATAAATATCTTTTATTTTTTTATTTTTTTTTGATTAACATGATTTTTTTTTTTTTTGCTTTTGTCATTTCTATTAGAAAGTTTACGCATTGTAATTTTTTTATTGTGTATTCAAGATTCATTTTCAAATTTGATTACCTGCAATTTAAAAGTGGGATCAGTGAATAGATGTGTCATATGTTGATGTATTTTAAAAGCGAATTATAGTCAATTAATGTGTATTATTTTTAATACAAGTAAATTTACAGATTCCTCTGGAATTTCAACATTGATCCATCAAGTCAACCTCAAGTAAGGTTTTTATATATATAACATTTACAGCAAACGTTAGGACAAACAAAACTATATTATTTACTAATAAGTTTTAATAATATTTACTTGTAATTTTTTTACTTCTGAGTGCACAATTAACTCACTAACTGAATTGCCTTTTTCATATCTATCATTAATTTTTACTTGTATTTTTTTTAATTCTGAGTGCACAATTAACTCACTGACTGAATTGCCTTTTTTATATCTATCATTAATTTTCACTATGACTTAGACACATATATAAATGGGAGTGGGGCTATATATATATATATATATATATATATATTATATATATATATATATATATATATAAAGTTATAAATATATTGACCCTAACCTAAAAATATTCTAATAATTACATAAATGTGATATTTTTAGACTTAGTGAACTCTCATTTTGCTTTTCTTTTTTTTTTGTTTATGTATATATTTAATGAATTATATAATTTTGTATATAATGTACTTCAAATTATTTTCCTTTTGCTGTGTGAAGTCATCAAAATGATAGAAAACCATTTTTGATAACTGAATATTTATTTATTTTATTATGTTTTTGTTTGTAAATATTTCTTATATATGTTGTTAATAAATGTATTAAGCTCTGTTTGATCATCACCATCATCATTGCGCATTTAGACCACTAGATGTTTGATTATCACCATCATCATGGTGCATTTATATCATTAAAAGTTTCATCATCACATTATAAATTTACACCATTAAAGGTTTGATGATCATCATCATCATTATGGATTGCTCTTTCAAATAATTGATCATCATCAGTATTTTTCTATATCTATGCTTATATATAGGCATATTTGGTTAGTAATTGAGTAAGTCCATCCCTGAAGAGAGCTGACTGCTAGAACTCCCTGACTTTGAATTCTGTGGTGTAATGAGGCCTACAAAGGGAGATGTAATGAATATGCATTAGCCTAGGTCATATTGAATTATTGTAAGTAAATTATGAGTTAGCATACTAAAAATAGATATGATTTGGAACTGAGCATTTCATTGTGACATCTTTAGTATCCAACTCAAAGGCCTAGGTTTGACAGTAGTGATATGTGCTCCCTTTGTTTTATGCCATTCCTGATTCAATAACATCTGACACTTACACACATGTGCCATTGAATCATAAATTTTGGATATGACTTGTTGGGAATTGTTTGACACATTGTATTTAATCATCCAACTACTGAGTCATATTCACATCATCATATGGTGTATCCTGCAGTTTTGTTATATATATATATATATATATATATATATATATATATATATATATATATATATATATATATATATATATATATATATATATATATATATATATATATATATATATATATAATGGATGTTTAATTGAAAATAGTGCTCTTATTTGAACAGTAGCCTATCAAGATTAAATTTCAAGACTAAGAAAGACAAAAAAACTAACAGCACTAAGATACATTCAAAAGAAAATTATTTTGATTGCTACTTTTGCAATATAAACAAAGTGCTGCAATAAACATCATAGGTATATGAAATCAAAATATCACAAAACTGTCCAATTATAATAAGAGTGACACTCTTAATGCTGACAGTTTACTCTCTTTGCCAATCTTTCTCAACTTTGTGTAGTTAACTTTGAATTGATATTATCTGAGTAAGAGCTTTTAAAGCAAATAATTATAAACAGCAAACTCTATGTACTAAATATTTTTATATGCATGTAGATAAACACAAACTTGCCTCTATAGAAGTTGGTTAGGCTCTCTTTATCAGTGAATTACTACATAATTCCTGTACCTTAATGTTAAAGATATAAAGTTCTATAGTTGTTCATAGCAAAAGAAAGCTTGGACAAGGCCTATATTATTTCAATTACCCTGATCATCTGCTTTACTTAATATAATGTAGTGGCATATAGTGAAGGTATATATAGAGGCTACTTAAACCATAATTTGATTGCATCATTTGTACAGTACATATAAGGTGTAATATAGATGGTGGAAATCATCATCACCAAAACTAAATAAATTATGAATAGTCATCCACAAACATCATCATTTTATTGAGCATAAAATGAACAATTCAGCAACTGATTCCAATATAGATAGAAATAAATAACATATAAGCAATAAATATAGCATTAGCAGCATTACTCATTAAGACTCACTGATTATTCTCTGTGACTGAACTTAAAAGAAACACAATATAAAAGCTAGGCTATACATTATTTAGTCAATGACTTTAATATATAATATTATAAAACCAATCATCAAAATTCATCTATGCATATAAATTTTAATGTTAAAGTGTCTACAATATAAACATAAAAACGTACTGAAATCATTTTATCACTATGAATCATCAATGATGCTTTGGATCATCAGGTCCTGTGAATGTATTAGCCACCCCATAAACTAATTAACAAATTTATAAAGTGAAGTATGTGGATTTTAAAGGTATCTTTTTATTTCCATCCAAATAATATTTATAAAGGACCATATCTATGTTAGTACACATATATTTTAAATACCATTATGCCTGAGCTACCTCTGGAATTGCAAAGATCTTAGAGACTGTGAACAAGAGAAAATACACATGCTTTCTTCATTATATTATTAAATAATTTCACTGAGATAAACTACAAATAACTTAAAGCACAAGTTTATAATGAAATCAGTCACAATCATTAGTAATTCACAGAACATATAGATAAAAGAATACAAACCTTAAAAAAATAATTTCATATACTATTTTTTAAAATAATAATTTAACAAAATTGACTAATCAATAAAAAATAAATATTTAAAAAATCATAGTATAACAAACCCACATATTAATTAACTTTATATGTACAATATGCATATAACTTTATATAACATATATAAATATTATTTATTTGTTATTCCATTTAATGAACATTTAAGTTAAATGAACAATTCTTTTAAAATAATCAAAAGCAAATAAAATATTTCACAATAAAGTCAAAAAACTAACTCAATTCACCCTTACTCCTTTTTTGCTTTTAAAAACGATGGTGTTCCCATACCATTTTAATTTAATAAAAAAATAAATAAAAACTTCCACATATTACTTTAAAAATTATTCAATACCAATTATTTATTTCTATAAAAATAGTGCTTATAACGGAATTAATTGCGCTCTCTGCAATATTTTATTTTAGTAGAATAACTCTTCTTATAAATTTGTCAGATAAAAGTTTAGTCAATCTTTTGGATCCAAGTTTATTTATTATAGCTTCCTCAATAATCTTTTTACACAAATCTTTTTCTTCTGTTTTTCTTCTTTTCTTATAAATCTAGGTTTACAATTAAATAATTATTTCCATTTCATTATGCTTCCAGTTCACTTTTTTTCTTTTTCGTCTTGCATATCCAGGTTTTCAATACAAGTGTGATTTTCCTTTCAGGTTGAATAAGTTGAAACAACCAAGAACTTAGGTGAATAAAAACATAAAGTTAGTTTAAAATATCTATTAGTAGTACTTTCCTTTTATATATTTTTAGAAAGATTGGTTACTTTGCTTGGTTAGTAAAGATAATATTTTAGCAAGATCTTATCACATGATTTTGTACACTGTAATATTATACAGCTTTGAAATTATTATTTTTCTTTTTTAATTAAACTTTCAAGTTAAGCTTTTGACTTCTAACTCTCCCTACAACTAAACCCCTACTGAATTATATTCTTCACATATTTCTTTATTTTTTTAAAAATAGCTATAATATCAATCTTTCAATCAATCACTTGACTACCTCCGAAATTATTGCATTAAGCTTTGAACTATAGATTTTTAAATTATTCCATTTATACACTAATTGAAAAACATTTCATTTGTTCAGAAATAAAAATTCTAATCTATTCTTATTATATTAATTAAATGGTAAGCAACTTAAAAAGAACCTAATTCTTTTTATTTTCCTGAAGGGTTGTGATGATTTATTTTAGTTCTATTTATATGTTGGACTATTTCCATCACATAATGTTAATATATTTTTTTAGAAAATTTAACTTCATTTAAATTTCCAATCATATTTAACTATTAGAAATAGCACACAGGATAGTATAGGCACAACAAGTGATAGTGTCCTCTCTACTTTAGGTGTCACTAGCTTGACAAGAGTCAATACTAGCATGGGAATTGAATCTCAACCTTTATATTTTTAAAATAATGAATTTTAAGATAATTCTCTAACCAATTCACCATCCTGCCAAAGGCAACAATGAGTAAATATTTTATATAGTTATCTATGACATTGCTTCTGATTTTTATATTTTTCCTAAAAGCAAAGTTGATTAGTGGTTTTTAGATTTTATGTATAGTCACACTGGATTGACTTGGAGGTTATTTTCTAGTGTTATATGAGCATTTTTTTAACTTTCTTCTTTGTCTCTTTTTTCTCTTTTTCCCGATTGAACATATGTCATGGTCTGCTACCTTGGCGATATCTGTTTTCTCTTTTTTAATCATCATTTTATGCTTCTGCAACCACTTTTTAATGGGCTGACTAGTCTCACCAATATATATCCTTTCACAATCATATGCTATTTTATAGATATAGGTTTTGCTTTTTAGCATTTTAAGTTTAGGTTTTTCAAATGCTAAAATTTCTCCTGGTGTTATACTAATTGCAGATTTTTCTTAATTTTTATGCTTTTTTGGTATGTATAGATACACTACAGTATCAATGATAGTTTTTTTCATGGTTATTTTTGTCATCCATTTAAGGTTTTCTTTATTACAGCTGATAGATAATTATTTTTATAAGCTTTTTATATAGGACTTTTTTCAAATAACTGATTTCCGAACAAACTTCTTTTGCTTTGTTTCATTGTGGTAGTATAACTCCATATTTTATCTTTCTGATGTGATTGGATGTATAACATATGCTATATATTTTCCTGTGTGTAAGAGTTTTCTGAAAACTAGTTTTGATTTTGCCATGAGGAGGTCCTGTTACATGAATATCTAAAAATGCTCAATAATTATTTTTGTTCTGACGCTGTGAATTTAAATGAAGGGTATGTTTTGTCGATGTGTTTGCAAAAATTCTGTAGAAGTACTTAAGTATGTGGATGTACAACAAATGCATAATCAACATAGTGAGGCTATACTTTAGGTGGATATAAAGTAGTCCTCATTTCTGTGGTTTCAAATTTTCTTTGTACATATTGCTAATCAAGAGTGATAATGGTAAGATCATAACCATCCCTTGATTTTGTTGAAAGAGTTCTGTGTTATACAGAAAGCATGTTGTTGTTATGGAGTCACCATTTAATCTTTTTTTACAATAGACAATGCTTCTTCACATAATTGCAAATAAACTTTTCTTCACATAATTATAAATAAACTTTTCATGTCAAAGTTATTAGTATATCAGTTATTTTGATTTTCGTGTTCTTTATTAACTCTATAAAGTACCTAGGATTCCTGTCAAAGAACTTAGTCTTACATGTCAAAGGACTAAGAACTTAGAAAAGAAATTTTGACAAATTTTGTCAAGATGAATTTCTAGAACTAACATTAAGTTTTAATGGAATAAAAACCTTGTGAATTTTAGGTAGATTATAGAGATGAGGAATTTTGCTGAAATGTCATGTTAGTTTACTTTTTTCCTAATAAATGAAGGACCTGCTATGCTTTCTGAAAAATGATTGTAACTTTGTTTCTGTACTTAGTATTAGATTTTTTACCACTTTTGTGTATTGACCTGCTGTGAGATTTTGTATTTTATTGTCATAATTAGTTATATCTATTATAACTGTTGCATTGCTTTGAGACATTTAATTGCTTTCATCTCATCATAAAATATGTTTGATTTTAATTTTTGTTGCTTCTCAAGTGTTTTTATGTTCTCCAGTGTAAGTATTCTGCTTCCTCTAATATTTGAGTGACTTTCTCAATGATTGCCATTATATATAATAAATGAATCTTAGTTAGTGTAATGGAAAAGTTTAATCCTTATCCAAAAACAGAAATTTCAACATTTTCTAGATGTTAAGAATAAAAATCTTTAACCAATAAAGCTGGTTCATTGCTTGCTAGATTATGATTTTTTGACATGACCATGTAGGCTTGAGAGTTTTTCTCTTTTGGAATTTTTTTGCTTTTCTGTGTAATTTAGAATTTTTTTTTTTTTACTACTTGAGAAACTTTTATGAAATTTGCATCAATAAGTTTATTTTTAGAAACATTTTACATTATTAATTGAATACAAGGTTTGATACTTGCAAAGCCTTTGAACATTTATTTTTTCTCTTTAAAAACCTTCACATTCTCTCTCAGTAATTTTTTCAGCTACTTGAGAATAAATTGATGGTTTAGTTGAAATCTTTAGGAACTATTATTTCAGGCTTACATTTACATAAGAAATTTAATTGATTTTCTATGTTGGCCAGTTTTATACACAAGTTTCCATAATGTCTAATGATTCCATACTGAATATTTAGTGTTTTCCTAAAGACTTGGGTTGATAGTGTTTTAGTTGTATTTATATGTTGGACTATTTCTATTATTTAATATTAAGTATTAAATGCTTTCAGGAAAATTTAATTTTATTTATACAGGAAAGCACCAAAACACAACAGGCCATGTGTTTGAACCCACTATGGCAAGGGCACTGTGAGCTGAATGTAATGATATGAAATGAAAGATTAAGGAGACATGCTTTATTGCAAATAACAACTATGCAATAAACTGAAAAGAATTGTGCTTTACAATCTACAGAAAATAGTCTTTATGAAAGAAAACTATGCATAAATTTTGCATAAATTACCACTAAACTTCACTTAAAATAGGTTATGAATATGGAGACTTAAGTTCTCTGAAATCGCTCAGCCATATAATTCTTTTCTAATAATAATAAGCTTCACTTTTTTTGCATAAAGCGCAATTTAAAACTTACCACTCAAAGATGAAGTAAAAAACGTTTTTATTTACATTTTCCAATTACATTCAATTGTCAGTAATTACACACAGGATAGTATATGGATAATGTTTTGAGAGGTATTATTCTCCTCTCTTCTGCATATGATGCTATTTTGGCAAATGACAGTGCTAGAATGGAAACCTAACCTGTAAAGATTTGTGAATTGTGAATTTTAAAGTAATACTTATCTATGAGGTTCCTCCTATATTTCACACTTTATCCTAAGAGTCAAATTGATCAGTGGTTTCCAGACTTTGGGTATAGCACATTAAGTTGCTGTATAGGGTTTTTGCTATTATCATGTGAGCAGCTTCTTTGAATTTTTTTTTCTTCTTTATTATTGCAAGAGCACAAATTGATGATAAAAAGAAAAAGACAGATGTGTCAAATGTAGCAGATCATGAACGTACCAATGAACCCATGTTTGATTGGTAAAATATAAAAATATTGTATAGAGACAAAAGTACAAATAATCAAAGAAACTGCTCACAGGGCATGGCAAATAATTCCAAAAGTAATGCTAATGTGATTATACATAAAGTCTGAAACCACTAATCAACTTTGTTTTAGAATAAAGTTGAAAAATCAGAAGGAACCTCATAAATAATTACATGAAATTTATGCTTATCATTTTATTTAGAGCATTTCCTTAAAGTTCAATATTCAAGAATTTAAAGGAACACGTTCAGTTCCAATGCTAATTCTGTTAGTAGTCAGGCCAGTAACATCCGAAGAACAGAAGAAGACAATAATACCATTCAAAATGTTGTGCAGATACTAACCTGTGTGCTGCGTAATTGAAAAATTTAAATAAAATTAATTTATTTCTAAAGGCATTCAATACCTTAATATTAGATGTTGGAAATAATCCAATATGTAAATACAATTAAAACATTAGCATATCAAATCTTCAGAATAACACTAAGTATTCAGTATATACCCATTAGACATTATAAAAACTTACATCTGAAACTGGCCAAAACAGAAAATCAATTAGCTTTCTTATGTAAATGTAAATCTAAAGGTGTAGTTTCTAAGGATTTGTGACTAAAATCTCGAATTCATTTTTAGAGAACTAGGAAAGTTAGAGAGCAAGTGAATTTGTGTTAAGAGAAATAATAAATGCTCACAGGTTTTCCAAATATCAAATCTTGCATTCCACTAATAATGTAATCTATCTTCTTAGGGAAAATAAAAAATGCCAAAAAAAAAACTATAGTTAACAGTGTACCAGCTTCATCAGTTAAAAATTTAGTCCTAGACAGCTACTGATGCTAAAATTTCTGTTCTTGGATAAGGATTAAACTTTTCTATCACACTATTTTTTATATATAATGGTGTCACTGAGGAGGTCACTCAAAAAATTGTGTTTTGAAGCAGAATCAGACTGGAGAATAAAAAGAATACTTCAGAAGCAATAAAAATTGAGGCAAACATATCCTATAATGAAATGAAATCAGTTAAATCTCTCAAAATAGATAATTCTATAATCATTCTTCCTGCTGACCGAAACAATGCAGCAGTTTTAATCAATGCAACTGACTATGGCAATAAAGTGCAAAAACACCTTACAGCAGTCTAATAGAAAAAAGTGGCAGAAAAGTCTAATACTATGTAAAGAAACAAAGAGACAAGCATTTCTCAGAAAGCATCTCAGGTACTTCAGTAAACTAACATCATATTTCAGCAAAATTCCTCAACTACATGGTCTACCTAAAATACATAAGGATCATATTCCATTAAGAGCTATTGTTAACTCTAGAAATTTAACTTGCCAAAACTTGTCAAGATTTCTTCTCAAAGTTTTTAGTCTTTTAACATTCAAAACCCAGTCCTCTGTTAGGGATTTTAGATATTTTGTAGAATTAGTCAAGACAAAAGTGACATGCTAGTAAGATTTGATGTGGAAAGTTTATTTACAAATGCGCCATGTGAATAAGCATTGTCCATTGTAAAATAAAGCTTAGTGATAATAGCTTACAAATCAGAACAATTTTTTTTGATACAATAATGGAACTATTAACACTCTGCATAACAACAACATACTTTCAATACAACACAAAATTCTTCCAATAAAATCAAATGATGTTTATTGGTTCATCTTTGTTTACCCTGAATAGCAATATTTGCATAAAAGACCTTGAAACCACAACTATAAAGATAATGTTGATGATACATTTGTTGTATAACCACATAGTGAAAGATTATTACAAACTTTCTGGAAACACATCATTAACATATCCCTTTCAATTAAATTCACATTAGTGTCAGAATAAGAACAAAAATTGGCATTTTTAGATGTTCTTGTAACAAGATACTAAATCAAAGCTACAATTTTAAAAAACCCACTGGAAAATATTTAATATATATATCCAATCACACCAGAAACCTAAATCATGAAGTTATACTATCACTGTATAACAGAGCCAAAATTGTTTTTTCAAAAACCAGTGATTTGCAAAAAGAAAATATCTACATAGAACAAACTCTTATGAAACATAATTATCTATCAGCTGTCATTAAGAAAACCATAAATAGACAATAAAAAAATTAAAAAAACTAACATTGGTACTCTAGTGTATCCATATATACCAAAAATAGCAGACAAATTCTGATTAATCTGCAATCAGTATAACCTTAGTAGAGTCCTCCAGTGGCATACCACACTATGAGGAATTCTAACAACTACATAGTCCAAAGTTGAAATGCTAAAAAGAAAAATCTGTATCTATGAAATACCATATGAATGTGGAAGAATAAATATTGGTGAGAGTAGTTTCCCCAGTGAAAAGTGATTGCAATAGTGCAGACTGATGATTAAAAGAGAGAAAACATATGTGGCTAAAGTAGTAGACCATGTATGTACCAATGAACATATTTTCAATTGAGAAGTACTAAAATATTGTATAAAGATGAAAAGGTGCAAAGGAGAAAATTCATAGAGTCTGCTCATATGGCAATGGCAAATAACCCCATAAGTCAATCTAATGTGACTATATATAAAGTGTGGAAACCATTAATCAACTTTGCTCTTAGTAAAAAGTGGTGAAAATCAAGAGGGATCTCATTGATAAGTACCTGAAATTTGACTGTTGCCTTTGTCAAGATGAGTGAATTAGTTAGAGCATTATCTTAAAATTTAATGCTCAAGAAACTAAGGTTTAAATCCCATGTTAGTACTTTCACTGGCCAGACTAGTAAAATCTGAAGAAGAAAGGAGGATAACACCACTTCAAACGTTGTGCATATACTAACCTCTATGCTATTACTAACAGTTTAATGTAATAGGGAAATTGAAATAGTTATTTTTTTTTTTACATTCAATACTTAAGATAATATTAGATAATAGCAATAGTCCAACATATAACTTAATTCTTTTTGTTTATTTGTTGTTGTTTTTTAAGTGTCATAGCATCGGCCGGGACGTGAACCTGCAATGCGGGCAACTGCCTGCAAGTGCAAGGCAGTCGCGCTGACCTCTCGATCACCAACGCAAGACTGTTTGTTTGTTGTTTTTTCAAAAAAATAAATAGATGAAAATACATAAGAAAAAAATTATTATCCGTTTTCCTTTTTAAATCAAACTTAAATTTGTCACATGATCGCTTTATGTACGTTAATGCTTACTAAGTCTAACATAACTAATTTTTTAATTATCAACTAGCATATCCTGATGCTAACATAAAAAAAATAATTCTTTTCAATATATATAAAATTATAATAAAAATAATAGAATACAATGGTGATAATATCTTCTTCAACTGAAAACCATTTTTCAGTTGAAGAAGTTTAAGAAATTAGCTGAAAATATTTGTGTGTTTATTATAGTTTTTTGTAAAATATATTATTTCCATATACTTTATTATTTTTATTACAATAATTATTTTATAACAGATGTTTATTATATTATGAATATGTGTGTGGGCGTATAATACAAACGTATTAAACTTTTTTATCTACTTTTTTCCCTGCTTCCAAAAATCATAATGATGATATATGTTCATGTGTATTTGTATTTAATAGAATTTTATTTTAGAATTATGTTCATAGTGCTTGCTATTATCGTAATATCAAATGATTGTTGTTTTTACTTAATCTAAAGTAAATGAGCCCTTGGGGCAAATTTATAGTTAAAGATCAAATAAAAGATATAAAAAAATTTTTAAAAAAGATTGCATTAACAGTTTGTTGAAGATCAAACAACACTCAGACTCTAATAAAAACCACGGAACAGGAAACCATGGTCAGTCAATCCGAAGGATTAATATGAAAAGAAAAAATTTCAAACTAAGAACAGTTCCAGCTTGGTTTTTGAGGAGGAGGGGGAAAAGATGGACTTTTCACCCTCTTACTGTTTTCGAATGAAGAAACTGTTGAAATATGAATGGCATTATTGTAGACTCCAAATCATATGGGTCCTGCAATAACATAGTTCCAGGATTGAACCAGCTAAAGCTTCCTCCAGATTGATAACTATAGCATGAACAACAGACTGGTCTTCCCTGAAAGTATGAATAGTAAAAGACAAGGCTTCATGGGAATTGGCACAAGGACCCAGGAGTTCCTCTAATGTAACGTATAAACTTTAAATTATAAACTCTAATTATTATAAACTTCTACTAAATGAACTTTGAATCATTTCTTAATAATTAAGGCCTAATCAAGTTTAAATCATAAACTCTTTTCTGACCAATATGGAAGGTTAAATCAATTATTAATATTTTAAATGTAATCATAAACCAGTCATTTCTATTAATTTATTTCTTATAATTAATAAGTATAATTATTAGTTAAATTAAATGATGTTATGTATTAAATATCTATGTATGCACACCCCTTTGCACTAGGTATTGTTGAGTGTGTTAATGTATTTGCCTAAGCCTCCCCTATAAGTTCATATTTGTGAATGTGACACCTCATGATAAATATCTTAAGAAACTCAATAAGAGTATAACCCTTTTATGCATTCAATTAATAATAATAGAACTATAATAATTTGGGGTGGTTGGTTGTGCTGCATATATGTATACATGTACATGCTCATTTAGTGTTAAAAAAATATTAAAATTTAAAATTTAAAACTAGACGTAAATAGCTATGTCATAAGTTTTATTGCATAATCTATGTAGCGTATTTACATCTATCAAAAGATTAAAATGTATAAATAAGAATCTCCATCTGTGTTAACTAATCTTAAATTTAAATATGATAAATATACAAACTAAACTAAAATAATAATGATTATTTCTCCAATTCAATTTTATATGTGTGTGATAATAAATATTTTTGTGTAATATTACTGGCAGTAGTTTATTTATTTTTTTATTCTTTCATTCTTAAATGAATATTAAGAATTTAGAGTACACCTGGGTCTCTTTTTACGTGGACTTATTTAACATGATTTTGAAGTTACGTGATTCCTGTTTCACCGGAAGTCGAACTCCGATAATGCACTATTACTTTAAATAATAAATTTTGTGCACTTACATTATATTAAAAGTAATAACACATTATTGGAATTCGACTTTCATCTTAGTAATTTCAATATTTTCAGTGCTTTATAATAGTAAGATTTTATGCAATAATGAAATTAAAATCTTGATTTCCACATTTTATGTATACACACATTAAATTTTACAAGATTATAATGTAAATTTGTTCAAACATTGTGCGTGTTAATTTTGCATTTTAAATCACATTCTGTTTTTGCTTTTTAAAAAAAAACGTAATCAATTATTAATCATTTAGTGTCCACAAGTTTATTTTTAAAAGGTCAGTAATAGCAGTGGGCACAATTAAATTTGACAATTAAAAATTGAAATCTGATTTTTAATTGTAATTAACAATTTAAAAATTACTCACGACTTGAAATTAATATGATGTGAAATTTGATTTTTAAATTGAATTGAAAATTAAAGACAAAAATAAGAATTTAATTTTTAGTTGTTAGTTTCATAAACAATTAATAAAATCATCATCTCAAAGATTAATTATTAATTACGTTGTCACCAGAAAACCATTGACACAACATGAGTGTGAAGTTGGTGCTAGTTGTTTGCAACGTGTTTTTCAGAAAATAGCTATAATAATTAAAATGTGTATAAAAAATGTAAATTACTGTACTGTAAATTATGCATAAAAATATATTATTTTGCATAAAATTAAATATTATAGTTAAAAAAAGTTTGTCTTGTATCAATTTTTTTCAAATTTGAATTTTTTATTAGTCATATTTTATTTCCTTATATTTTTTTGCACAAATTTTAAAGTAATTTTACATTGGTGCTTTGTTTTTACGTGAATTTTGAAAAATCACAGACCACATCCCCCCTTTTTCAATGTAAGTTACATCTATTTTTGCACGATTTTATTTGCGTGTGTTTTTTGAGGAACCTATCTATCGGGTAAAACAAGACCCAGGTGTATAAGTTTAGTTACTCCATGAGCTAGCACCATGGGCTAATGATTTATAAAATAAGTTGGGATCTTACCAATATATATCTGCCTATTATATAAATTTTTCCAGGTTCAAATGGCCTGGTGGTTCCCTGTATGGCAGATATGGTAAGAATCTATAATCCCTGACCATTACAATTTATCAGTACACTTCCTTTAAAAAAACTAACAAGAAAAATATTTTACTTAGGATTAGATTAGTAAGCATGTTTCACAAATTAACTAACTTAAAATTTGTTAAAAGCTTGTTTGGTTAGTAGTTAATCCATTCTTTTTTTTTTTTACAAAAAATTATTACATTTTATTTCTCACATCTATTTACACATGCATAATTTCTTTTCTGGTAGTACATATACAAGATTAACTTTTATAACTATTGAAATATAGATAAAAAATATTTCCTTTCAAAAAAAATATTACTGGTTTAATTTTCAAGGTACTCGTAGTTTATTATACATTGTTCCACATTGGGAGGCCAATTATAACAGGTGAGAATTATCTTACCATATCTGTATACAGTGTGCCACCAGACTCATTGAACCTGGAAATATTTATATAATCGGCAGATATGTATTGGTAAGATTCAACTTACTTCATAAACCATTAGCCCATGGTGCTAGCTCATGGAGCAGTTGAACTTTATAATCTAAATTCTTAATATATATTTAAGAATGAAAGGATAAAAAAATAAATAAATAAGCTACTGCCAGTAATATTATGCAAAAATATTTATTATCACACATATATAAAATTGAATTGGAGGAATAAACATTATTACTTTAATTTAGTTTGTATATTTATCATATTTAAATTTAAGTTTAGTTCATACAGATGAAGATTTTATTTATACATTTTAATCATTTGATAGACATAAACATGCTACATAGATTACACACATAAAACTTGAAAATCCATGCAGCCATTTATGTCTAGTTTTACATTTTAAGCTTTAATATTTTTTTAAAACTAAATGAGCATGTACATGTATACATATATGCAGCACAACCATCCACCCCAAATTATTCTAGTTCTATTATTATTAATTGAATGCATAAAAGGGTTATATTCTTATTGAGTTTCGTAAGACACTCATCATGAGGTGTCACATTCACAAATATGAACTTATAGGAGATGCTTAAGCAAATACATTAAGACACTCAACATGAGGTGTCATATTTACCAGTAGATGCCAAGTGTGGAGGGGCATGCATACATATATATTTAATACATAACATCATTTAATTTAATTAACAATTATACTTATTAATTATAAGAAATAAATTAATAGAAATGACTGGTTTACAATTACATTTAAAATATTAATAATTGATTTAACTTTCCATGTTGGTCAGACAAGAGTTTATGATTTAAACTTGATTAGGCCTTAATTATTAAGAAATGATTTAAGGTTCATTTAGTAGAAGTTTATAATAATTAGAATTTATAGTTTATAGTTTATATGTTACATTAGAGGAGTTCCTGGTTCTTTGTGCCAATTCCCATGAAGTCTTGTCTTTTACTATTTATACTTTCAGGGAAATTGGTCTGTTGTTCATGCCATAGTTATCAATCCAGAAGCAGCCTTAATCCTGGAACTTTGTTATTGCAAGACCCATTTGATTTGGGGTCTACAATAGTGTCATTCATATTTCAACAGTCTCTTCATTTGAAAACAGTAAAAAGGTGAAAAGTACATTTTTCTCCCTCCTCCTCAAAAATCAAGCTGCAATTGTTTTTAATTTGAATTTTTTTCTTTTTATATTACTCCTTCAGATTCACTGACCATGATTTCCTGTTCCAGTGATTTTCATTAGGGTCCAAGTGTTGGTTGACCTTTAATAAGTGGGTAACACAACCTTTTTTAAATTTTTTATATCTTTTATGTGACCTTTAATTATAAATTCACCCCAAGGACTTGTTTACTTTAGAATAATTAAAAACAACAATCATTTTCATTTTGAGTTTTAACACAATAGAAAGTAATTTAATTATTGTACATTTTTTATCTTTAAGTTTTTGCTTAAAATTTAGTTTTAAAATACTTTTTTTTTTGTAATATAGTTTTTTTTTAATAATTTTCCATCTGTGTGATTTATATATATGTTTTTGCAAGCTTTTAGTTTTCAATTTTTAATTCTAACTTTTATTTAATAACTTTTATTTGCGAACATTTATACTTTAATTTTTTTTTTTTAAGAAATAATGCAATGGCATGTGTGCCCATTACAATATATATACACATTTATATTTTATCTACTGTTATAAATGGAAGCTAAATTTAGAATAGAATATAGCATTTACCATAATAAATAGAAGCAACTCAATTCAATCATCTAAACAAAATTCATTTCTCACCATCAAACATGATAATTTTATTATATATGTGTAATTTCTAAACCATTATCCTATATTAGTATTATTATTAATAAATAATAATTTTTAGTAATAATCATAATAATATATGTATATCATTGTGTAAAACAAAGCAAATATAATATAAAATATTAACACCAAGCAACCTGTCAGTGCAGTAAACCAGATCTAAACCAATCAAATAATAGAAAATTTAAAAAAAAAAAAAACCCCCGTTAATATTAGAACATGATTAGATCACACTATTAAATCTCTCATTTAGTACATTATCAGAATTATTATTTTAAAATATTTTCTTAATTTTTTTTTCTATTATTTGAGTTATAATATTTATTGCTACTTTTTTCAGGGTAGCTGATATGCAAATATTCTTTGTCATGACAGGACAGGATGATATTTTGGCTTACATTTTGATATTTTTATATTAATATAGGCACACACATGTATGTGCCTGTGTGTATTAAATATGAAAATTGTAATGGGACATTCCATGTCTTTATTTACCTAAGATGCACTCAAGCAACAATTGACTATGCAAGCTGATGTCACATTATCTAGAAATAATTTATTATCTGGTCAAATGTTTTGAATGTTTGGCAGGTAGACACATTTATGCACATTGTTTTCATTATTTATATAGAAGTTGTAAAGATTTTTTCTCTCAGTTTATTTTTATAATATTTTCCATTGTAAATGTTTTAATATTATATATTAATATAAACATCGAACATTTGCAATGATTTAAAAATGAATACTTAAGGATTCTAACTTTAAAATATTGTGATACTATTTATACTTACGATAATTAAAATTTTATTCTTACAGTTATCAGGATACATTATCATTGTCTAAATTTGTCTTTCATATAAGTTTTGAATTGCAATCAATTTGGGGATATTAAAATTCATTTTGACAGTACTGAAACTAAACATAAGTATCTGTGAAATATTAACATTATTCATATGGCAGATAAAGAGAACTTTGCAAAAAATTGTAAATGGCTATAGTCACTGTAGTTACAAAAAAAGATGAAAAAAATTAAATAAACATTGAGATAACTTTATTAACTGATTTATGTATATTCACAAATATTTTCACTTGCTTAGATGGCTTACTGATGTCTGATATTTTAACTTATTCTGCAGAAAACAGTTTTTATGAATTATTTTTGATCTCACAAAAGTATTATTCAAAATATATAATGAAATAGTTTTTAGATAGTCTATTATGAATAATCATTATTAAAAAATATCTTTATAATATTACATTTGTCAGCATTATATACAGTAAGCTGGTGAACATACCAATTGGAATTATGATTTTGTCATTAACATTTAGAATATCACAGAACATTATTAGATGAGAAATTTCCAAAGTCTTAGGTTACCATTATAAATGAAGATTTATATCACATTTTTCTACAACAAATTTTCGAACTAACAGTCTCTACTCAACTAATTCAGTTATAATAGTTATACAACTATAAATAAATAAAAATCCATTTTTTTTTAATTTGTTAAATGCAACAGTAAAAGATAAAAATCTGTGGTGCATCTCGATTTCAACATGTACTGGAATATTTTAATTGATTCATATTTTCAAGAAGACAAATCTTCAAAACTAAACGTTAATAAAGATTTAAAACATTCTGTACATCAGACTCTGAATTAGCAAGATTAGGAGAATTGTTAGCCTATTTTAAATATAAGAATAAAAAAGTTTTTGTTTTGAGTTGGCATAAATCAGAAACTCTTCCTTCTCACATATTTATATTTTGATGTTTGATTTTTTTTAATCACCAATAAACAGTTCCTTGACTTAGTTATGAAACTGAAAAAAATGGAAATTATTACTCAATCCAGGTTTTATTTTAAATGCCTCAGAATTTCTACTAATTTTTATAACCTCTCTTTCATGTCATTTTGTAGAAACTGTAAAAATTAATTTCAAACATTATAATAAGTTCAAATACCCTAAGCAAATTAATAAAGGCAATATAATAATTGTGTTTTTGCTCTATCAGTGTATTTTTCATTTGTTGGTAGCCAGAGTAGATCTTCTGGATTGTTTAAAACCACGCCACCGTCTGAAATCAATCATCTATAACCGGAAGCAAATTATTCAACATCATTCATGAATGATATTGTGGATAACAACAATTGTTGCAATCTTTTCTAATTTTTTAATATTTGTAAAATATCTTTAACGTCAGTAAATATAACTCAATAATCGGTATTATCTTAAAAATAAAATCAAATGGCTTTGAAGCTAATGTAAAACTGACTATACTTTAAAACATTTCTAGTTATCCCATAGGCTATTTTAAATGAGTCAAAAGTAAAATGACTGCAGTTAACAAATGTCTGTTTTGCTTATTCAGTTTAATCCTCAGTCGTTCTTAAAGATTTTTGACACTGATTGAACTTTCTACTTTTAATGTTTTATATTATTTATTAAACTCATATTCATTTTATTATTCAGCCATGCATCCGTATCAAATTATTAAAGAGCCAATTTGGATTTTTTTTATTAAACTCAAAAATGATTTGCTATGATTCACTAATATGATAAATTTAAATTTCACATTGACAATTTTAATGCTTAATAACTGTTAAATTTGGAACAAATAGTAATTACTTCTAAAATACCATCATCAAACTTTCTATTAATGTATTTAATATTGGATCTATTTTTAATCAAATTATTTTTTAATATGTCCGAAATCTTCGCCCACAAATTAGAATAAGACTGGATATGGATTATTATTGTTAATTTTTATCGCCGTTATCATTACTAATATCATAGCTATTTCTATCCTTTAAACAATTCACAAGGTACAGTTTCTAATTAGAGCGCATAAGACACATACTTTTAAATCACCTTTTTTTTAATTCTTCCACAATATATGGAGTTATGGGAGTTCTTAAATAAAAGCAATCAATCTTATAATTATTCTTCAAACAAAAATCCTGTTTCAAAGCCATTAATTACTTATTGTACAGCCTCTTGCAAAATCAGCATTAAAAACTAATTGATATTTGCATATAAAAAAAATTTAAAGACAGAATTATGGTGCAACAATAAAAAACTGAAAATTTGAACAAATCATATTTAATTCAGTAAAATGACTAATGACACGGAAGGCTTGATGACTGGCCTTATAACAGGATAAGTGATGAATTACAATAATAAAAAAATTTAGAGACGAATCTGAATAAAATCATGTAGTTTTTTGTATTTTAAATAGGAATAAGCTAGCATCATTTTGTAAAAGGCAGCAGAAGATAATGTGGAGTGTGAGCTGCTAATTGATAGTTGCAGTAATCATCCTATATAAAAAAGTTTTATGTCAAGCGTTGGTAGCCTTATGGTTAGCATAACTGCCTTCCAAACAGCTGGTCCGGGTTGGCTTCCCGGTCAACGCTTTGATACATGAAAAAAAAAGTTTATAAACATTCAAACATTACTAAACTTCACATTAAATATTGATTTCCAGTTATTTTAATTTAATATAGCATGTTTTAGTTTATAAACTTAGTTGTAAATATTTTCTTACTTATCATTTAACATTTTATTTCTATAGAGCGCATTCAATCAATTTATTAATTACTGTTATTACCATTCTTATTGTCAAGGTTCCGATGACCGCATAATAGACGTTCTAAATGTAGATGTTTCACCAAAGCCATTCAAGATACCAGGAGACTTATCCTACTCGGTGAAAGCACATTTAAAAGAAGATTTTACAGGACTTATCAAAGTAGAAATTAAGGCAAAAAAACTATTTAGCATTTTTGGCATTCCTATGTCAATACCTATACCATGCATAGATTACAAAGGATCTTGGTAAGTTGTATATTAAATATAATGCGGAAAAACAAATAATCTTAAGTAAGATTATAAAATTCTGACACAATTTGAATGTTAAATAACTTTTTTTCTTCATAAAATATAAACACTATAATAAATTATAATATGTATTAAACCTATCAATAAGAATGTTTTCAGTTTGTGAACCAAGTTTTAAAAAAATCCAAAACAATAGTGTTAAGGGAAATAAATATAGATTGTTTATGTATGTAAAAGTAAAATTATTAGACATTTAAATCTTACAAGAACTTTATAAATATGGGGAATTTGAACACAGACTACCAAGCACCTTTCACTATCCACACTATCTCATATCACTGATACACATGACCACACACATGTAGAAAAAATAAATAATCACCAATATAAGTAGTTTATGCTGAACCAGCACTCACCACTTGGTTCAGATTATCATCTATATAATAAGTGCTCAGTTTATATTAAGATAGCAAATCTTCATACTTTAATGGACAGGGTTCAATCTACTTTAACTCCTCAGCCATCCATATCAATCTGATGGTGAAATGCCCAAATCCCATGCTGATGGCAATATTATTGCTATGCCTATGTTGACTTCAAGTAACTTTGACTTCTCATGTAGAGGACCTTATCCATTTAAATAGATAGAAGAGGGCTGAGCAGGATTCAGGCTTAATGTGTATTATTTGAAATACAGGCATTCTTCATATACCTGAAATTTAATTGTAAATATAGGGGATTTGAACACAGACTACTAAGCACCCTCTATCTCATATCACTGATAAGCATGATCACACACATGTAGAAAAGATAAATAATCATCAATATATGTATTTTAAGTTGAACCAGCACTCATTAGCTGGTCCAGATTATCATCTCCCACATATATATATAACCAGTGCTCAATTTATATTAAGATAGCACTGGTCCAGATTATATATATACATATATATATAACCAGTGCTCAATTTATATTAAGATAGCACATCTTCATATTTTGATGGACATGCTTCAATCTACTCTAACCCCAACTTTTCAGCCATCCACACCATTGAAAATCTGATGATGGAATGCCCAATTTTGATGCCAATATTATTGCTATGCCCATGTTAACCTCAAATCACTATGATTTGGCCAACTGATGAATGCTGGTTCAGCATGAAACATGTATATAGGTAGTATTTATCTTTTCTATAGGATGTAGGCATATGTAGAAATAGTATGAGATAGCATGGATAGCTGAAGGGTGCTTGATAGTTTGTGTTCAAATCCCCTATATTTACAATTAAGCTCCAGGTATATGAAGAATGCCTGTATTTCAAATAAGAACTTTATATATATGTAAATGCATTCTCATAAAAAATAAATTCAAAATATACTTTTCCTTTCTGCTTTAATAAAACCAATTCTATATAAAAATATAGTCGTTTTATATAATAAATAATATTGAAATATATGTTTAACAATTTTATGTTTTATATTTTTTTACTTTATATATATATATATATATATATATATATATATATATATATATATATATATATATATATATATATATATATATATATATATATATATATATATATATATATATATAAATATATTAGCATCCTACATGTTGCCCATTCTAATTTCAGATATAGAAAAATATGCTATGACATATGAAAAAAACTTAAAGATATATTTAGTAAAGTTTTACAAACTAAACCTTCAACAACTAATACTTACATCACATCTTGGTTCTATAGCCCAGTGATCTCCAAGTTGTAAACACCAACTCGCATTAAGCATATGTAGATGCACTCAGACATAAAATTATAATAAATTTATAAAAGAGTATTTGCAATAGATAGATTTTGTTATATCTGTATCATAGTTTTGATTTTATTTAAATATCTATATGTATATGATAAAGAAAAATGTTTGAATAAATACAAATAGTGTTATTTATATAGAGGTATCCGATTGAAGTAAGTTACATATATATATATATATATATATATATATATATATATATATATATATATTTTTTTTTTGAACCTGATTGAAATCCGGTTCAATGGTGTTGTTATTAAACAAAAAAAAAAAAAAGAAGAAATTTATTAAGCTTTTAATTTTAATTAAACGTAGAGTTTAAATTTGCAATATTATTTAAAAAGAATACGTGTATCCTAGTATAAACGCGTTTATATGTAAAACGGATTTTTAAAAAATGTTTATCGATTTATTTTGAAATGGTTTTCATATACTGCCTGTTTTTAAATCCATTTGATTTAAAAACAAGCTGGCTAGCTAATTGCATTCCTGTTGCTTTTATTTTAATTATTGTAACCAATTTTTATAGCGGAGATTTGATTTTTATGTTGTTGTTTTCATTTCAATAAACCCTGGGTGGAATTCTTAGATAGATTGAGCGGGAGATTAATATTTGCCCTGCCTAAGGCATAGAAATTGGACAACAAGGAAAGTGTTTCATGGGAAATGGAGCAACGTATAAATAGCCCCGAAAATTTGGAGTGTCAGTTAATTCATTGTTCATTGATAGACAAGCTGTTTATCAAGTGAGAATTTATATCAGCATGGACATTTAATTTCTTAAAGGACATCAGCTGTGATTAAATACTTTTGCCTGCAACAAAATGAAAAATTCTACACCTGTTACCACCACCCGAATGGCTTTCTAACTCCACAAAAGATGGATCCCTGACTTCCAAGTTTGCTCCAGTAATGCCTTGAACACCTAAAAGAAGCTGGAACCTCTCTACATCTACCTTGCTGCCTAAAGAACCTGAAAATGAACTTAAGTAAAAGTGCGCACTCTACGTGAACTTTGTTTTACCGAAAGGTAACTATTTTCATTTTTATTCTTCCCAGGGTAAATTAATTCTCATTAAATCTTCACTCAATCTGATCATAAATGTGTATTCTTAAATCAATATAGCCTCATATTTAATCTTGGCTGGGTTTCCAATATTTTGTAGTGTGTCTTGGAATCTTAGTTTTAAGATTCCAATTTGCTTTCAGTTTTGTTTATTGGAGAGTGACGAATGAGTTTTATATTTTATGCCTCGCTTTTGTAAATGCTTTAGCAGTCTTGTATATATTTTTTTATGCTTACCTGTAATTATTTAGTATTCAATAATTAATTTTATACTCTATGTTTGCCCTCTTGCTAAACCTCCAAAACTCTTTTGGCTGACGACTTTATTGTCTGATTTTCGCAGGTGGAGATTTCGTTTCTAATATCTCTAAAGGCGGAAATTAGAATTGTGTTTTTCTTTGTAATTTTATAAGTCATCAGCAGGAAGATAAAATTTATTCTTTCTTAAATTACAGGTGAGCAATACTTTCGTTCTGCTAGAGTATTTAAACTTTTGATATTTCGTACTCATGTGCACTCTCCGATAGATTTCTTTTTGTATTTATTATGTGTGCTTGAAATTTGTCAGAGCGTGTACTCAGAATTTGTTTGTAAGTTTATTTTCTTTAAATGCTGGGCAGACATAACTGTTTTTCTAATTATTTACTTGTCCCTTAGTGGGATCTTTAATTATTAATTTTAAAGTAATTTTCGCCAATCGTTTGGCTGGGATTCACCAGTTTTAATCGTTTCTTCATTTCAGTCATGTTTGTCGGTTGTTCTTGAGGTGGATCAATCACCATTATTTTAAATGTAGTAATAGGTGCAGCTCATACCAATATAAGAACATTCGAGGTCTGACCAATTTTTAGATCTCGAACAGCTCATCGGCGCTGGATTCTGTGATCTATTTCAGGGGCATATGGTTTAAATATCTGAAAATGAAAACCAATGTTTAGGTGAATCCTCTGCTGAATGAAATTTGCTTCCTCCCTTTTAAATTTGTTTATTAGAAGATCAGTCAGTCTGTCATACCTTTGCCTTTAGTATGTCTGGTACATGCCTGAGTTAACCCCCATCTATTGTGTCATAAACTTATATTTAATAATTTATTTTCTTATAATAAAATTTATGAAATATGTTTAAACTTAATTTGGCTGATGTTTGTCTTTGTGCTTTTGTCTCAATTGTCTAAACAATTTAAGATCTCTTGTTTCTCCCTGAGTCTAGTCGGTGCAAACCATCATCATCATCTATTCTGATCACAGTAAACAAATTTTCCAGACACGTAGTGGTCTGGTGGCACCTTCTGTTTCAGATAGATTGAGTATCCGGTATATAGGATAATAATTTTTAGCACTACCAACGTGAGGCTTCGAGTTTTCAAACTCATGTGAGATTTTGTTTAGACAATTAAGAAAGATTTCAGGTGTAAGAGGCAAGATCTAGTAAGTGGAGGTTTGGTTTTTGTTAATTATTGTATGTATGGTTGGAGTAAGTTGGTAGAATGGGGTTCATCTTTCTTTTTAATGAAATAATTTATAAACTGTAAAAGCGTATTTTCGAAAAGTCTATCAGAGTAATTTTATTTCAAGAGTTAAATATAGTTCGTCTTTCTTTTATATGAAATAAATTAGAAACTGTAAAAAGAGTATTGTCTGAAAAGTTTCTCGGAGTAATTTTATTTGAAGAGTTAAATATAGTTCATCTTTGTTTTGAAATAATTTATAGAAAACAGTAAATAGTGTTTTATTTGCTTTTAGATTTTTAAGTTTGTTTTTTAAGAAGTTAGTATAGTGAATTTAGTCTTGTGTGAAAATGGGAGTAGTTAAAAAAGATGAGTCAGAGACACATATCATGATGAAGAAATTGATGAAGATGATGATAGAGATGAAGGAAGAACTTATCAAAATCAAGCGAGACCAGCAAGAAATGATTAAAGATTTGAAGAGAGATGAGGGGAGAAATAACGGAAAAAGTAGTAGAAACTCAGGAAGTAGAATAGGTTGAGGTCATAGAAGATATAGAAATTAAGGTAGCACAGGATTGTACTAGGCCAGAAAAGGTGGAAATAAAGTTAGAAGTAAGCACAGATGGGTTACAAATAGAAAGTGTGGTGGAAAATCTAGTTAATGTAGATAAAGAAATAGAAGAAAGTTATAAGGTAAAAACAGAAAAGAGGTAGAAGAGTCTCCATGTGAAACTAAAAATAAATTGGTTTCAATAACTGTTTGGGTTGAATATGAATGTGAAAAGAAGAAAAGAGTTAAAAAAATATTAAGAAATATGATTTTAAAGCAGAAATAGAATGCATCTATAGAACAATCTTATTTAAAACGTTCAAAAAATGGGTAAAAGATAAAAATTTTCCCTTTACTAAGATTGATATGCTCAAAAATAAAGTAGGAAAGGTCGAAGAATTGAGAAGTTTCGTTAAGAAAAA
Source organism: Epiperipatus broadwayi (assembly GCA_028023455.1). Lineage (NCBI taxonomy): Eukaryota > Metazoa > Onychophora > Udeonychophora > Euonychophora > Peripatidae > Epiperipatus > Epiperipatus broadwayi. The sequence goes on from JAQFVV010000062.1 coordinate 6,375,370, forward strand.
GATTCCGTTATATAAGCTAGGAAATAGAGCAGAACAAGAAAGAGACAAGAGAAAATTGTATAAGCTAAGAAAATATAAGAGTGGGAAAGGAACTTATTTTAGTAAGTTAGTAAAAGGAGTAAAAGAACTGCCAGACAAAAGTTAAGGGTTCAGCATTTAGCAATCGGACAGATTGTTTTTAATAGAAATAAAAAAAAAAACTTTTGTTAATGAATTACGAGAATGGAGAAAGGTTGATTCAAATGAAATATTGTTTTGTTTTTCTGAGTGTGAGGCAAACATTTGGCCGAATTTCTAAGAATATTTTTAAAGTGTTTATAGTTTAAAAAAAAAAGTTACAGGAATGTTTTTTTTTTTTTTTGATCACGTTTTGAGGCAGTTGAACCTGATTGAAATCCGGTTCAATGGTGTTGTTATTAAACAAAAAAAAAAAAAAGAAATTTATTAAGCTTTTAATTTTAATTAAACGTAGAGTTTAAATTTGCAATATTATTTAAAAAGAATGCGTGTATCCAAGTATACACACATTTATATGTAAAACGGATTTTTTAAAAAATGTTTATCGATTTATTTTGAAATGGTTTTCATATACCGCCTGTTTTTAAATTCATTTGATTTAAAAACAAGCTGGCTAGCTAATTGCATTCTTGTTACTTTTATTTTAATTATTGTAACCAATTTTTATAGCAGAGATTTGATATTTATGTTGTTGTTTTCATTTCAATAAACCCTAGGTGGAATTCTTAGATAGATTGAGCTGGAGATTAATATTTGCCCTGCCTAAGGTGTAGAAATTGGACAAGGAAAGTGTTTCATGGGAAATGGAGTAACAAATAAATAGCCCCGAAAATTTGGAGTGTCAGTTAATTCATTGTTCGTTGATAGACAAGCTGTTTATCAAGTGAGAATTTATATCAGCGTGGACATTTAATTTCTTAAAGGACATCAGCTGTGATTAAATACTTTTGCCTGCAACAAAATGAAAAATTCTATACGTGTTACCACCACCTGAATGGCTTGCTAACTCCACAAAAGACAGATCCCTGACTTCCAAGTTTGCTCCAGTAATGACTTGAACACCTAAAAGAAGCTGGAACCTCTCTACATCTACCTTGCTGCCTAAAGAACCTGAAAATGAACTTAAGTAAAAGTGCGCACTCTACGTGAACTTTGTTTTACCGAAAGGTAACTATTTTCGTTTTTATTCTTCCCAGGATAATTAAATCTTCGCTCAATCTGATCATAAATGTGTATTCTTAAATCAATATAGCCTCATATTTAATCTTGGCTGGGTTTCCAATATTTTGTAGTGTGTCTTGGAATCTTAGTTTTAAGATTCCAATTTGCTTTCAGTTTTGTTTATTGGAGAGTGACGAATGAGTTTTATATTTTATGCCTCGCTTTTGTAAATGCTTTAGCAGTCTTGTATATATTTTTTTTTATGCTTACCTGTAATTATTTAGTATTCAATAATTAATTTTATACTCTATGTTTGCCCTCTTGCTAAACTTCCAAAACTCTTTTGGCTGACGACTTTATTGTCTGATTTTCGCAAGTGGAGATTTCGTTTCTAATATCTCTAAAGGCGGAAATTAGAATTGTGTTTTTCTTTGTAATTTTATAAGTCGTCAGCAGGAAGATAAAATTTATCCTTTTGTTCTGCTGGAGGATTTAAACTTTTGATATTTCGTACTCATGTGCACTCTCCGATAGATTTCTTTTTGTATTTATTGTGTGTGCTTTAAATTTGTCAGAGCGTGTACTCAGAATTTGTTTGTAAGTTTATTTTCTTTAAATGCTGGGCAGACATAACTGTTTTTCTAATTATTTACTTGTCCCTTAGTGGGATCTTTAATTATTAATTTTAAAGTAATTTTCGCCAATCGTTTGGCTGGGATTCACCAGTTTTAATTGTTTCTTCATTTCAGTCATGTTTGTCAGTTGTTCTTGAGATCTGAAAGTGGAATTATAGTTAGAGATAGTGAATGCTACTCTGACATTTATGCAAACAAAACATACGCTTGACCGGTGTTTTTGGTAGAACGCCATCTGTGGACATAAATACAAGCGTTAGCAAGTTTTTTAACTTGCATTTTTGTTTATCATATATATATATATTGGAAGATTAAATTCAAAGTAGAGTAAAAATAAACCTTAAAAAATTATTTTTAGTTTAAAATGCTTTGAAAAATAAGTTACAAGAAATAGAGATAATGTTATCAAAAAGAGAATATTTCTGATAAAAGAAATTTAATTAGTGCGAACTATATATATTCATTAAATTTACAAAAGTTATGTCTAAATTAATTAAATTGATAATCTGCTTACGATATCTACACCCACCCCATTGGCTGAAATACTTTAAAAATGGAAAAATATATAAATCGTAGCAGAAAAGAATGTGCTCTTATTTTTTATCTTCGAGACTAGCTTGGAAGCAGACTATAGATATGAAGCTGTAGGAAAAAATCAATGGGAAACATATCCTTTCCTGGATCTCAACTCCTGAAGGTTATTGAGCCAACCAGAGAATTAACCACATTGCCCTGACAATATGATTTTTATAATCCTAAAGAGATGCATAGATAGTAGAAAATTATATACTATCTTGTAAGTGCATTAGATAATAGACTGTAAGTAGCATGGGAAATAATACTAGTACATAATTTCTGAACTACACAATAAAAATAGAATGTCTGTATATGTTTATGTTTTGTAAATATTGAATATACAGGTATTAAACTGATGGAATTACAAGGAAGTTTGAATCTCATCAAATTAAAGTTGCATTGGCTATGTGGGAAACAAAAAGACTACCCTTATCAAAATTGGTGTACTGAAATTGTGAACCTGGTAATAGTAAATTTGATCAATTCTCAATTAAACTGTGTTAAAAAAGGCAGTGGGTAGTATATTAACATGACAATTATTAATGAATTATGAAAATGAGAAAAAAAAAATAGCATTTGGGGAAACCTACATCCTACATTGTTGTGTTCAATGTAAGTAATGCTGCCAAATCATCATTTCACATAACCCAAGTTGAGAATTTTTTTTAATAAATACATTAAAGATAAGGGAGAAGCACTCATGCTTTTCAGAAAGGAAGGTTATTGAAATAATAAACAGATTCTGTTTTACCAGATGTTGTGTCTTATGAGGGAATATTAAGAAAGTTAAACGAATGCTTTAGCCCTTATCTGTTTCACAAATTAGCACATTTAAATTTAAGAAGCAGAAAACAAGCAAAAACTGAGAATATTAAAGAATATAATGCAGCCCTTAGAGAAATGGCTAAAGATTGTGTGAATATGTGTCAATTAGCTGATATGGTGTATGTCCAGTGACAGGCTCAAACAGCAGTTTTACATTAAATCAGGTTTAATGTGTAAAAAGGCTACTAAAAAGGTAACATGTTAATATTAAAATAAGTGCATGCTTTTTAACATAAAGGAGATGAGTACCAAAATATAGAGGTTTACAAAAATCTGTACACCATGAATGAGAATAAAGCCATTTGTATTTCTGTGGAAAAGCAAGACACAGAGTAAAAGATTGCAAGTAAAAAATGCTTTAAATGCAGATTTAAAGAATATTTGGTCTATGTATGTAGAAATGCTGATAATGGGGGAGCCATGTAAAATCCCAGTTGTAAAAAAAATAGGGGAGACAAAAAATCAGAAATGCAATTTATTAAAAAAAATAGATACATTAGAATCAGACACTAAACAGCAATATAGTAAAATGGTGAAAAATTGAATAAGAAAAGATTAGCCAACTAATAAATTGCACTATCTTGTTCCAGCTTTATGGATGGATCATGAAAAATTATCAGTCAACAAAGATTGTGATAATAGGAGATAGAGTTGTAAAACCATGTGACAATAGACAAAAGGTCTTAAAATTATTACATGAAGGGCATACAGGAATTATTCATAAATGTATATTCTAAATAGGTATAATACAAGTGCCAAAGCAACAATATAAAAACTGAATGAAGCTTTTTCATATCATAGATATCTGAAAGTGATTGTTTTGAATAATGGCATAGGATTTGCTGCATAAACATTGAAGACTGCTATATAAAGAAAAGCATCAACAAATCTGTATATTGTCATACCATCAACCGTCAAACAGGTTGGCTGTAAATGCTGTTTAATAAATAAAAAAGGCATTTAAGAACACTAATAATGTGTATATGCAGAAAGCCTTATAACCTGTAATTTTTATATTAACATTTAACACCATCGATGATTAAAGAAAAATCTCTGCTGTACTGTTGATAGGCAGAAAATTACAAGTCAATGTTATTCCAAAAGTGGATGAACAATTTGACTACAGCGATAATAAAGACAAATAGATAACATGTGGAAATGTTTAGGTATAAAACTTATTTAAAAAAATGGGTAGAAAAGATAATTATAAAAGAATATCCAAAACAATAGCAACAGCGGGGGTAAATAATGGGTCAGAGTATCAGGGAATTTTATATAATACTTACCAATGGCAAGTAGAAAAAATAGACTGTCCTAAAATAAAAGTAACTGCTGAGAACAAAAATATTTTGTGTGAAAAGCAAGAAATAGCCTATTTATTACCAGATAAAATAAATATTCCAAATCAAAATCAGTCTGAAACAGAATGTATGAAATCTAATAAAATGATGGAAATTCATATGAAGTATTATTCACAAAACAAACAGAAACACAACCTCAGAAATTGTATAGATTTCTGAGATGCCAAAAACAAAGACTGAAGAAATTGCAAAAAATATGTAAAGCATATATGTAGTGATCTATTTTCTGAAGTAAGGGAAGAAATAAAATATATGTCTCATCGAACAAATTAAAGAGTAAGTATTTTGAAGGATTCAACTTAAAGTAAGGTAAAAATAGACTTTCAATAAATTATTTTTATTTTAAAATGCTTTGTAAAAATAAGTATAAGAATAAGAGTTTATTATCAAAAAGAAAATATTTCTAATAACAAAAGAAATTCAATTAGTGTGAACTATACATAATAATTAAATTTACAAAAGTTAAATATAAACTAAATTAAATTGATAATCCACATACGATGTTTGCAAGCATCCCATTACACAAAATACTCCAGAAAAAAAAAAAAAAGAACAATAAGATATATAAACCATCGCAGAACCGGAAATGCTTTCTTCTTCTTTATCTTCGAAGTCAGCTTGGAAGCAAATAATGTGAAGCAATGGAAAAATATCAGTGGGGAATATCTTTTTACCAGGGTCTTGGTTCCTGAAGATTATCAAGTCGATTAGGGATTTAAACAGTCATTCTGACTGTATGATTTTTATGAGTGTAAAGCCTGACAGAGACTATAAGACAAGGCTTAAAGGGAGTCATAGAAAATTATATACTATTATATAATTACGATAGATAATAGCCTATGTAAGTAGTAAGAGAAACAATGCTAGTACAGAAATTAATTTTTGAATTTTATGACAAAAATATAAAGTGTGTGTGTATATATATATATATTGTAAAAAAAAAAGATAAATTTACAAAGCATATTGAATCATTAGTTTATTGCATCTTCCATCTATATTACATATCTTATTTATTAATCTTACTATTAAAATATTTGGGTTTTTCTTAATAAGTAAACAAGAGCTAAAAATTAGATTCATCAATAATTAATTAGTAACCCATCACTCATTATCAATGATCTTTCTATGATCTGTATATTGCAGATTTGCATAATAGAAAAAAATTATTGGAGAATGAGGTAAAAAAAATTGTTTGACTTGCTGATATGCCTCATTGAGAGTTCATGGGTGTGAAACAACTTGTGAGAAAGGAGAAAGAAAAATCCTACTTACCTAATCAATAAATTAACACAGCTTATACAACATATGAGAGGAGGGAAAATATTTAACTGATTTTATTGCAGATTATCAAAAGGTATCAATCACAATAATAACAAAAATATAGTCAGATAAATTAGATAATGTTAATTTTAATGAACTGTATACAAACATTGAACATAAATGAAAAGCTGAGGGGGGGGTGATTTACTTATTGCACGATTGAGAAATTGAAGTTACTCAATAACATACTAGCATTTTCTTATTGCAATATAATATTAGCCAATGATTAGTAGTGGAATTGATCTCAGTGATGTTCATTTTATTTCTTAAATTTCAATTTTTATGATTTATAAACTTCAAAATCTTCAATTGGCATCTCTAGATAATTGCTTAGGGTTTTTTGTACAGATATTAGTATCAATATGTTTTCTATACTAAACTCTTTATGTACTGCCAGGCCAGGCAAAATAAATTTGAAAATTAAATAAAGGCTATGCTTTGACATTTATTTTTTTTATTTTCACTAAGTTAAGCTTGTATGTAAATTTGACAAGATACAGATTTGTAATGATTTTCTTCACTTTTTTTTAAAATTACTTTTTTAATTGCATATATTTTTAATGTTCACATACTGCCATATCCACTGACTCAACATTTACTAATTTATATATTCATGATTCAAAGAAAATGTATTGACAAATAAAAAATAATTTGTTTACAATCAAATTTTTCATATTGTAACCATTTGATTGGCAGTCAAACAAGTTATATCTCATTACATATACATTATATAATTAACATATATAACTTTAATATCATAGTAGGTATATATTCTAATCACTTTATGGTAAAAATTTAGTCTAAAGAAAAGCTTTGAGTGATTTTCGTTAGAAATTATTTAATACATTAAGATTTTAATTTTAAGTGCCTAAATATTATAGCTATCAGCTATCCATAGAAGAAAAAATGAAATATTGTTTACAGTCTCTCCTGAAAATGTATTCTTCAGCATTTATACAACATTCATTTTTGTTGATATCATAAAAACAGAAATAAGTTAACACTTAATTTTAATACTCATATATTATTTATGTTTTGAAAAATTATTAAATATTTATTTTTAATAAGTATTTGATGATTACATTTAGCTTTATTTGACTATAATTGTTTTTACAAAAACTTAAAATCAGATGATAATTTGCTAAAATCAAACAGGAAACATTTACCTCCAATAACAGTCTTATTTTCTGTGTGTGTGTTTGTTTTTTTTTGGTAATTAAAATTGATTTTTAATATTTTAAAAAATATTTTCATTATTTGAACATATGTCTTAACAAAATTTATCTTAAACATGCAGGGTTGATAGAGAATAATTTTTACACTAAATTCATTTTTATTTCAAAAGCTGTTTATTTTAAATTTGATCATTTTATTTTTCAGATTACTGTCATTTTTGGAATTTATATTTTAAAAATTTGTAAAGATGTGAATATAAAATAAGGTTTTTTTATTTAAAAATACAAGTGAAGAAAGAGCATTTAAAAAATGAATAAATTAAAAACATGAATGTTTTCCAAAAAAAATAAGCATTTAAGAAATTAATAAATTAATGTTAATAGTAATTATAGTAATCAGATTCAGGTAAAGTGAATTCTTAATCAATTATATATACATATTGGTTTTTTTTTCATTCATTACCTGTTTACTTTAGTCCAAAATTAGAAGTATCATTTTTTAATCAATTGTTTTTTACATCTATATTTGAGAAATCACAATCAGGAAGCAATAATTTTTTACTTTGATATTTTTTTTTAATTTAAAAAGTTATATATTGTTTTTGTGTAAGTATACATATATATATATATATTGAAGTTGTAACTGTGGGTCTACATATTTGTGCTTCACATGTTGCTAATTATATAACTACTAACACAGGTTTGCACCCAACTCACATGTAATTAGCAACAGTAACTAGCTACAGGTGATAGCATATATATATATATATACATTACTCTAAATGGATCTCTACTAAATTTTAAATATTTATGGTAAATTAATTATAAAAAGGGATATTTGGTTTTTTTAAAATATCAAGAAAATTTTGATTATCTTTATGCACATTTAATTCGTGTATGTATGTATATATATGGAGGATAAATAAATAATCTTATACATTGTAAATAAAAAAATTTACTAATAATTTATATAAAATAAAATCGACATTTAAGAGTCACATAATGTAATCATTAAATCTTGTAATCTTGACAAGTCATTGTATCATTCTAAAAAATGTATAAAATGTTATAAATGCCAAAAATTCTTTAATTGAATTTTTACTATTGTAAGGCGCATGTGGAAGAATAGCAACCTTCCAGTCATTACTGATTTAATAACAACATGCGATTTAAACAAAAATATTATTTACATACGTTGCTGATAACTTATATTAACATCTAGAAAATTGCGGTGTAGTAAATCTAAGATTTCGCGCTGTAATATCATAAATTAATAACTCAGTGAGTAATAGATGTTTATGTTTATATATTCGTGCTTTCAAGCCAAGATGCTTAAGACTGGCTTATATATATAAAAGTTAAGTAAAAGAGAAGATTGGTATCATTCTTTTCTTGTCAAAAAATCTCTGTCATGTGTCTAGGCCTGATCGCTTCTCAGACCGCTGTTTTAACAGCTATTGGCTGTCTGAAAGTAATTGTAAGTGCATGTGGAAGAATAGCAACCTTCCAGTCATTACTAATAATTTATATAAAATAAAATCGACATTTAAGAGTAACATAATGTAATCATTAAATCTTGTAATCTTGACGAGTCATTGTATCATTCTAAAAAATGTATAATATGTTATAAATGCCAAAGATTCTTTAATTAAATGTTGCTTGGATAATTGATAGGTCTTTCCTTACCATATATGGAAATGTAGGTCAATTTAGTTAAATTTCACTTGGCTATTGATCGTTTTTTCCATACAATATATGGAGATGTAGGTCAATTTAGAATGTCAATCAAGTATACCGAGTTTGAAACAATGGCTGGCAAGAATTTGATCAGATTAATATCTGAACAAAATAACAAAAGATCATGTCCTGTTTCTAAAGATGTGCGAAATGGATAAAATATCTTGCTTCAAGGTAGCATTCTTTAAACATTCCCATTATGTATAAATAGCTAAATTTTTGGCTATCAGGGATTCTTGTTCTAGGTTTTATATCAGAGTGCTAACATACTTCATACTAGTTTAATTTGTGGAAATAAATAATGTCGGGAAGTGACCGTTTGCTTTCCCATACCTCTGGGACTCTCATCTCCCCACTCCTGATGCCGAAGCCTGAAACATCTGGGCCAAATTTAGTGAACTGTTCAAAGAATATGCTTGACTGAAAGTGAACTTTAAGTCTCTACCGATGCCTGTTTCCATCCAAACCAGTAGTGATCATGCTCTACAACCACCTGCATCATGATAGCAAGTTGGCCAAGGTAAAACATCTACATTGCTGTCAACTAATGAACTCTTATTTAATATAACTTTTATTTAAAACTATATTGTAAAACTTTTATTTAATTCTTAAAATCTATTTTGTACAATTTTAAATAATGTCTATACAATTTATTCTAATGGTATTAAGTTCTTAAATTTTGGTGCGGCAATTTAGATTGAATTTTATTTTCTCTTAGTTTGTATTTTGATTTATCCTTAATATGCCAAATCGAGTTTAAATTTCAGTGCTCATAGTTTCTCTTGGTAAATAGTTAGAGACGTAAATTTTCTTTAAGGCTAATTATTATAAACTCGCTTGGTTTCATACCGATTATTTTATATAATGATGTTTATTTTTAAATGGCAGGTAATGCTTTAATGCCTGTACTTAGCTATTCTCATTAATTATAAAGTAAATCCTTACCTAATCATTGAAATATGTTTTACCAATTTATTTAATTAAATCTCACCAGAAGTGAATTTAATATTTGGGGTGTGAGCTATGATTTTATTTTGTAAACTAATATATTAAATTATATGTGCATTGATTGCTTATTGAAATGTAAGGAGATATTTTAGAAGAGTGGTAGAAAGCAGTCTTTCCTCTTTAGTCTTTATATCCTGACCCATTTTATATTTTCTTAGGCATTAGTTAATCGCTTGTGGATGGTTTGTGGTCAGACATTCCATTATGCCAGGTAGCATATTATTTTAAACAAGTATTAATTAGTTTATCGTAGCCGTTAGTGATAAGAATATCTATATAATGTAGGCGTTATTGGGGTATCGTTTAATTCATTGCTTTTCTTGCTTTGCTATGGACCATGGGATCTTTGGAATGCCCGGATGCAATCCTCATCCCTTTCAAAATTGATGTTTTCTCTACCAGGGTACTCTTTCAGGCACTTCTAATGGATACGTGTATGGGAAAATACGGATAAACCGACCCAACATGCTAGCCTGTGCCACTGTTTTCAAAGATATGTTCTTGGCCGTCATGCAGACATACTCTCACCTTTGTGCAAATATGAAAAAGCCACCCAGAGTGTCTTAAGTGATCTCATTCATAATATATGATTGTAAATTGTAATGTAATACCACCTTTATTATTATTAATTTATTTATACATTTGCAATGCTTTCTATCTATAATCCATAACTGTATGCTTTTCGCCACCCATTCTATTTAACTCTTTAGATCAGATTATATAATTGCAGCTTCTTTTAGACTGAACCATCTTGCTCCCGCCCATTTGAGCGAGCTCCCAAATCTTGTTGAAATGTGATCATGCACGCTCTTAAAGTCACACATCATCAACTCTTACTTATATGTATAATGTTATAATCAAATTCATTAGTGTGAATTTGTAATGTTTTGGGTAATGATTAAAATATAATTTATTGTCGATTACCTAATGAATTTATTCCATAACCTTGGCATATTAACTGCAGAAACCAATTTTATATATTAACCGCACCAATCAATTTTCATATACTAAACGCACAAACCAAATTTCTTAGTTATGTATTAAACCAACTATTTTATTTACATGTATAATTTCCCAAATGACTTATTTAATTAATCCATAGAAGGATGTAGTTGCAAATTAAGCCATAATCAAATTTGTAATAATAATTGTATAGACATTTTTCACACATATATGTTGTTTTATTTATAATCATTAAATTACCGTCTTTAATCATTTAATAAATTTATATTATGCCAGTTCTCTGTATTATAGTATTTGTCATTCATTGCCCGAATGTCTAGTATTAATTATTTGATTGAGTTATATTGCTCCCTAATTGAATGAGATTTTCTTTAGATTATTAATTTAAACCCCTTTTGTTTAATATTACCCTGAAAATTATTACGCCTCTGATTGTTAATTAATATTAAACAATAGTCTGTATCGTTCGTTCGGTAGAAATTATTAGTTAATCACTTGAATATATTATTGATTTCCAAGTCTCTGTGCTCACCCTGTTCTCATTGCTGGAACCGGAGTAATAGAAACTTGTAGTATCCTCAAAAACGTTGTTCACATAGTCATAGACCCTGGAGCACAGGCAAATAGGTTAATGTTTTGTTCCTGACTTATGTATCTTGCACATGCTAAATTGATGTACTTTTGCTTGGATTCTAGGTCTTGTTGAATGAACACACGATTTTGACCGGTACAATATATACATATATATTATAATTTGTTGGTTCTCTACTAAATGATGTTCTGGTAATTAAAATTGCATAAAAACTAATTATAAATAATAAAATTTAAATATATACAAAAAAATATTATAATTTTCTAAATATTTTTTAAATTCTTATTGTGCTCATATTTAGCATATAGTTTTTTTAGACATTTAACTATTATTAGTGGTGCAGCTATTTTGAAGCAAAGCAAAAAAATGTTTATAGGACATTGAGACAGAAATTTTTCTTATATATATTGTAATGTATACTAAATAAAACTTAAATGAAATTGTGTTGGAGAGAAAATGCTACAAATTTAATGTTTAGTTAAAATTTTAGCAACCTTTAGTATTTTGGGTGGATATCTCCAGATCTTTGCAAAACACGGGAAATGAGTTATATTGGGTATAAACCCATTTTTTTAAAAATGTGCCCTTTAAACAAGAACAATAAATTATCCAAGTTAAAATAAATTTATTAAACCACTGACGTGAAAAACTTATTATTTTTTTTATTTTTCTATATTCATCTTTCCCTAATTTCTTTGATAACTATTACATAATTATTTCCAGTTTCGGTCAGGATATTACAAATCTTTTTGATTTATATATTAAATGAAATTAAAACAATACACATAAGAAAATATTAATTTAATAAATATTACAATCAGATTATTCAATTTAAAAAAATTTGTTTTAAAATTTATTTACAAACTATGTACAATTTTATCATTGGTTAATAATCTGACATCTTGCACTTCAAAATATATCTACCTTCCAACGGGTTACTCTTCTCTTTTTATCAGATCCACAAGATAATATTTGGTTATAGCAGATATATTAAATGATTAACTTTTCCTTCCATACTATTTGTTTCTTTCTTTAAATAATTTACTTTTCAGATTTAACTATCAAATTCATTTCTTTAGTATCAATTAACTTGTTGACTCTAATGTAATTCTTATAATGTTGTGAGCACATTACACATACTATTTTAAATTTAAATTATGTGTGTATATATCCAAAATTTTGAAGAACACTATTTTGAAAAAGAAAATATTCCTGATCTTTTATTAATTCTAACTTTACTAACATAATTTCTTCATTATAAGTTTAAATTTTTTAATCCTCATAATTAATCATTTCAGATAATTATCTTAAGGATATTACCCACTCAGTATAGCACTACGGAAAAATATCAGAATTAACATATTTTTTAAATAGAATTAATTAATAGTCACTAAGAAAAGTCATGTCATCATACAAAATTTGTCAAATATAACCAAATATATAAGAAAATTCTTGATTCTTAGGCAAAATGCAAATCATTTTAAAAAAAAAAACAGAAAATATTGCCATGGGCACATATAACAGGTCTAAACTAACTGCATATAAAAAATATAAATTATTTCATGACTAATATAATATTCATAATTTCGTTAACACAAACATCTAGTAGGGCTCATAATATAGGTCTTCCTTAATTTCCACAAAAACAAATAGAAATAAATCCCTGGTAAATTCTTTTAATTAGGAAACTGAACATGACTAACAGTAAATTTATTCAATGATGGCAGTGGATAAATGGCTATATTACAATCAATACTATTTTATAACATAAATGTATATACAACTCTACATTTCATCCTTAACTCATTCTGCTAACATTCAACTGTGATTAATCTTTAAATTATTATTATTATTTGACACTTTCTTTATTTTTAATCTATTGCATTTAAATACAATGGGGTCATAAGCAATTTCAACATATCGAAATTATAACTTCTCAAAACTATTAACTCATAATATATTTAGTTCATAGTTAGATAATATAATTCTCTTCCTAAATTGTGTATTCAATAAATCAAATTCTGCTAGTGCAAATATATATTCTCACATGCATATTTATGCACTAATGTTAAATGGTTTTAATGGATTTTTTTCACTAATCAAAAATGTATTTAATTTTAATTGATTTTAATGCACATATAAATGTATATCTTTTATTTTATTATCCATTACTTTATTTATTATTCAGCATGCTCACTTTATTTAAACCCATTCTTGATCTTTTTCCCATAAAAAAAAACATTAATACTTGCCAAAAAAAAAAAATAGCTTTTATATGAAAATTTGTAAAGGTATCATAAAATAATGCTTATTTTTTTATATAATATTACTGAAACATAATCCCAAATCTTCCTTTGTCTTTCTATCTTGATTGATTTTTTTACAACGATGTTTAACTAATTGCATACTACCATTGCATTAGAATTTCCTTTTAGTGAATATTTCGTAGTATTTGAAGTGTGTTTTGACCATAATAAAAGAAAATGTATCAGAAAATTTATTGTATAATATAAATAAAGATAAAATTATATAGATATTTTTTTTCTTGTTTCTTTTCTTTTAATTAAATAAAATTAATAGTGAAACTTCAAAACAAATTCCATCTACAATATATAGACAAACTTTTAAATGATTGTTGACTTTTTTCCTTTAAAGTTTTAGTAAAAGTCTATATAAAAATTTTCTAAATAAATTATAGTTTTGCTACATAGATTTTGATTGTGTATAGAGAATTTTGAAGTATTGAAATATTGTCAACTATTTAATATTTCTTGAGCAAGGAACCATATAATAAAATAGCTGCAGTACAATGAAATTTCTTACTTTGATGATCAAGATATTGTTTTAGAATTGAGTGAAACAATTTGACAATGAAATATTCTAGGGATTTTTAATTTATTTGTTCATGATTTCTTTTGCCTTTATCTCATATTTTACTTAGCATTGAGATTTTGCTGATGTTTTACAGTGATTGGAATATGAGATTTTTTTTTCAAGTTATATTTGTTATAGAGAGAAATCCAGAAAAAAATAAAAATATATTTGAATATAGTCAGATTATCTCCCAGAGTTGAAAGCAGGATAAGTGAATGCCAAAATTCCTTTTGGTTTTCACATGACTTCATGAGATAATGTCTTTTTGTTATTTTTTTTATTTATATGAATAATGAAAATAAATCAAGGGTATTTATCACTGCATCATACGAATTAGTTTTAAATCTAATTAATTAATTACTTTGTTTTCAAAATCCAAATATAATTGAAATAAATCTGAAAATTATTTAAAATTTCAAAAGAAATTTATTCAATTAATAACAAAAAAATTATTTGACAGAATTATTTTAGAATTGAATTTAAACTTTTCCATTAGTTAAATTAATTGTTGGAAATTTAAACTTTCATAAACACATGTAAATAAAGCACCCATGAATAAATTAATGTGTCTGTATGTGTAGATGTGTAATAGGAAAAAAACTGAACTTTAAATTATCATTCAGTTTAATTAAAATTATATTTCTGACCAAATAATCTAAGTTTTAAATATTTCTCTTTTAAACCAACTTTGCATGATTTTGGGAATCATTAAAACTGCTAATTACATACATTTTAATATATATTCAAAAAATATTAAGATATATTGTGTGTAATATAAATATTATAAAGGGACTTTTTACAAATTTTACATAATTTAAAAATTGCAATTATGCAACTGTTTTTAATAAATAGATAATTAGGCACTTTACCATATCTTTTATATGTAGGACTTTACTTTTTTTTTCAAACAATTATACATAACTAAGTGGAGGTTTAAAATGTATGCTTAATTTTTTAAATATACAATTTTCAATTTGAATAGAATTTTTTGTGGCAAAATTAAATTACATTTTTCAACATAATTATTATTTAAAATATTATTAACACTAAGAAACAGAACAGAGGCCATTTTAAAGATAAAAAAATATTAAAATTATACTGAAAAAAAAAATTAAAAAACTCTACTTATCTCTTAGCTTTTACTAATATTTAAAAAAAGTGGTTCTCTATTACACATGGGTTTTCCATGCATAAAAAATATTCAAGATTCATTATCATCAACCATTATCAATCAACTGCAGGATGAAGGTCTCTTCAAGTTCAATCCATCTTTTCCTATATTTAGCTTCTCTTCTCCACATCACTCCTGCACACTTTCTTATTTCATCCATCTCACATGTGGTCTCTTTTTGGGTTTTTTACAATCTCTTGGAATCCAGTTTAAAATTTCAATTGTCCATCTGTTATCATCTCTTCTGACAATATGTCTAGCCCAACTCCACTTCAGTCTTTTAATTTTTTCAATGAGGTCAGTAACACCTGTTTGTTCTCTTACCCATACATTGTGTTTTCAATCCCTTCTTGTTACTCCCAACATGCATCTCTTCATACTTCTTTTAGTGGTCTGAAGTCTCTGTATTTGCTCTTATATTAAGTGTCCAAGTCTCAGATCCATAAGTAAGAACTGGAAAAACACATTTATTAAAAACCTTCCTTTTCAAACACATAGGCATATTTCCTTTTAGTATCAAGTTATTTCTACCAAAACCACTCCAACCAAGTTTAATTCTAGGATTAATTTCATCTATTATATTTCCATCTGTATTAATAATCTGACCAAGGTATTTATAGCTGTTAACTTCTTCTAACTCATCATAATCAATCTTTATTTTCATATTTTGAAAAAATCTATTAAACATTACTTTAGTCTTTTTAACATTTATCTTTAGTCCTACTTTCCTACTTTCATCTGATAACTCCTGCAACATTTCCTGTAGCTCTATAGCATTATTTGCAAAAACAACTACATCATCTGCAAAATCTAAATGACTTAAATAATCTTCATTTACTTTCACTCCTTTAGTTTCCCATTTTAATCCAAAAAATACTTCTTGCAGCACTGCTGTAAAAAGTTTTGGAGATATGGAGTCACCCTGTCTTACACCCTTTTCAATGTTGATTTTCCTACTATCATTATTAACACTCACAAAGCATATGCACAATTAGCTTAAAAGGCTGATATTTGAATGTATACAATTGTAAACATACGCTATATAAAATAAATGCTTATTTACATATGATTAAGTTTCAGTTAGAATGACATTTAGTAAATTCTAGACAATTTCACCCACGTCATTCATTCAGACATCGTATATAGTAATTTAAAGTGACAGTTCCATCCTCATGCTTTACTTGACAGTACTTCAGATTTGCTCATATATAAGCATTTGAGTTGTAGGAATAAGAGGATTCCTTTTATTCCTGCATAAATACTATATCTTGTATTGGTGAGAAAGTATTCATTTATTATTAACACTCGCAAAGCGTATGCACAATTAGCTTAAAAGGCTGATATTTGAATGTCTACTATCATTATGTAATCTAATTGTTGCTGTTGCATTTTTATAAATATTCTTCAAAATATGACAATATCCTGGATCTACACCTTGATGATCCAATGCTTTAATCACTGAAGAAATGTTTATAGAATCAAATGCCTTTTCATAGTCTACAAATCCTAAGTATAATGGCAACTCATATTCATTTGTCCTTTCTATAATTTCTCTCAATACCTGGATATGATCTACTGTACTAAAACGACTTTTAAACCCAGCTTGTTCTCTTGGTTGGTGGAAATCCAGTGTTTTCTGTAGATGAGTTGTAATTATCTTAGTAAAAATTTTATATAAAACTGATAAAAGACTGATAGATCTGTAATTTCTAATATCTTCTTTATCACCTTTTTTAAATATTAATATTAATACTGCATTCTTCCAATCATCTGGTACATCTTTATCATTTAGACAGTTGGTATATAACTTTGCTAAAAAAAATTCTATTTCTTCACCTGCTTCTTTTAATATATCAATTACAATTTCATCATTACCTGGAGCCTTCCCTTTCTTCATAAATTTAATTGCATGTATCACTTCCTCATTCAAAATTCTGGGCAATTAGGAAGATATAATATATATAGGAGGCACTTGTTCTTTATTGCTATATAATTCTTGATAGCAGTCTTTTACACATTTTATGATGTCATCTCTTTTTTTAGTAATAATGCCTTCTTTTTATCTTATTGCAGATATACATTTCCTACCAATACCAACATGTTGTTTTACACTCTTTAGACTTTTATTCTCTTCTATAGATTTCCTTGCTAGTTCACAATTGTACTTTCTTATATCATTTTCAACTCTTTTCCGCACCATTTTACAAAATTCGAGATATTCAATCTTTTTTAATGCATCATTGTTGTATATCCTCATATTCCTTCTTTTCTTCATAAATTCTCTAGTCTCAGTAAAAATTTTACTGGTCAATTGCTGCTTTTTTCTACCAGCTATCTTTGTTGCAGTTTTTAAAAGTGTATCACTTATTTTCCTATTAATGTCATTCAAATCTGAATCATGTTCAAAATATACTAATACCTGAAACTGATTTGTAAGTTCTAATTTAATTTCATTAGAATGTTTCTGAAGATTAGGAATATCAACTGTAAATATTGTTTTTCTTAACATTTTTTGTCTCTCTAGTTTTGCATTAACATGTATCTTACATCTTACTAATCGGTGATCATTTCCTGTGTTAAATTTATTAAGAACATTACAATCTTGAAATATAATTATAAATTTTATTAAACGCCCATTATTATATTAAGTAATAATTTACTAAGGCTGTAACCTTAGAAATAAGCGTCTGAAAAATAAGAAGGTAGGGACCTCTATAGGTCTTAAAACACAAGCTTACACTATGAAGAAAAGAGATAATCCGAGAATCCTTCTTTACTTCAACCTACTTTATTTCTTCATAGCGTAAGCTTGTGTTTTAAGACCTATAGAGGTCCCTACCTTCGTATTTTTCAGACGCTTATTTCTAAGGTTACAGCCCTTAGTAAATTATTACTTAATCTTGAAATATGTATTTTTTGGTTAGTCAAAATATAATCCAATTCTGTTATACCTTCATTTGGATGCTTCCATGTCCATTTTCTTTTAACATTTTTCTCAAAAAAAGAATTCATAATATAAAGTATTCTTTTTCTGCAAACTCCACAAGTCTATGTCCTCTCTCATTTCTATTACCATAATCAAAACTACCTACAACATTTTCATTTTTTATTTGTTTACCAATTCTACCCTTAAAGTTTCCCATAACAACTTTAAAATGTTGTTTACTCTGATCAAAAGCCTTTTGTACATTTATATAAAAATCTTTTATAACTTCATCACTATGAGAACTTGTTGGGGTATAAACTTAAATTATCTGCATTTGGTATCTGTTATTAAGTTGTAAAACTAATCTTGCCACTCTGTCTAATACACCATCAATCTCCACAATGTTATTCTTCCATTTTTTATTTATAATGAATCCTACTCCACTTGTATTTCCAATATTTGTGCCTTTATAGTAGAGTATATGTCCACTTTTTAAATCAATTGTTTCTTCACCTTTTCTTCTAACTTCACAAAGTCCAATAATGTCCCATTTAATATAAGACAGCTCTTCTTCTAACTCTTGCAATCTTCCTTTACTTGAAAGTGATCTGCAGTTGTAAGTACCTAAATAAAAAGTCGTCATCAAATGGCAGCCTGAGTCTGCAATCAGGGGATTCTTAGCACCCTCTGCCTTTGGCAACCAACCTCTGCCTTGGTTGGTGACTTTACAATCTCCTGGAAATAAGGGCCATGATTTATTTTTGTCTGACATGATTGTATATACTGAAAAAATATTCTTAAACTTGGAGGTAAAAAGCCAATAAACTCACCACGCTGGCTAATGCATGTTGGTGAGCAGCCTATTCATGTTCATATACTGTATAAATAATCACATAGTAATAAAAGCTGCAATGACAAGAACATATGGAGTGAACATTAGGAATTTGTCCTGCTCCGTTCCTTTAAGGCCTCCAAGAGGAATCAAAGGGTCTCCTTTCAGTTAATAGCAAACTCCTCTCTGCAGAAAAAAAAAAGATTCAAGATTATAAGATTATAAAAATGCATTATATTTTATATTTGTTATCATAAATATTTAAAAAAATGTATTTGAAAATTTTTTTTTTTTCATAATAGACCAATGGAAACTAAATACATTAGGCAGTGTCACTCCAGTCTGAAACTGAACTGATTAAGAACTTAAAAGAATAAAATCAAAACAACTCCTTTCCCACAATCATTTTTTTTTTTTTAGATAATGCTTGAATTACATTGACATTCTTATTATCTTCAATTACAATGAAATACTTTTCCATATATATCATCCTAATAAATCATGAGACACAGCTGGAAAATTTTATCAACTCTTAGGTTGGTCGGTGTTTGTTTATTGTAAAAATATTCTACATTTTTATTTAATTATTTTTGTTGATATCTTACTATATTAATTAAAATACTTTGTTTTATATACATACAACATTTGATATCCACAAAGTCTTAAAATCAAATGCTATAAATTTTAGATGGTAATTCTTTTGTATGCTATTGAAAATATTTATCATAATTATCATTTTTAAAACTTTAAATAGAACGTAATAACTCTTCCACGTTTCTAATTTTTAAAAAAATGTTTGCGATAACAATCTCAATAATGCCATTAACAAATGTGATATATTATTATTTTTAAGCTTTTTTTTTTTTTTTTGAAAGTGTCCTTAAAATTTGAACATATATTGTTATTTGATAAGTTGAAATGCTGTTTTAATATTGTTTTATATATATGTCAAAGCGGGTCGGCTGCTTAGAAGGCAGCTATGCTAACCGCTAGACCACCAACGCTTGACGTTTTAATATTGTTAGTAGCAAACTTATGTTCTATTTAAATCGTACTCTCCCAATAAAATCAATCAATAATGTATGATTTAGAATATATTTGAAATCATCGTTATAAAGTAAGTAGGGCTCACTTCTCCATAAAGTACTATTCAAGGTCACAATGAACTAACTTTTTAAAAAGTCTGTTAACAGTCATTGACTTCACAAACCCAAAGCAAAAAAAGCACCAATATTATATTTTATTTAATATTATCAAACCAAGCAAGCTGGAAAATATATCATAGGTAGAGAATCTATGTTTTACATCTGTGCATAAAATTTAGTATACTATCTGTACAAAAATATTTCATTTTCTAACCTATTAAATAAAGTAATAAAGTAGCATATTGGAGTTTGTAAATCACCTCAGCATATAAATTCCCTTGTTTATATAAAATCTATCTATATATATATTATTTAAATTGATTCATCTTTTCAAATTGATAACTATCTAAACTAAAAGTTATTATCTTTAACTAGAAAGTAAAGGTTACAAACTAATCTAGATTATTCACATAAATAGCAATTTGATGAATATAAAAACAAAAATATAAGATTGTAATTTAACTTGTTCTTCATATCATACTGTTATAAATACTTAATCTAATTATTTTTACATTTAAATATATAAAATAAAATACATTTCTACAATTACACTTTGCCACATACAATACAAAAATCCAATCATTTATTTTCACCAATACATGCATATATTATTTTCTTTCAATTTAATATCATTGCAAGATTACACATTTATTGTGGGTGTGAAAAGTCTTCTATCTCTTCTACATTGCAGAACTATATTCAAGTATCTAAACAAATATTAAAATTTTGACCTTCTAGTTAATCCTTATATCTTATGTATCTGAGATTTAAACACTTAATAGAAAGGACACTACTGAGACTTCAGACCATATTATGAAATAGAGAATATTATTGTCAAACTTTTTCATGTAGTTGAATCAATTACATAGAGTTTGGTGACTTTATGTAAAAAATAGATTTATTCATGGGTTCATTGTAATGTGTTTATGTACATAATGAATACTGTACTATGCAGTTTACAATTCTAAACATGACATATTTAGGAATGATGCTGTCATAAACCTATTCTTTTCAGAGAAAAATAATTATAAAAAGAAAATTAGAGTGAGAGTAAACTTTAATCACATGTTAAATTCATAAGAATATCAAGAAGATTAAAAGAGCAATATTATAATTAAAATATAATCAATGTTTCAAGAAAGATTATAAATACAACCATTATATGCAAGCATGTATAATTGGCAATTATTTCTCTGCTTACTGCATTGCCATATACCACAAACAAAAAGTTAATTTACAATCAAAGTATAGTTTAACAGTAATGTTACTTAAATATCAGCTAGTAAGTCTACAAAATATCAAATTATGAACACAGCACAAATCCATAAAATATTGTCAAAGTGCATATACAATACAGTATAACAAAAGAAGAAAATAAGATATTGAAAATGATGAGTTGGAAGAAGTTATCTATCATATCTTGGTCAAATTATAACACATGAAAACATAATGGATAAAATTAATCATAGAATTAGCCTTGATGGAGTGTTTTTGGTTAAGAGAACTTAATATTAAAAGGAAATATGTTTATGTGTTTGAAAAAAAAATTAATAAATGTTTGTTACTAGTTTTTACTTATAAATCTGAGACTTACACACTTATTAATCTGAAATTTGAACACTTAACATAAGAGCAATACAGAGACTCAGACCATTTAACAAAGTATGGAGAGATGTATATTAAGAGTAATAAGAAGACATCAAAAACTATATACATAGTTAAGAGAAGAAATAGATGTTGTTGACATCATAGAAAGAATTAAATAACTGGAGTTGACCTGGACTTATTTTTAGAAAATATGATAATAGATTGATATTTTAAATCTTAAACTTGATTCCAAAAGATTGTAAAAGACCTAGAAATAAATCACATGTGAGATGTATAGTTGAAATAAAAAAGTGTGCTGGAGTTATATGGAGAAGAGAGAATAGAGATTGGAGAAGATGAATTAAATATAGAGAGACTTTCATTCTGCAGTGAATCAATAATGGTTGAAAATGGTAATGATGATGATAATAATTAATGAGAAATAAAAATAATGTGCAAGTGGATTTCAGTAACAGCTGTAGTTTTTATTTGATTCAATTAATGAAAACTGGTGCTAAATCAAAATCAATAAAAAAGTTGAATGACAAAATGATTGAGAAATATATACAAATGAAGACACATAAGATAAATATGAAAAGATAGTAATGGATATACTGTCATAAATTTCTTGATGGCTGATATTTATTAAAATAAAATATTTAAAATTTACCAATATATCTTTTTAAGAATAGGAAAGAGATGTTCATTCCGAGAAATTTATAGTGATACATAGCAATCTATTTTAATATAAAAAAAATATCAAAATTTTAATACAAAAAATAAATTCAATGTTTTTATTTGTGCACATGCATAATCTTTAGCATATAATGGACATAACCACTTGCACAACATAAAAAGCTTTTAATCAACTTTTCAAAAGTAAATTCAGTGGATTAATAGTTTAGTCTATCTAAAAAGAGAAAGGGTAATTCAGTAAATGCAAGCTACTCAAAAATAAGAAAAGATTATACGACCAAAATATTCCTGTGAATTAAGTCCTAATAAATTACTTATATCTTGATTGTAATACATCAATTGACAACCCATTACAGAGAAATCATATTCCAGCTTAACAATAGCCATTTAAACTTAATATAAATATTTCTAAAGTATGAATCTTTACTCCTGAATTTTCTCTTTTAGGAATATAATTTAATCTGATTTAAATATATTGTTGTAACCATTTATTTATATTTAATATACTTTTAAACTTCTTTTAATAAACAAATATTATTTATTACACTGTGCCACTCAAGAGTGATGAGAATGAATATATTGACTTGCTTATATTTTTGGTGAACAGATATTGATTCACTGGCATTAGTATTGTCAATCTTATCAGAATGTACTAGTTAAGCATAATCAGTTATTACAAGCTCTTACTCCAGAATCTATGAAATATCACTAAACTATAGAGAAGAAAGCAATTTTTAAAAGTGTTAATGACTATTTAAGTAATTGGAAATAATTAATTCCCCCTTTCCATGCCTCATTATCTACTGTCTTAATGCAAAACGATATATCAATCACTGTTTTTCTAAGCTAATTGTTTCAGATAATTGAATGATTTTCACATCCATCCAGTCCAAAAATTTCTGCACTAAAAATAGTACCCAATACTACTATCACTAATATTATATCTTAAAAGGAATTGGCAAACAGTATGTATAATCTAGGAAACTTTAAAAAGCTGCAAGTAACTGGACCCAACTGGCTTGAATATTAATATAGCATACAACTCCAACAACTATAACTAATAAATCACTAACTGAACTCCTGATAAATCAGCAAACATTCAGAATGTCAAGAAGTATAAATGATTATTTCATATCTGCAGCTAAGCGCTTTAAGTGATAAAGCATTAGTATTGCAATAAAAAATACTATAACCAACTAATAAGAAGAAACATCTCAAGCCAATAAATTATCTAGCATTGAAGATAATGTAAATCATTTGAACATCAAACATTATTGAATCATCAGCAAAAGAGTCAGAAGACTTACTAAGTATTGTCAAAACTATAAAACTGAATAAATTTCAAAAAGAAGAAAAGAAATAATAAACAGATATATTAATATTTTCATAGTTTTTACAACAATTTAGAAAAATTCTGATCAAAATTCAGAAATAGATTCAGTCGACTAATTACTGAACCTGTGTCATAAAAAAATTAATTCTCCAAATATAAGCTACCCAATAAAATGGGACTGTAAACTTGATCCTTTGATGTAAGAATCTTCTCAATAAATGGTCTATACATGGACTAGAATATATCATTCATCCTGGCAGATAGTAAGTCATATGTTCCAACATAACAGAAGCATTTCTAAGCAATGAATTTTGTAACTATCACAAGCAGTCCACTCCCTTTAGGCATTTAGTATAAACTAATTTTTATGAAAATAAAAATATTACTATTAATGTAAGCATTTACTTGGCTAAATGAAACTAACTTTGCAACATAACATAATTATTTATTTTGTTTGATACAAAACAGCTCTGTATATTTGTAGTGAGATAGATGATACAATAAGTATCATTTTAAAATGCTGGTTTTAAAAATTATCTATTAAAGAATCTGGAGTCAAATTTATATTATTTTTTACATGACTCAATACAAAAGATTATTTCTCTTTTCTGGGGAATTGTAATATTCACATAAATGTTCTTGACATTTATGCAGAAAAGGTAGTTATATATTTTAAATTTAACTTTCATTTATACCTAGATGGCTTTGGATATAATTATCGTAATCTAGAGAAATGATACTAATTTGTTCCAGAAGCTATATTTAACACATCATATTTTTTCTTTGAAAAAACTTTTTGTAGTAAATCTTATGGAGAATATATGAGCTAAGGTATTGAGGTTTTCTTAAAAGTTATTTTGGTTGAAAATTTTACTTCCACTAACAGTTTTTCCTTTTTATTTTTTTTATTGATAGTTTAGTAGATAAATCAGCATGACGGCCAAACAGCCATTTCCTAGAGTTAATTGTTTTGAACAAGATTATTAATTTGCATTTAACCTGGAATTGTGGTTGCTTGACTTGTTGCTTTAACTCAATTGCAGGAAAGTACAAAAAAGCCTCATAAGGAGAGAGAAATATTTACAATGATAGCTTTTTTTTCTTAGAATTTTTATTATGATTTTTTTTTTAATATAAAACACAGACACACATTGATTAAATCATATCTGATTTGATTAGTTTTAGGTACTAGTATTTCAATATATATGTAAAACGAAAAAAAAAATTAGAAATTTAAAAATAAATCTAATTTATCCAAATCACTTCTAACATTTTTTAACAAAAACCTTTTATTGTACATATATACACATATACCTATGTTTTGACTGTCCTGCAGTATTTTTAAGAGCTATGATGTAATGAACAAAATAAAATCATAGCTCTGAAGAAGACTGCAGGATAGTCGAAATGTAGATCTTAAGTGTCTATACATACAATAAAAAGTTTTTGCTAAAAAGTGTTCAAAGTGATTTAGATAAATTTGATTTATATAAGATATTGTAGCAAAAACAAAGGAATAAGTGATTTTGGTAAAATTAAAAATACATACATATATATTGTACCTATCGAAAATGTATGTTAATTCAACATGATTCATAGTCTGGGTAAAAGTACCTCGAATCCACCACCATATGCAAGATCGAAGATCAAGAATATATATGGATTCTACCCATCATCTAAATCTAAAAACCAATTAACAACACCTTCAAGGCAAGCAATTAAACTTTTCTAACACTGGCCTGCAGCAACAGTGGTAGAACATGATCCTCAGACATTTCAAACATTTAACATTGGCATTTATCTGAATTACATGTATGAGTTGATGAGGAATGATGTGTGTGTCTTTGAGTCATCAGATAACAGCACAATATTTAGATATAAAAGCAAACTTCAAAGTAAAATCAATTAAAATGAACCACAGTTAGGTTAAATTCATATATATATATATTGAAGCACTCAAATCTGTTGCACACATTTGGCTTCACTTTCTGGTGATGTTTGAAACCTCCAAACATGGGTTCAAACCCAATCATTTAATCATAAACCACTACGGAGTGAAGATATACCAATGCATGTGATTGTTTATGGCTTTGTGAACTTTACATTCATCTAAAATTAATATGCATATAAATTATATATTTCTATTACCATAGACAATCATGCGTATGTGTGTGTAACAGATAAAACTTAATAATTAAGAGCGTTGTATTATGTATACTTTTATTCATATCTATTTTAATAGGGAGAAAGTTCGAGAGTGTACTGCAAATGTATTAAACAAAAGACTTACCGTATTCTAAATTCAGAAAGAATCTGTTTTTATTCTAATACAGGTTTATTTAAATTTCATGTTATTTAATATTTATTCCGCAGGTCTATTTTCAGCCTAAAATAGATTAAGACCAGCTCTCTCGAACTTGATCTTGTTCATCCTTCAAAATTTGCTGTATCATTGTAACCGTTAACATACATCCGGAGATTACCCAAAGGCAGTCACGAATGAGTATAAATACCACCGCATTTCCTAACTAAAAGAGCCCTACATGTTATTTTCTAATGCTGTTGCTGGGGGGAGTTACGTCACTCAAAAACGTAAAATGGTGAGTGAGTAGAATTTAGATTTGCTTCCCCGATCTTTCCAAGATCTAACCAATGCCAAAGTACTCGTAAGCCATCGTGTCCAAACTACTGCCAAAATGAACTGTATATTACATAAGGAATGGACTGAAACTCCAATTTTGTCAAAATACTGCTAAATTAACTATATTTTGTAAAACATGGAACCAACACATGTGCATATGGCCATGAAGTCATCTGAAAGAAAGGTAATTCCCTGCTGCAAAACGAACTCTAATGCTTTCATCTTAACAATCCTCTTAATCATAAAAAGTAAACTTCAATCTTCGATAATGTTAATTCCAATCACCTAATGTATGTCTTTTTAAATATCTCTAGTTTTGTAATCCTTATAATTTCAAAATGTAATTGCTTATTTTTCCATCGGTAATGCTAAACCGATTAATTGCTTAAACATGACCTTCTTTTTGATTTCTTTTTGCTTTTATATTTAAATTGTATTTTACTTTCTAAACTCGAATGCTAGGTTTTCACTCTTATTGTATTTTTATTTTAAATGCGGCAAAATTTTTTTATTTAATATTATGCAAATCATACTAATTTTAATATGCTAATAACTCAATCTGGCTAATCAATCTTATTTTATTTTTGCTATTCTGCCATTAGGGAATATTTAACCGAAACGTAAGTTTTCTTACTACACTATAAAATTCACCCGATTGAGAAGTACTCCTAAACTATGTTTTATTAATTAATATTATGCCATACAATGCTATTTAAACTAAATTATTTACTATTATTTCACGCTATTGATCAATATTATAGAAGTCCCGTATTAAATAAATTAAATTCAGATCCTCATCTTAGGTGATGATTCATTATATAAGTAGCCCGCCACCTAACAATAATTTAGGTAATTAATTTCCCGGGCGTGCTAATATGCATTTAGCGAAGGGATTCTTAATTTTTATATTCTATTAGTCATGTGTCAGATAAGTTCTTTAAGTAAATTGTATGCCCCTTTTTGGGATTGCTTGCACATAATTATTTCATTATGCTAGGCTTAACCCTTCCACCACTGATTATATCATTCACCGCAGGAGGTAAAAATCAAGGCTTTTAATTGGCCAATTCACAAACTGATGTGTCAATTTTTCAAAAGATATTGACCGTTTACTAATATATTCACTTTAGTTTCATTTGTAAAAAGTATATTAATAATTTGTCAGATTATGAAAGTGAACGAAAGTTGTTCAAAAATAAATTTTGATTTATAATTTAAAAAATTTTTGATTACGGCTGAAATGAAAAGAAACGTCAAGCATCAATTCCACATTATGATTTCTACTTCCCACTTTGCAATAAATAAATAATTCTTGCTAAAATCTTAACTATTTTTGTAAAATAATATTTATTTTTAGCATATTATATGAAAATAATTTGTATTTCCATCAAAAAATTCTTTAAAATGCTCTAAAACATTCGTTTATCATTTTCAAAATAAAACAAAAACCGTTCGTAACTCTTTACTTTTTGGCAGCCATTTTCTTTTTTACAAAATTTCAACAGCCAATAAGATTCAAGAAAAAATGGTGAGAAGGCAGTGCTTTTCCATTTTCTTTGTTTACAAAATTTCAACAGCCAATAAGATTCAAGAAAAGATGTGAGAAGGCGGTGCTTTGGTTTTGTTTGACATAAATGGTCATTTTATTGATTTTTTACTTGTAAAATAATTCAATAGATGGCAGCATCTTATAGCACTTTTTTCCTTCTAAAAAATGACGTCAAAACCGTAAATGTAGTACAAAAACTAAGCGATTTTCAGTGATGTCAAGTTTCCTCGTTTAAAAACGAGTCGATCAGGTGAAAGATTAATTATTATTTTAGGTCAGATAAATCAGGGTTAAGACAAACCTGAAAGCCTTTGCAACATGTCCCGATGATAGCATTCATAAATCAAAAGTTGCTTTATCATACTTTCTCCCGTTATTGAAATCCATAAAACACATTTCTTGGCGGAGTGTGGAGGCCCCAATTCCCACAGATTGTGCTGGTTGTATAAGCGCTGCTATGGGTTAACATTCGACAAATAAGAACCATGGTATCTTGCTGACCACCTCCTCAGATGCTATCTGTCACAAGTGCAGATAAGCCTATATTCCTCATCCTCAAGTTGATGAAGCTTCTCGTCCTCTCAAACATTGTCATCTGGTCCGCACGCTATCGTTCATCCTTCCTCATATAGTTTAGATGCCTGTAAGCCATGATGATATGATTTTCCTAAGCTATCCCAAGTTCTCGTTATAATATAAATTTAATTTGCCTTATTATATATTATCGCTTATTAGCGCTGTCCACCCTTCATTTAATCACTATTAAATACGTTAATAATTAACTATTAATAAAAACTATAAAGGTTGAGACATGTGACAATGTCAAAATAGTTATGCTTTTCCTTATTCTTTTCATAAATCATAAGTGGTGAATCATCTCATAAGGTCCCAAAATAATCAATCTATTGTCAATGTAACTCGAATGAAATCCAGGTGTAATCCAAGCTCGCTAGTTCATTTATTATTTAAAATGTAAAAGGTATAATAAAAGCCCACTTACAATTATTGAATTTTGTTATATTCTATGTGACTTGAAATCTTATAAATATTCATTCTAAAAGCCCATGTATGGCTATTGTAGTCTGTCATAGTTTTAATGATTTAAAAAAATGTCATAGCGTGAATAATAGAAACCCGTTAAATTGTATTAGCATATTAAGCCACATCGGTTCAAATAATTAATTTCTTACCATGTATGTTTAGTAATGCATATCCATCAACCCTTAAGATATGTTATTAAGGTCAATATGGAATGCCTAAGGGACCGTAAGTGAAACCTAGATCAAGTATTCTTTGTATAGTAAAGGTTCTAACTTATTGTAAATCTATATATCCAGCTATTCACATATTAATCAATTCTTATTATTAATATCATGCTAAATAAATTCATATTTAATAATCTATCTTTAGGAGATTTTATTGGTTCATGCGTGCACATCTCTTATTATGTTGCGTTATCATTTAGTTAAGTATTAGGTCTCTTGTGTCTCTGCTGACCCTCTGGGCCGGAGATAGTTGAAAGATAGGCTGCTATCATCAGAATGTTGTTTGTTATGGGATAGACTTGGGAAGTGGGCAATAGGGTGGAGTTCATGAGTATCCCTGACCTGTGTATCTCGTATATGATTGAACTCTAGGTACTTTTGCTTAAATGCTAAGTCTTGTTAGATGAACATACAATTCTGACTGGTACAATATTAATAAAAGGTATATTTATAATTATTTAATATCTTCCTATTTAACTTCATTGCTTATTAACAGATAATTTTGATCATATAACTAACATATGCCTCTCACAAGGTAGCGGTATAATTTATATGCGTATTTTAAACAGAAGGGTTCCTTGGTAGATGCCAATTCAAGTATGTGTGGGAAGAGAAACAAATATATAAAAGAATTAGTTTTTGATTAACTTTCACATAAATAAACTCATTATAAGAGAGAAATAATTTGATTATGTTTTTAAGAAATGGTCTTGAGACGATTGACATGATATTCGCAAATAAGTATGTTAGTGATAAAAATATATATAATCTAATTTGATCAAACCATAGTCAACCCACCATGATATGCTCAGAGAAAATAAAAAATAATCACATCCAGCATTTGAAATGACATAACCAACACAAACTCAATCCTACTATATGGTTCCAGTGACACCAAGAAATAGAAATGAATGGTTTGCCGCAATCTGCAAAACCTCCAAATATTTCATGTGAAAGACTAAGAATTGTCAAGGCCTGCTAAGCTCAGCTTATCTTGAGTCTTCCCATTTTTGCCTTTCATATCCAGACCTACATTTTTGCCAGTG
The DNA here is from genome assembly GCA_028023455.1 of Epiperipatus broadwayi. Classification (NCBI taxonomy): domain Eukaryota; kingdom Metazoa; phylum Onychophora; class Udeonychophora; order Euonychophora; family Peripatidae; genus Epiperipatus; species Epiperipatus broadwayi. The sequence continues at coordinate 6,405,806 of JAQFVV010000062.1, forward strand.
AATCTCTCATGTGGTATAATTATGAAATGGCAATCAAAAGAACACAAACAATCAATCAAGCGGAGTGCTGGAGATGCAAAAACAAATATTGAAAAACATCATTTTTAAAATTACTTTAATTAAAATTAAACTGAGCCATATAAGGTTATATTTATATGGTAGCAAATTGATCAAGATCAGATCTTAACAAATAAATCTCAAATATTACTCAAATATCATCTTTTTTGTTTAGGACGATACATCTTTCCGCCTCAAACAAAATCCCACAAAACACTTTAAATTTAATATTACTACATTCTCTCTTACAATTTAGGAAGAAATAACCTTCCACCCCCCTTTTTGTTCTTTTAACATTGAATAATGTATTTAACAGTTACACCCTTGACCTAACATTTTCTCAAAACTAAATCATCTGTGCATGAATGTTTTAGAATAATAATCAACAAATACAAAAATAAACAAAATCATTTCATCTCGACAAAATGGTACACTAATTAAACAATCATTTAGAATGAACACTTACTTATTTACCAACAATCTTTGGTCGGGAAATATGTAGAAAATCATTTAAGTTAAAATACAAAAAGGGAACAAGGCAGGTATAAATTTGTCAAGATGGAACAAATTGGCACATAAATAGAATTAAAATCAAATATTAATAAATCTAGATAGTACATGAATATATAGGTAAGTAATAAATATCATTTACAGATCGCTTTATAAGAAAAGTTTTGAAATTAAGAGAGACATAATTTAAGACAGATAAAATATATAGCAGAGATATTAAGGTTATTTACAGGAAGTCAAGATTACAAAGTTTAGTTAACATATTTTAAATATATTTAGGGAGAATTACATTGTAGAAGACATTTCTTTATATAGCAATTAATTATATGGTCAACTGGAAACAGAAAAATAAATCGGGATGTTAGAAATGTAAGACAATTAACAAATATTACTTAATTTATTAATAGTCCAAACTTGACATTTAGGTACCACAACGGAATGATAACTTGAGGTTTGCTTTTATTATTTTGGTATAGGAATAACTAGCTATTGAGTTCTGTTCCAAGAGATCCATAGTTCAGCAGTCCAAAAATAAAACATTTTAACTAAATTTTTCTGGCTTCATCGTTTTTCTATGAACACATTTTGGGACATGAGAATCAAGCAGATCAGGTTCCGCTTACCCCAAAATCATATTGCCACACTTATTTTAAAGAAAAATTGATGTGGATTTACCATGTGCTTCCTCAAGTAAAATGATAATGACCTCCTCTATTATTCTCCTGACCTATTTATATGTTTCCAGAATACTTCTTGAAATTTTCTCTTTTATACTAGCCCAATGCAAAATGGACATATTTGACTCAGGCGATCATAATCATTAATCTGAAATATTTTAGTATTGTCTTCTTAAGATCCACTCTTCCGATAAATCCAATGATTTTATTGTTTCAAATCTATTTTAAGCTTAACATAGATTGAAAGAATTTTTCATTAAAATATTTTTTCTATGGTTTACCTTTAACTTAATTACACATCCTATTTTGATTTTGGTAATGGATTTTTTTTTTGTTTTATACTAAAGAATCTCCAGAATAAAATACTCTGACTTAAATAAAATGAAAGATAAAAAAAAAATATTATTTTAAAATATATTTCTTGATTTTTATAAAAGTTTTCGTCTATAATTTTATATATAATTGAAGTTTTAAATAGCAAATTTAAGATTTTAATGACTAATTAATTCATCTGGAAATTCGGTATATACAAGATGGCGGACGGAAAGTTTTATTATAATCATTTACAAGCACGGATCAAGTTCGATCCTAGATTAGAAATATAGAAAGACATGAAGCATAGATCCATTGATTCAATATATATATTGAATTTAATAAAAATGGGAAAAGAATAAAAATCTTTATACTGTTCTTCCATAAAATAATAATAAGAAAATAATAATAAATTCTTTACAACATCTATATAAATATCAATAATATTTTTTTATATATTAAAAACCTTTTTCAGCATTTGGTTTGGAGCCCTTTTCAAATGTTAATAATCTATTTAATGTTAATGAACTATTTCAGACATAAAACTATCTAGGGTTCAAGAATGGAATTAAAACAAACAATAACAATATAAATCATTAAAATAAATCAAGACTCTCTTATATAAATCCAGTAATTACAAAATAGTTGAGTATATCATAATACAATAAATACATTACATGTATTTTTATACAATTATATATATGTCGTTTTATATAATTTTCCATTTATTTTTAATTAACCAATTATTAAACAAATTTATAAAAGTCTTGTAAATATTCATAAAATTATTCAAATTATTTTTAATGTAGTACACTTCCTATATTTGTCTTTTTTTATCTTTGATGTAATTTAAATGTTTAATACTTTTTGGAGCATCTATTCTATGCCCATATTTAAAGTAATAAATGTATAATGATTTACATTGGGCATTATAGCAAACAATTAGAGGTAAGAGCCAAAGAACATAATGCAATTAACAGAAGAGATGACAAATCTGCATTATATAATCATTATTTGGAATATAGACATAGAATAGATGCTACAAAAAGTATTAAACATTTAAATTACATCAAAGATCCAAAAAGAAGACAAATATATGGAGCATACTATATTAAAAATAAGTTGAATACTTGTATGAATATTTACAAGACTTCTATAAATTTGGTTAATGATTGGTTAATTAAAAATGAATGAAAAATTATATAAAATGACATATATAGTTGTATAAAAAATGCATGTAATTTATTTATAGTATTGTTATGATATAGTCAATTATTTTGTAATTACTGGATTTATATATGAGGGTTTTGATTTATTTTAATGATTTATATTGTTATTAGTTTTAATTCCATTATTGAACACTAGATGGTTTCATGTCTGAAATAGTTCATTAATATTAAATAGATTATTAACATTTGAAAAGGGTATCAAACCTGGTGCTGAAAAAGACTTAATCTATAAAAAAATATTATGATATTTATATATCTGTTGTACAGCTTTTATTATTTTCTGATTATTATTTTGAATTTAATTTTTTTAAAAGTTTACATTGCTTGTCCAGTATCCATTCATATGCATTATTATTATCATACATATGTGTGTGTTAATAATACCATGGATACTGATAAACTCAACAAAACTTGGGATTAAATGTCATGTTTACAAAGGGAAAACTATATTTAATAATAAGTATATACATTTCATTATTTAGTACATATCCAGACTTCTGTGGTCTTATGGCAGAAGTATTTAAAGAAGAAGGAGATCAATGTCCATTCAACCTTAAAGACAATATTCCTTGCCTCTGCCCAATTGCCAAAGGAGACTATGAAGTTAATGACATTCCTTATAGCGTAACCAAAGATCTTGGCATTTTAAAATATCTAGCTAAAGTAAGCTTTTTAATTCTAATAATTTATTTATTTATTTACCACTGTCATATTTTTAGTAAAAATATTTTATAAATATTTTCTGTTTTAGGGAGATTATGAAGTTCAAATTGTAGCTTACGATGGAGCAACAAATAAGCAACTTGGATGTGTTTGGGTTGCGGCTAGTTTAGCAGTTTAAATAATATGTATACTACATTTAAATAAAGTGTATTTTAAATACTATTTGTAAAAAAAAAAAATAGTTTAACTATAGTATTTTATTTAAGATTACAAAAACCCAAACTTTCTGATTTCTGAAATGACTTTCTGAAGGCCGGTTATAAAGTTAAATAGCTAAAAGATATATTTGTTTCAATTAAGGCTACAACGCACTTTGCAGTAATTCAAATCCAGATCTAGGTTAAACTGCTTATTACATTTAAATAAATTTTCACTTGCTTAGAGTTAAAAAATATATGCAACAAATAAAAACAAACAAATATTACTCAAAATAGTATTTAATCATTAGTAAATCTTAATACAATCTGAATCGTTTTCAGATGAGTATTACTGATGCAATGGCCATTTTAAAAAATATCAATTATAGCTGGTTCTTGAGTTCATAAATTAGTTTAAATATTAATCAGTCATTATATAAAGTTTGCTATCAACTTTTATACACATTGAAGTAACAATGTTTATATTTCACACAAATTGATTCTTCTTATAAAGAATATCATCCAATTCAACTAATTTGAATATACTTATTTTTTATCAAATTTTCTGGTGTATATATATAATAATAATTAATAAAAGAAGAAACATTGTGTAACTTGCTTTTTAGCTTGTATTATAAAATGTTCACTAGAGGGAGCTTACCAATAGCTCCAAACAAGCTTTAATTTATAAGTGACAAAAGAGAAAGAATTCAAAATCTCTATCGGAAGGTAATTATTCCCAGACCAATTGGTTTTGAGCTTATGGCTCACCTTAGTGAGAAGTTAGGACTCTAGATCCTAGATATAAAATACCAATGCAAAAGTCAGCATTTATTTAATATGTTACTATCAATTTGAAAATCTGAATTTTTCAGACATGTAAATGTCTTCAAATTACAAACCAGATAGATATATGGGTCTGAATTCTGTGCAGTTTCATCATATATTAATAGCCAAAGTAATATAACATTGCAAAAGCCTTCAAGGATACACTTATAATAATTAATAAAACAAGAAACAAATTGTGTAACTTGCTTTTAAGCTTGTATTAAAATATTCACTAGAGAAAGCTTACCAATATCTCCAAACAAGCCTTAATTTATAAGTGCCATAAGAGAAAGAATTCAAAATCTCTATTGGGAAGTCCTCATCCCAAGACCAATTCAGGTTTTCAAATGGATAGTAACATATTAAATAAGTGCTGACTTTTGAGTTGGTATTTTAGATCTAGCGTCTGGAGTCCTAACTCCTCACTGAGATGAGCCATAAGCTTGAAACCAATTGGTCTGGGGATGAGGATCTCCAGTAGAGATTTTGAAATTCTTTCTCTTTCATCACTTATAAATTAAGGTTTGTTTGGGAGCTGTTGGTAAGCTCCCTCTAGTGAACATTTTAATACAAGTTTAAAAGCAAGTTACACAATGTTTCTTGTTTTACTAATTATTATAAGTGTACCCTTGAAGGCTTTTGCAATGTTATATTGCTTTGGTTATTAATATATGGTGAAACTTAACTGAGTTTAGACCCATATAGCTATCTGTTTTGTAAGGCTGGATTTGAAGACATTTACGTGTCTGAAAAATTTAGGTTTTCAAATTGATAGTAATATATTAAATAAGTGCTGACTTTTGAGTTGGTATTTTAGATCTAGTGTCTGGAGTCCTAACTCCTCACTGAGGTAAACCATAAACTCAAAACCAATTGGTCTGGGGATAAGAACCTTCCAATAGAGATTTTGAATTCTTTCTCTTTCGGCACTTATAAATTAAGGCTTTGGAGCTATTGGTAAGCTCCCTCTAGTGAACAATAGGTACAATAGATAAAATAGCTTTTAAATAGCCTATTACAAAATAAAAGCACCTCTAAATAGCTCCTTTAGATATCAGAGTTAAAAAACCATCTCACTAGGGTTTGCCAACTATCAGGTAATGAAAATTTTTAAGTTTTCTCTCATTGTTTTAGACTCTAATTAAGTAATTGCTAAATGCATATTTTATGACTAATAAATAAATAAATTGAATGGTGCATTCCTGAAGGGCTTATAAAAAATTCATGCTCCAGAAGAACTAAAGATGAACTGCTTGCTATTTGTGCATTTTGAGCCCAGTCTGAGACTTTAGACTACTGCATCAAAGCATGCATGACAATGGATATTACTGAATGTTGAAATTGGCTATGATCCAGCTACCTAAAAGAGAATCTCTAAATCTATTTGTAATCTAAAAAAAGTATCAGCTTTTATTCAATGTCATAATAAATTAAACTCCTGAAAGCTTTTAACTTTTGATCTAATCAACATGCATATAAAGGACAAAGGAAAGTAAACTTTTTACATGTTTCTTTTTCTTCTGGAGTGAGAATAGCTTGTTTATGAGTGGTTGCAATAAAATATAATAGTATTCAGGTGAAATATTTTTAAACTAAATTCAAAGTGATTTTATTTAAACATATGTATTATCCTGGATTTTTATCTAACTAACATTAATGTGCTTCAAATTTGAAAAAGTTTGTTGTCATTGCAATAAAGTGGTTTTTCTTCTTTATAACCTAATGTAAAGTGCTCTTTCTGAAGTTCATCATAATCATAGCTCTCTTAAAGTGAACTTCACTGAAAGTGCACTTAGCATTAGGTTATGTTTCAAAGCATACTTTATTGATTAAAAACAATGATTACATTGGTAAGATTGGGCTTACACAGTAAGCATAAATATATTTCCTGTGTCTAAACAGTTCTTCTGGGCATAAGATTGTTTACAGATATATAGGAGAAAAAAAGCTTTCTCTTGAGTTCTTTATGTTGTGTTTTTCTACTCTTAATGCATCGAAAGTTGCCTGAAATCAGCTTGACTAATTTTTTTTATACATTATGTTGATGGACCCTGTCACGTGTGTCCTGCCACTTTTGGTGTATTCTGTTCCTTTTTTAGCTGTGTTATTCTGTATCTCTTTCCCAGATATTTTTGCTGCAACTTGATCACTATTTAAACTAAAATCAGGACTATAGTTGAAAAACTTAGCATTAGGTTATATAGAAGAAAAAACACTTTTTATCCAGGCATTATGCAGATGAACAACCATTTTCAAATTTGAATTACAAATACAAATGAAAGGTAAAATCAACATTAACATGCTTCAGTATAAAATAACTGGGCATATATGAAATAACTATTCCCTGAATTTTTTGATGCATAGCCTGGTATTAAATTTATATAGTATATTAAGCTTTAATAGCATTATTTGAAATTTGCATTAGCTCAACTCTAATACACTTTCTTCACTGTAAATAGCATTGTAAAATAATTATCTTAATTTTTTTTAGATTCAATTATCTGACCAGTCTATAAATATCACCTTAACCACCTGTTATTTTGAATTTTTATCATCATAAGGTTATATATTTTTTGGTGCAGAGGTAGTAATAAATTCAAGAGTTAAAAATTTTTAAATCATAGCTCAAACTAGCACTTTTTACTTGAGGTTTTTTTTATTACAATAACAATAATTAATCATTATATACAGTCTTTCAATCCACAGAAGTAATTTTGATTAATTCCTTAACCCTTCTCAACTGCCATTAAATTCAAAAAACATGGCCAAAAGTACTTCTATGGATTGAAAGACTGTATATAATAGTTATCATTAAATTTATTTTTTTTATTGTTATTACAATAGTTTTTAATTAACGAACATTTTATTTGTTATATATATATTATAACGATCCAAACGAAGTGGAGATCGAATCTATCGCAATCTGCACTACAAGGGCGCCATCTAGGCATTTGAGCCTAGAAAAATTTATAAAGTAGGCAGATACGTGCTGTTAAGATTCCACTTTATTTAAATATTCAGATCATTAGCCCATTGTCACTAGCTCAGTGGAGACGCAGAGATAAGAAATAACTTGTTTAATTTGTATATATAAAAAAATAAAAGCCACTGCCAGTAATTAACACAGAAACAATATTTATTAACGCACGTATAAATAACTTTGAGGAATACATTTAACATTTTATATTTTTATATTAACCTTTAATTTTAAATAGATTGCAATAATGAGTTTAATATTTATTTAGAGGGTCGAGTATGAATAGACTACATAGATCTGCATTTGAAAAGAAAATATTCTTTCCCTTATTTAACCTTAGGCCAAAAGTTTGCAGTCAAACCGGCGTCAATCCATCTGATACATTAATGTATTCAATGTAGCATGAAAATACAACAGCACTAAATATACTATACTGTCAGGAATGTACATCTGAACAGTATAGTTAGAGAAGACATTGTCTCTCAACCAAACAGGAATGCTACATCTGTTGGCGAGAAGAACAATAAACAAAAAACTCCATAGGAATGGACCGTGTCTTCCGTCTTACTATCCAATTCCATTAGGCAAACAGGGGGTGTGCGGCGTATATATGCAATCCTGCCCATAGTGGATCTCCTGCTACATTTACTAATTACATCAATACATCTAATCCATTGACCCAATTTAACTACGAAACAAATAACCTAAGATTACCCTCCCTTAAACTATATATATAAACTTTACAAATCTATATAGCCATTCATGCCCGACTTAAATTTAATATTGAGATACATTCGCACAGATGAATTTTATACAATTTGTTTTATAATGTTGAGTATAGATCGGCTGCACAGATTCCATGGTTAAAAACATTTCAAAATAAACACAACCGATCAAAATACAAAATCATCGATAACGTCAATTGCATAGGGAATACACAAAACCCAATAGCATTCATCGTAAGATGCCGCAGTGACATCGCTGACTTGTATATTCTAATCGAATGTGAAAACCACAACATAATCAACCGATAATGAATCAATGCAACATCTATACCCAACCTTAAATTTCCTCATTTAAAATTTAAACAATAAATATTAATACAAATAAAATAATAAATGGAAATGATTTTTTTATCAAACGCAAACATATAAAATTAAACATTATTAATTGATTTGAAACTTACAAAAATCAGATAAGAGTCCATTCAAAATTTAGGTTAGCTTGTTTATTAAACTTGTCAACTCTTGATGAAAGTTCTTAATTAATTTTATGATTTTAACAATTGTTCAGTTCATTTAGCTTACGGTAGAAGAGCTCCCGGTTCCTGGTGTTACTTTCCACGGAGTCTTTATTTGAAACCCGGTCTATTTGAAGGCATCCTTAGCTGGAACAATCCTGGTATCACAGTCTTTTCATTTTTAAAATAAGTGAGAGAGAATGACAAGTGCGTCTTATCATTCGTCTCACCAAACCAAGCTGGAAAAAACTGTCTGGAACTCAATATTTTTCTTTTTATAGTCCTCCTATGGATTCCACGAACAAAAACGTCACTGTTCCATTTTTTTCGTTATGGTCCGGGCCTTTATTTGCTTCCATTGGTCAAGCTAAAATCTCTTTATTCTCTTATCTATTTTTCATCTGACTTTTTAATTACACAGCTTTTGGATAATTAATAAACAATCACTTCCATCTACAAAAATATTTTATCTTTAAATCTTGTACTTTTTTTGTATAAAAAAGTACGTTCAAATACTTATTTATTTGTTTTTTTTTTTAAAAAAAAATATTTTTAAAGTTTTGCATCTTTGTGAATATATATGTTTAACAAACATTTTAATTTTAGCGTTTAGTTTTTTTTTTTAATACATTTATTTTTATTTGCGAACTTAAAAGTTTTTATTTCAATTTAATGTAACAGCATATTTATATATCGTTACAATATATATATATATATGAAAATTTAATTGAGGTAAGCCAATACCAATATTATAGGTGAAATCCAAAAATATCCAATAAAACTAAATATCAATCTAGTTCTTTAAATATTTAAATATAAGCTTGCTTTTGTCTTCCATACTGGAATTAAGATATCTTAAGAATTGAGAATATCTACTTTATCAATACAACAAATACTTTGGTTTCTGCTTCAAGTTTCTTATGCTCAATTTCTTTAACGTCTCAAAAAGGAATCAAAAAGTCTTCTTTCAGTTATCGGCAAACTTTTTTCTACAGACAAATATTTGTGCCAATATTAATAAATGTAGCATTAAATATAGTGTCTGTTTAATATGTATCCATGTATATTATTAAATTTGTTTCCTATGTTTGGTCAGAATATATGTTTCCATTGTTTATTGCATGTAGTATAAAATTGAATGTAGAATTTAGGTCACACAAATCTCAAAGTTTTGAAATATCCATGAGAACTAACTATGCAAAAATCCTTTTTACTCTATGAAACAAGGTATTCATCACATTGTAACATTGAAGACCCAACAAATACATGGAAATAGCAATATATAAATACATTACTCACACATATTTAAAAAATTATTTATTTAAATGCTCATAAATATCCTGAAATGTATCAATGCAAGAAAAACCTAAGTTTTAAATATTAAAACAAAGCTCTAGTCTAATATCTTTCTAATGGTCAAAACATTACATATTAAATAATTATTAAAATCAATTAACACTTAGACAATCTCTACATAAATAACAATCAACAATCTCAAGCATAAAAGTGGAATCACCACCCCACTTTTATTTATAGATACTAAAGATTGTAATTTGACCACAGAGATTGAAATTATTGATACAAAGAAGTAATAAATAATCAAGTATTGGTGGCCAAGTGGTTAGCACAGCTGCCTTAAAAGCAGTTGTCTCAGGATTCACCTTCCGGCTGATGCCTTAACATATAAAAAAAAAGAAGTTTTAAATAAAACTCCTTAAACATGTAAATATAACCTGTTCTGAATGCAGACTAATAAATAGTCAATTATAACATTACAAATTGCAATTACAATTTTTAAATTGCACTCAAAGTATTACTTAAGTAATAAGTGTATAATGCTCAAAGTTATCTTGGTTTATAAATAATCATTAAAATCAGTCAATCCTTAGACAATCCCAATATCAAAAACAATATCAACCTGTTGTTAAAGCAACCTCCTTTTAGTAATAAAAGTGGAATCCGTCCCACCTTATTTATGGACCAATATGTTTATATAGACATAAATGATTGCACTTTAACCACAGAGATTGAAATTATTGATACAAAGAAGTTTAAACAAATCTTCTTAAAATGAGGTTGCTTTGACGACAACTTGAGATTGTTGATTGCTATTGATATTAGGATTATTTAACTGTTGACTGATTTTAATAATTATTTATAAACCTATTTAGCCTTGAGCATTATTACGCTTGTATTAAATAATGTATAAATAAATAATTATGTAATAGTCAGTGAATTGTTAATTACTTCATCAATCCTATTTGTTACTCTATTCAAAATGAGTAATTTATAAATTTTATCTCTGGTTTAAATCATAAACATTACATATGCAAAAAACAATATCTGAAAAAAACCTCTATTTAATTGAGATCATTATTAACAAAACATATAACAACCTTTAGGGCAAGATTTCAGAGAGGCATTTGTTTTGCAATAATGTTTTAACCAATACAATACATATATACACCTGAGCACTTAGAAGAACATTGACTGACTATCTTAAAATTAAAATATTAAACTATGTGTTAAAAATATTAAAAAAGGTCTTATTTTGCTGGTGACCAAAATAGTTTAGATAATCAAATAAGTATATATAAATAAATATAGAAGATTCAATATGAGGTCTTAGCATGTTAGTCTTTATGCCTATGATCACATTATGTATCCAGATTGAGAAAATCTTGTTACTTGTTTTGGTCTCCAATGTGATTTAGTATTTTTTTTCAGAATAGGTAACGTGGGCAACTCAACTAATTATCATATATGAGTTTATAAAAAAAATATTTAGCTATTCTTAAGTACAGTATAACATAATGATAAAAAATAGCTAAATAAACCCTCATCATCAGCAATTGATAAGCATGCATTTTTCTTTATTGTTTCTATATACGTATCTGATAATAGAACTAATTGCTTTGATATTCTTTTAAAATTTCATAAACTATGGTTTAAATAAAATACAACCAAATTGAAAACTATTATTTATTTTTTTATAAATTTAACAAATTATTTTATTTAATATAAGGAATAATAAACATAATAAAAGAATTAAAATATGAATAATGCTTTATTTATCTCTCTCTATTTTTTACAAAATATTATTTATTTATTTTTTTACATTAGTGCATATTAATATAAGTATATTGTCTACAAGAAACTTAATGTAATTAGAAGGAAATTAAACTCAAACTTTTAAGTTCTCTATAGCTATGCACTCCATCTTATACAACTCATTACATGGCCACATACATGTGAAAAAATATGAATGATCTTCAATATATTTATTTCACACTTAACCAGCACTCATCAGTTGGTCCAGAACACCATCCTCCACACATATATACAATTGGGGGCTCAGATTATATTAATATAGCAAATCTTCAAACTTTAATTAACAAGCTTCAATCTTATCCATTCCAAATTTTTAGCCACCCATATCATTAAAAATCCAATAATGGAACACTCAAAAATCTTGTTGATGCCAATATTATTGTCATACCCATGTTGACTGATAAATCACTCTGACCCATCACATATAAGACCATTTTCTACCATTTAAATATCTATCTTTTATCCATTTAAATGGACATAATATGGTTCTATATGCAAGGAATCAGAATGATTTAAAGTCAATATGGGTATGACATAATATTGGCATTAACAAGGGCTTTGAATGTTCCATCATCAGATTTTAAATTATATAGATGTCTTGAGAGTGGAGAATATTGAAGCTTGTCCATTAAAGTTTGAATATTTGCTATCTTAATATAATCTGAACACTAATTGTATATATGTGTAGGAGATGATGATTTGAAGCAACTGATGAATGCATCTTCACTGCAATATATATAGATCATTTATCTTTTTCACATATATGTGCTCATGTGTTTTGGTTGTATAAGATTGAATGAATAGCTATAAAAAGCTTGAGAGTCTGAGTTTAGGTCTCTACTAATTGCATTAGTGCATAGTAAAATTAAGTTTTATAAAAAATTATGAATCTCAACAAAAAATGGTTTATGGCTATTTTATTTTTATTACATTTTTTTCATTGATAGCAACAATCTTAACATATCAGATTAAAACAATATATATATCTATTAACCAGTGCTTATCTAAAAAAGTTAAACGACATTATAATTGAAAACTTGAACTTGTTTTTCAATTATATGTGAGAATATGTTAAATATTTTATCTAAAAACTAGAACAAAGTTTAGACGTTGTGGTTCTACATTTCAACAATAACAGGAAGTAATCGTAAATATATTTGGCAATTAATTTTCATTTTTAACATCTTGTTATTCTTGCATTTTGTATATATTGTGTAAATAATCAGAGCTTGAGTCAGTATGAATTTGAAATAAAAAAGTAATAATAACGTAAATATTAAAGATTAGGTTTTTTTGTAACTTGTAACAATTAATCTATTATATATTTTGCCTAAGATATACAAGCAGAGCAATTTTTCTTCTGATTATCAATCATGATGGAGGAATTTACAAAAATATATTTTGAAATATATCATAATTTCTGGTGAGTGTATTTCTTCTAAACGTTGATTTAAATAAGGCTTTAATACAATTTAAGTATTAAAAGTTATAAAGGATGTAGCATTATTATTAATGTTATGTCAAGTACTAGCATTCACAATTATAATATATAGTTTATTACTATTCAGGAAAAAATTACTAAAATAGCTCTTAAAGTAATTTGATGTGGTAAATGCCTCTCCAAAAAGTTTCCAATGAGGGTTAAATAATTAACTATATATTTATTTATTAAACACTATTGAGTAGTTATAAACATTGAGGATTGCCAATTCCTCTACAAGCTTTATGATAAATGCTTAGCCAGAGCCAGCACTTAAAATATCTCTGTCAGGAACCCCTCCCCAAACCCTGACCATGGTTTCGTTCTTTGGCACTCCTCAGAGAGGTATCAGGGTAGGTTCAGACACTAGATCTAAAAATATAAACCCAAAGCCAAGCACTTATCTAAAAGTTATTTACTGAGTGGAAAATATGAAATTTTCCAACATCTGCATGTCTTCAAACCCAGCTGTTGAATAGTTCTTTGGGTTGCACAAAAGCTAAACTCTCCACACAGTAGTGCCACTCAGTGTAAACCAGAGTAATCAATGGTTGCAAAAAGGTTTCATAAAATCTCTATCTAGTGCCTACTCATCCAATATTCCCAAATTAGTTTCAAGCTTGTGGCTTTCATCAGTGAAAAGCTTTGTATCTGAGAAAACTGTACCTAGATCTCTGGATTTAATGCAACCCTCTAGCAGTCATTTTTACCTTACTAGCTAACTATAAAGCTTTGAGTCTGAAATGAAAACAAATAATGTTTTCAATTCACACTCATTAGCTTGTATAGTCATATAGATCTGAACTCAGTTCAGTATCCATACTTTTTTGTGTTTTTGCTCTTTTTAATAACCATAGTCACCATAATCCTATTGCAGGATTGGTATTAAACCACTAAATGTCATGTGATCATCATTCTTTATGCTTAAACAAGCTATTTACACAGAGGTTAAACTCTCCACACAGAAGTGCCACTCAGTACAAGACAAAGTAATCAATGGATTCAAGAATTAAAAATATTATTGTGTTTTTATTTTGGACTCAAAGCTTTATAATTAGCTAGTAAGATAAATGGTGGTTGCTAGAGAGTTACATTAGATTCTAAGATCTAGGTTCAGTGCTCTCAGATGCAAGGTTTCTCACTGATGAAAGCCACAAGCTAGAAATTAGTCTGGCAATATTGAGTGAGTAGGTACTAGATAGGAATTTTATGCAAAAATCTTGAATCCATTGATTACCTTGGCTGAGTAGTGCTACTATGTGGAGAGTTTAGCCTCTATGTAAACAGTTTGTGTAAGCATAAAGAATGATGATCATATGATGTTTAGTGTTTTCATTGGGTTGGTTAAAAGCTATTAGTCGAAAAAAAATTAAAGTTTTATCTGGTTTGTCATAGGTATAGCAACAAAAGGGGTTATTTTAATGTCATAGATAAATATGCTACTACAATATGTTTTGTATGATTTATATATACAATAATCAAAAAATCAAGTCATATTAATGTGACATTACTTTATAAGCTTGTATTTACAAAAGTACAATACAGAGAGTATACCAATAGCTCAAACAAGCTCTTAATTAATAAGTGTGGTATGAGAAAACATTTAAAATCTCTATCCAGAACACTCTCATCTCTAGGCCAATTGGTTTTGAGCTTATGGCTCACATCAGTGGAGAGCTAGAATATTCGGACACTAGATCTAAAATATCAACTCAAAACCCGGCACTTATTTCATATGTATATTTAAGTAGAAACTCTGAAATTTTCGAACATGAAAATGTCTTTAAATCCAGATATCTAACTTAAATAGCTATATGGGACTGAACTAAATTCAGATCTACCATATTTTAATAGCCTCAGTATAGTCAAAGCTTTAAAGGTAAAATTATAATAATCAAAAAAAAAAAAGTCATATATAACGTGACATTACTTTTATAAATTTGTACAATATAATAAATATAATAAAATTAAAATGGCAAGAGTTTGCAATGATTGGCCAATTGTTTTATTATAGATAATTTCTTTTTATATTATAATGTTTAAATCATGATGTATTTAATAAACCCAAAATAATTAGATTAGGCAATCCACTGTCATTCTGATTTTTAAATGTCAAATAAATCGCAACACTTTATAAAAAAAAATTCAATATAAATTAAATATACATATGTAAAAGATTGGATATCTTAATGTTAGTAAAACAAAATCATAATTAAAGTTCACCTAAAGTACGTCTTCATCATCTTCCATAATTTTTTTTGTAAATTCAGATACCTGTAGACTTTTTGTGGAACAGTAGGTATAAACATAGCTATGTCTGTTGGTATTCCATGCAGCTTCTCAGAGATCATTCTTGCTGATTGATATGTAATCTATTAAACAGCATTTCTATTGATTTTGCTTTTTTATATTTTATTTCATGGGCAGCATATACTGGTATTTCTTTTGCTGAATTATAACTAGTCTCTTTCCAAAGGCTATAAGATACTTTTGAAATTAGGCAGCATACATGTTGCATGTATTTGAACACAAAGAGCAATGGAATGGTTTTACAATATTTTATTGCACCTTCTCTGCACTGCATGATGGATTTCAGCCTGCACTCTACTGACTTAGAGTGGATGGTGTGCTTCTTTAATCTTCCATAACAATATTGTAATACTGTCTCTGATAATCAAGAATAAATGAATGAATGAATTAAACAAAGAGTAAAAGCATAATAACAATCTTCTGGGGGTTCTCTTTTATAGTTCACCAAGCTGTCCACTGAGCTACCTTATTTATAAAATTTGTTTTCATCATGGTTCAATTTCATAGACAATGAATCCATTAGTTGTAGATTAGCTCTAAGTTTCTCTGTGATCAATAGTCTACTGATTAATTACAAACTTTATAATAATTAGCTTTTAAAAGGGATTATAATATAACAAAAGATAATATTTTGAGTAAACCACATAAGATATCAATCTCCTAATTAGCAAATCAAATTATCAATAAATTAATTACTTGTATAAAAATAATATCATTTCCAACCCCACTCCTAATTGTAATATAATTTTACAATTGGTATTAATAAAATATTTTATAAATTTTGTATAAATTGTTTAAAATCAATTTAGAATTAATTAGATCTCATACATTTTACTTGTGCACAGATTTCTATATATACATTCCACCCAATCAACAAAATGTTTTAATAGCTTTCGTTTAAAAATTAACAAAATTTTAAATGATACATGGAGCACATATATATCACTTCACTTCAGTATATGGTGTTATAATATAGGGTACTCTTGTTAACATTATCTTGTATAATTAAAGAATTAACTGATATTATGTTGGCATAAATATTTTTTTTCAGGAGAAAGAGTACCCATAATAATAAAAAAATAATATTATTAAAAAATATTATTTCTAAAGCATACAGAAATAAAATTTCTTAAATATGCAATTATTGGCCTGAAGTCAGATCTATATAACAATAAAACAAGATCAGTATATTTGTATAAGTTTTTATAACTTTATTAAAACATGGAAATCTTTCCATACAGTAGTGCCACTCAGTGCAAGCCAGAGTATTCAATGGATGCCAGAAGGCTTGTACATAAAATCCCCATCTAGTGCCTACTCATCCAATATCCCCAGACTAGTTTCTAGCTTGTGACTTTCATCAGTGAGGAGCCTTGGATCTGACAGCACTGCATCTAGATCTTAGGAACTAATACAACTCTTCAGCAACCACATTTTGTCTCTACTTAACTACAAAACTATGAGTCTAAAATTAAAAACAATAATATTTTCAATTCAAGCTCATTAGCTTATATAGTCACTAATGTTATGGAGAGTTTTGCCTGTTTTAATAACAGTTATGAGCAAGTGTAAGAAATGTTGATCATGTGATATTATAACTTTGCTATTAAACTGAGATATATATTTTTGAAAATTATATAACATTTTAATTTTGCATTGTTAAATCTCTAATGAATTCTTATTTTGCAATAGCTATATATATATATATATATATATATATATATATATATATATATAGAGATGGAACTTAATTATATATATATATATATATATATAATTAAGTTCCAACCAGTAACCACCTAAACATTCACAGTAAAATATAGTAAACAATATTTCTCTTAGGCAGAGAAGAACATATTCAGAGAATATGTAAGTCCATACGATAGCTATAAAATATATAACTATCATTACATTTCCAGGACATAGATTCTTCTCTGCTGTTGAGTTCAACACCATGTTCAAAGTATTTTTTTTTGTTTGTGTATAAACACGGGCACCAGCTATCTATTCAAGAATGAATAAATAACGCACTTTGAGCAATGGCCACTAACTCAACGCCTAAATATCCATGACTAGCTCAGATATTTGTAATCACTAATAGATTATACATAATTAATGGTTAAAAGAATTGATAAAAGAAGTGTAAAAGGAATTTATAAAAAGAATTGACTGACAAATAAAGTTTAATTTTAAAGTCAATTTATTAACTAACATTTACTAATTTTAAACATT
Organism: Epiperipatus broadwayi; assembly: GCA_028023455.1. Lineage (NCBI taxonomy): Eukaryota > Metazoa > Onychophora > Udeonychophora > Euonychophora > Peripatidae > Epiperipatus > Epiperipatus broadwayi. The sequence goes on from JAQFVV010000062.1 coordinate 6,423,629, forward strand.
TTATAATTCTAATAAAACACACGCATATTTTTAAATTAACATTTCTAAACTAGTTTAAATATTCTTGTAGATTTTAATAATAGAACGCTGGTTTTTTTATCTAATTTAACTAATAACACTGATATAATGATCACGCACATATTAACTCATACACTCATATATATAATAATAAAGTATTACATAGAATTTGAAACTTAAACACACTTATCAATAGTTCATTTTACTTAAACACACATATCAATAGTTCATTTTATGTATGATTATTTAGTTCAAACTACTTGTCTCTGTAGGATTTATGAATTACAGTGGTGGCTACTATATATAAATGAGAACAATAAAATGTTTACCTAGGATTTTTGGAATGTGGATATTGCTTGTTGTTGGCTGCTTCTGACAGAGTATATCTAACCGGTTAGATTTGACATTTCTTGAAGAGATTTGATGCTAATCCATTGGTTTTATTCCTGGAGACAGTTGAACATTGGCAGAGGATTTCTGAGCTGTTATGCAGACATTACCTCATGGGCAGGTTTTGATGATCTTGTTGGACTAAAGGGCTGAAGTAAGAGCGTATATTCCCAAAAGCTGCTCAACACCACATTTCTGTTTCTGGATACATAATATAAACTGCACTGTTATCTGAACTGAAACAAGACTGTCACTGGAAATTAGGCTGAACTGATGTCTGATAAAAATCTGGCTATTTATATACATGAAGTGTTTTTGTTTTAATATCCTCCGGCAACATGTGTTATCAAAATTCCTAATCCTTTGACAACGTGTTTCTGAAGATTGTTTAACCAGTAGTAGCTTTCATAAATGTGTTGTTTTTATATCTTTAATTAATAACCCACTGCTGGTGTGGTTTTTTTAAATCATTATTTAACTTAATAGCCATCACTGTGTTTTCCAAATATAATTTCCTTCCAACTTTCATTTATATATTTTTTTAATATTATTCTAACACGCATACATTTATTTACACTCACATGCACATACATAACTAATTTTAAGATTACTGTTCTTTAATTCTGAATGAAAAGAGACCTGTACCCTGAAGCTTTTAATTATTTATATTTTACGAATACTAATAAGAAAAACTCTACCTCCCCCTATAAAACCCTCAGCCTGACTTTTCTAATGAAACACCCCTCTCACTTTTAATCAGTTATTTTCCAACTTTTATTTCAAACTCTTTTACGAAAGACTATTTTTAATAATCCTCCTAGATAAATTAGTATAATATCAACAAATAAAAAATCCTTCTCCTTTTTTCTTTTCAAAAACTTTATTTTTTATCTCAATACTGAACATATATATACATTAATATACAAAACTCCAATGTTTCAACTGTTTTATCTCATACAGTCATTTTCAGAGATCTGCAACAATATTAAATACATGTCAACAAATAAACTTCAATTACATAAAAACTTTCTCTTACATTAACATAATAACAAACATATAGAAATATATTTTACTTACAGCTTTCTCCCACTGCTATATTTTATTACTCTTTTTTTTTCTGTTGCAGATCCTTGAAAATGACTGTATGAGATAAAACAGTTGAAGCGTTGGAGTTTTGTATATTAATGTATATATATGTTCAGTATTGAGATAAAAAATAAAGTTTTTGAAAAGAAAAAAAGAGAAGGATTTTTTATTTGTTGATATTATTGTAGAACATATATATTTTAAAAGAAAAAGTGGATGTACCTTTGCTGCGTTATTATATATTATAAATTAGTATGTGCCAACCTCAACATTGGTACATTACACCGCCCTTCCTTTGAGAGTAAAATGCATCTATTTTTGACCATTTTATCTCTGACAACTTTAATTCTTAATTTATTATTTTCTAAGTTTTCTTTTTGATATCTATTACTTTCCATACTAAGGGCAATCTGTTTTGGCTATCCTTTCCTTCTATCTATGCTGAATACATTGCTTACAATGTTCTGAGTCCTGGATATTGACCACAAGGACAAACTAATTTTGTGGCACAGGGATCTTTTATAAATGAAGTTTTGGCTGCCGATTCTCTTGATCAGACTTTGACTAAAAAAGATTGCTGCGAATGGCAGGAATTTTCAACTGTCCATTTCCGACTTATGCTTTGGAACAAGTTACGGGATATGGGGATTCCCCCCTGAAAAAGATACGACTTATTCTGGTTGTCACCAGTGCACATTTTAAAAGAGGAATGATCCCTGCCAATCTGTTATGGGTACTAAAATTTATCCAGTCGACAGCTTTAAACTTATCCTTAACTAAAACATTTCTATACTACCCTCATTCCCTTTAGTTTCAAACCCTTATACACTCCTAATATATCTTAGATTGACTTTATATTTTACTAACCTTACCATATTATATTATTTATCACTAATCCTACAATATTATTTTAAATACACATGAACATTACTTTAACATATTTATTTATATTATTTTGAACTATTACAAACATTATCTTACATATTTATTTAATTATACTATTATTTTTTAAACAGTTACTTTAACTTCTTTATTTACATGCATATATTCTAAAAAAAAAACTTTTATTTTATTTAATCTTACAATACTATTCTAAACTCTTATGAATATTATTTATATTACAATATTATTTTTTAAACTATTTATTCAGCTTCTTTATTTAACGTGCATATATTTAGAAAACTATTTTATTTTACTGCTCCTTATTATTATACAAAGATTTTATTAAACTTGATTACTTTAAATCATTTATTTAATTCCTTTTATTAACTTACGTATATTCAAAATTATTTTATTTTAATGTGCATATACTCAGAAAAAAACTGTTTTACTTTATTGCGATTCATTATTATACAAATATCTATTTGACTAACTTAATTTTATTTTAGAAATTCTGTTATCTTTTCATTTATTTAAACCTACAACTTTACTTTTACATCATTAATTTGACCCATTTATTTAACTTGATGTCATTGATTGATTTTTTTATTTTTATTTGAACTGTTTGTTTACAAGCATTTTCTTTCTTAATTAATATGTGTATGGAGAAAAAAAAATCTTTTATTTTACGAAGCCTCCATTATTATTATTTCTTTCAAACATTTAATTTATTATTTTAGTTTTAAATCAAAATTTCAGATTTAATTTACCAGATTTATTTACTTTAGAATAATCATATTCATGCTCATTGTCCATTTCCGGTCTTTTTGTTTATTTCCTTTACTATTCCACCTGTTTATTATCTTCTAAACTATGCCCGGCAGTTCCTTTTTTCTTTCTACTAACTCACTAATATAAATTATACTCCATATTCTCACATCTCTCTTTTGATTAAAATTTATTGCTTTATCTCTTTCTCTTTCTGTTCTATTTTCAATCTTGTAAATAAGAAAACCTTTACGCTTTAGCAGCCCTCTGTATTTTTCTTAACCGTGAATATTTTTTCCTACGATTTCTTTTTATTTTAAATCTACGTTTAAAACAAACACGAACTTTCGCATTAACCTTTTTAAATTTTTGTGAAAACTTTTCTACACTATCTTCTACCTTTTGATCTACATAAGTTTCTACTTTATCTGTTGCAATGCTATCTGATTCTATTTCAATTTCTACCTTTTCCGTGACCTCAACTTCCTGATTTTCCTTGAAAAAATCTACTATAATTTCTTGATTTAATTCTACCTTTCCTGTAATTTTATGTCTTATTTCTCTTACTTCTGCTTTGAGTTCCTTAATTTCTCCTTTAACCTGACTAATTTCTTCTTTCAGTTCTAGCTGACTTTGTTTGATTTCTTGTATTTCTGCTCTGAATTCAGCTTTGAGCTCTTGTTGGCTTTGCTCAAATTTTTGCATCATATTCATCATCATTTTCATCATCATTCACATCTCACATACTTCTTCATTCTCTTTTTCCACTAACTGGGGATTTTTTAAATAAATTGGCCTTTCTTCTGGCTCCATTTCTCTATTCATAATTACGCTATTACTTTTTAAAAAAAAAAAAAAAATTATCCTTTGCATTAACAAATCAAATATCACTATTGTTTATTTATTTTTCTTACTAAGACAGAAACACACTGACTCCACCCCCTTTTGTCCTTTTCTCTACCTGATCCTAATGCTTCAGCTCCATCCATAATACCCAATTGTCTTTGATTTAACATAATGATTTATTTTAACTATCGTGAATGTTAAAATCTCTTTTCATTTCAAGAAAAAAAGTTTTCGGTCAATTCTTTTTTTTAAAATTAAAACACTTTCACATACGTAATTTAGCTTTTGTATAAAAAATTTTTTTAAACAAGAAACAAAGTATTTAGTTACTATTGTTTCTTAGATCCAGCGCCAAGTTGGGTATAGCCATTTGTACCAGGTTTGAATATGTGATTATCGAAACACCAGCCTCTTAGGCAGAGAAGAACATATTTGGAGAATATGTATGTCCAAACGATAGCTATAAAATATATAACTATCATTACATTTCCAGGACATAGCTTCTTTTCGGCTGTTGAGTTCAACACCACATTCAAAGTACTTTTTTTTTGTTTGTGTATAAACACGGGTGCCAGCTATCTATTCAAGAATGAATAAATAATGCACTTTGAGCAATGGCCACTAACTCATTGCCTAAATATCCACGACTAGCTCAGATGTTTGTAATCACTAATAGATTATACATAATTAGTGGTTAAAAGAATTGATAAAAGAATTGTAAAAAGAATTTATAAAAAGAATTGACCAACAAATAAAGCTTAATTTTAAAGACAATTTATTAACTAACATTTACTAATTTTAAACATTTTATAATTCTAATAAAACACACACATATTTTTAAATTAACATTTCTAAACTAGTTTAAATATTCTTGTAGATTTTAATAATAGAACACTGGTATTTATCTAATTTAACTAATAACACTGATATAATGATTATGCACATATTAACTCATACACTCACATATATAATAATAAAGTATTACATAGTATTTGAAACTTAAACACACATATCAGTAGTTCATTTTACTTAGACACACATATCAATAGTTCATTTTATGTATGATTATTTAGTTCAAACTACTTGTCTCTGTAGGATTTATGAATTACAGCAGGGGCTACTATATATAAATGAGAGCAATAAAATGTTTTACCTAGGATTTTTGGAACATGGATATTGCTTGTTGTTGGCTGCTTCTGACGGAGTATATCTAACCAGTTAGATTTGACATTTCTTGAAGAGATTTGATGCTAATACATTGGTTTTATTCTTGGAGACAGTTGAACATTGGAAGAGGATTTCTGAGCTGTTATGCAGACATTACCTCATGGGCAGGTTTTGATGATCTTGTTGGATTAAAGGGCTGAAGTAAGAGCGTATATTCCCAAAAGCTGCTCAACACTGCATTTCTGTTTCTGGATACATAATATAAACTGCAGTTATCTGAACTAAAACAATACTGTCACTGGAAATTAGGCTGAACTGACATCCTATAAAAATATGGCTATTTATATACGTGAAGTGTTTTTGTTTTAATATCTTCCGGCAACACGTGTTATCAAAATTCCTAATCCTTTGACGTGTTTCTGAAGATTGTTTAACCAGTAGTAGCTTTCATAAATGTGTTGTTTTTATATCTTTAATTAGTAGCCCACCACTGGTGTGGTTTTTTTTAAATCATTATTTAACTTAATAGCCATCGCTGTGTTTTCCAAATATAATTTCCTTTCAACTTTCATTTATATATTTTTTTTAATGTTATTCTAACATGCATACATTTATTTACACTCGCATGCAGATATATAAATAATTTTAAGATTACTGTTTTTTAATTCCGAATGAAAAAAGACCTGCACCCTGAAGCTTTTAATTATTTATATTTTACGAATACTAATAAGAAAAACTCTACATCCCCTATAAAACCCTCAGCCCAACTTTTCTAATGAAACACTGCTCTCACTTTTAATCAATTATTTTCCAACTTTTATTTCAAACTCTTTTGCGAAAGACTATTTTTAATAATCCTCCTAAATAAATTAGTATGTGCCAACCTCAACCTCTGTACAATATATATATATATAGATAGATAGATAGATAGATAGATAGATAGATAGATAGATAGATAGATAGATAGATAGATAGATAGATAGATAGATAGATAGATAGATAGATAGATAGATAGATAGATAGATAGATAGATAGATAGATAGATAGATAGATAGATAGATAGATAGATAGATAGATAGATAGATAGATAGATAGATAGATAGATAGATAGATAGATAGATAGATAGATAGATAGATAGATAGATAGATAGATAGATAGATAGATAGATAGATAGATAGATAGATAGATAGATAGATAGATAGATAGATAGATAGATAGATAGATAGATAGATAGATAGATAGATAGATAGATAGATAGATAGATAGATAGATAGATAGATAGATAGATAGATAGATAGATAGATAGATAGATAGATAGATAGATAGATAGATAGATAGATAGATAGATAGATAGATAGATAGATAGATAGATAGATAGATAGATAGATAGATAGATAGATAGATAGATAGATAGATAGATAGATAGATAGATAGATAGATAGATAGATAGATAGATAGATAGATAGATAGATAGAGAGAGAGAGAGATCAAATATTTATAATTTTAATCAAATTCTATATTACTATGTTATAAAATATTTTAATACAAATAAATATAAAAATTACATTAGAACTAATGTTAAATATAATTTAAATATTTTTTTAAAAAATGGTGTAGTATTCATAAGTAGGCAACAACCTGAATGAAATAAATATTCCTTTGCCAAAGCTGTTTGAGTGTATACAGAAAAGTAGTTATTGAGAGTTTTGTTTTCTTATAATATAAGCTATTTATATTCTTTACATAAAATTGAACTATAGAAAAGCTAGTGGGGTGTTTGCTTGCATGTCTTTTCTTCTGCAATCTTATTTACTGATATTTATTTGCTATTAATTACTAATCTGGATATTTTATCAGATTCAAAAATAAAAATTCTGCAGACTGATAAAGTCTAATATTGGTAAATCTAACATAGGTTAGGCATCTCAGTATATTGTGATATTCCTTTTTTTACAGTTAATAGCTTTAAATTAAAGACTTAGACATTTGGTTCTGATAATGATATGCTTCAAATCAACCATTAACAATATAATTTTTAGGTGTTTATTAATGAATATTGTTGATTTATTACAAGCATTATTTTGCCTGATTGGTTCAACAAATGATAACATATTGGCAGTGAGGTGATAACTTTTATGTTTACATTTTCCATATGCTTTTAGAAACAGTAATTTATTTTATTTATTCTATTTCAGGGTGAAACTTTAGTAATCATTAGTTACTAATTAGTAATGTTAAAATTGCACTCTCACAGATAAAGGTGATTAGCCATGAGATAATAGTGCGTCCATTTACAATTCATTGATTACTCCAGCTTAGTGAATTATTTTTTTTGAAAGTGTATTACTACTACTAAAAGAGTTCATATTTTATATGAATTACATTAAACCATCAAACATCACATGATCACCATTTTTTATGCTTACACAAGATGTTTTTCACAGAGGCAAAACTCTCCTTACAGTAGCATTCATTGATTATTCTGGTTTGCACTTAGTGGCGCTACTCTATGGAGAGTTTTGCCTCTGTAAAATTACTCACATTACAGTAGTGGTCATGCTTAATGAACTCAGGTATTTTTTAAACATTTCCGGTATGCTAACTTGAGGAATTGTATAGCCTAAACATGCACAATAAGAAATAGTTGATCTTGTTTTCATAGAATATTAGGTACAAAATATTTAATAAAATGCAAGAAAAAAAAAAAAGCTATTCATTCTTATATCCTTCCACATCTTTAGTTTAATTCTCTACTAGAATGATAATTGTCATTTGAAAATTAAAAATCTTTTCATGATTGCACCTTTCTTTAATATTTAGTTTAATCCTGCTTTCAGTCACTGATATTAAATGAAAATATTAGTATTATGTGGAACCCATTTCTTTAAAAATATCATCAACATTTTCTGGATCGTGGAGTATAAGACATGTATATTTATATATACCAACAACATGCTACAGATGGCAAATAAGAAAATTTTGATTTCTTTTATTCACGATATAAGGAAGAAATTAAATTATATTGATTGTTTTTGCTGAGATATTATACAACGTTAGGCAATATTATTCAACCTGTTCTCTGATCTATTTTTGATAATAGTGTTTATTTCAGATTTATCAAAGATTCAGAATTTAAAACATGTAAACGAAAAACAAAACTAGGTTTATTGATAACTAAAAAAGAAGAACAATTTACTATCATACTTCGATTGATATGTAAAAAATTTATCTAATCGTCAACTTTTCTTCAAATGAAATTTCTTTATTGGAGAAAGATTTTAATTATGTGCTGCAATATAGAGTCTTCTTTAAAAAATTTAGATTTATACACTGCTGATCTTATTGGATTTGAGGTTTGTGACGTCTTAAAAAATATGAAACCACCAAAAAATAATTTATCTAAGGAGAATTTGTTGCACTTCATAATTTTAAAAAAAGATGATTCTATTGTAATTATTTCTTCAGATAAAGATAATTGGTCTGTTATGCTTAATCGTTTAGATTATAATAATAAAATTTAAATTTATTAAATAATATTGATATTTACAAAAAGATTATTAAAGATCATCTGACATATTTTAAAAAAAGAGAAAATGTCTTATAAAATGTTCAAGTATAGATGAGGATATGAAACTTAAAATTTCTGCTCGAGAAGGGTCTTCATTATAATATAAATTTTATGGTTTGCTTGAAATTCACAAACCTGAGGTACCCTTGCAGTCTATTATGTGCTATAGGTTATCCCACTCATGGTTTGGTTAGAATTTAGCCCAACGTTTACAATCATTAAAAGATAACATTCGATCCATAATTAAAAATTCTTTCCTTTTTAATTTTTTTTAAAAAAAAAAGATATTTTTTATAAAAAGAAAATTTTTTCCATACAAAAAAATAGATAATTTTTCCCAAAACCAAAAAAAAGAGTATTTGAAAAACCCCAAGGGGTATGAAATCCCATTTTAATTTTAAAAAAAATAAAAGAGGGGTAAAAAAAAAAAAAAAACCAAAAAAATAAAAAAAAAAAACCTTCTATTAAAAAGTAAAAAACACCTCTTAATATTTACATTTTTTTAAAAATTGGTCACAAACCTAATTTTGATAATGCAAATTCACTTGCTAATTTGGAAAAGTATAAATACAGAACATGAGGGAGTCAATTGAAATATTAAAAAGACCAACTTGTTTAAAGATTTGATGAAGCATAACATTAACCTAGCCTTATGGAAATCATTTATTTTATTTATTTCTTCTAATATAAACAAGAAAACAATTAATGGTGAAACTGAAAAAAATAAACATTTTTTGATTCATATATTCTGAATGCTCAACTACTTCATGCTCAAACTCATTCTTTATCTCACACTCAGTTTTGTTACTATTTGAGATTTAACAGTTTTTCTTTGAAAAGTTAACCATGACAATGGTGGATGATATTTTGTCAACATGTTGGGAAGTAAGCAAAAATAACAGACAGTTTAACCCAAAAAATACTTTATTTATATATGTAAGTAAAGGGATTTGAACTTAAAATTTTTCAGTCTATATTTATCTTCACTCCATCTCAACCAACTGATACATATGATGACATACTTCCAAAAAAGATATATGATCGCCAATTTGCATAGTTCATGCAGAACTAGTACTTATCAGTTAGGCGAGATCATAATCTCCTACACATATATATAACCAGTGCTTGGTTTATATTAAGTTAGCAATTTCTCAAACTTTCATGGACAAGCTTCAATCTTTGCACCCTTTCAATTATTTTAAAAACTGTTGATGAAACACTCAAAACTGTTATTAAATTCGATACTATAGTCATACCCATGTGGATATTACATCAATATAATCCCTCATATTACCAGACAATTACATGTTTGTACAAATTAATAGGAGAGAAATAATCTAAATTTATACTAAGATGTAATTTATTTCCAAAGCAATATGTAATTTGCTTATATTCCAATGTTTCTTATATATTGTAATGGCCAGAATGTGTATCTCGCTAACATACTGCAGAATTCAAACCCAGACCTGAAACTCAACACTCTAGGAGGGTTGCCTTCTAGAAATCCTAAGTTCGAATTTAAAGTCTATGCTCCACAGTGCCATCTATGTGATCACAAATCTGATGCTACTAATAGCATAGTTTCCTGCCAGTGCCAGTGTTCAGGGAGAAGCAAGAGACTCTATATTAAGATATATAATTAGGTTAGCTAACTAAAGACTATGAATGATGCAATATATATATATATTATAACGATCGAAATGAAAGTGAAGATCGAATCTAACCACAAAAACAATATCTGCAACTACCAGGGCGCCATCTAGGCATTTGAGCCTAGAAAAATTTATAAAGTAGGCAGATACGCGCTGTTAAGATTCCACTTTATTTAAATATTCCGATCGTTAGCCCAAGTCACTAGCTCAGCGGAGACGCAGAGATAAAAATCTATATCTTAATTTATATCTTAAATATAAATAAATAAAAGCCACTGCCAGAAATTAACACATAAAAATATTTATTTACGCACATATAAAATCATTCTAAATTCGAGGAATAGGTTTAACATTTTTAGATTTTTATATTACTCTTTAATTGTACATTTACATAAATTTCACTGAGTTTAATATTTTATTTAGATGGTCAAGTATGAATAGACTACATAGATTTGCATTTGAAAATAAACATTCTATCCCTATTTAACCTTAGGCTAAAATTCGCAGTCAAACTGGCATCAATCCATCTGATACATTTATGTATTCAATGTAGCATGAAAATACAACAGCACAAATATACTATACTGTCAGGCATGGACATCTGAACAGTATAGTTAGAGAAAACATTGACTCTTGTCCAATACAGGAATATGACGTCTGTATAGCAAGAAGAACAATAAAATAAAAACTCCATAGGAAGGGACCGCGATCCTTTTTGCCGACTTACAATCCCATCCATAGGCAAAGGGTTGGTGCGGTGTATTCAGCGATTCTGCACATAGTGAAACTTATACTACATCTACTAATTACACAAATATATCCAATCCATTGACCCAATTCAACAACGACACAAATAACCTAAGATTACCCTCCCCTAATATAACTTTACAAATCTATATAGCCATTCACGCCCGACTTAAATTTAACATTTAAATACGTTCGCACAGATTTGTTTTAAAATGTTGGGTATAGATCGGCTGCACAGATTCCACGGTCAAAACATTCCAAATTAAACACAACCGATCAAAATACAAAGTCAATCGATAACGTCAATTGCAACAGGGAATACACAAGGCCCCATGGCATTCATCGTAAGATGCCCGCATTAACATCGTTGACCTATATATTCCAATCGACTGTGAAAACCACAACATAATCAACCGCTAACGAATCTATGCAACGTCTATACCCAACTTAAATGTAATGCATTTAATAATTTCTACAATAAATATTACTACAAATAAAAATAATAAAAATGGAAATGATTTTAGCAAAACTTAACTATATAAATTTAAACAATCAATTATTAATTTGAAAATCAAATAAGAGTTCATTTTAAAATTTAAATTAGCTGAATCTTTAAAAAAAAATCAATGACGAAAGTTCTTAATTACTTTTTTTTGGTTGTTGTTAATTTGTAAAGTTCATAGCTCACGGTAGAAGAGTCCAGGTTTCTGCCTTTAATTCCCGTGACGCCTCCATTGGAAGATAATGTTCTGGAGATGGCAATAGCTGGCTCAAGGTATCACAGTCTTTTCATTTTTCCTTTTTAAACAGAGAGTGTGGTATGCGCGTCCTACCACCTCTCAAACACACAATGCTGGAACTCCCGAAAAAACTGTATTTCCCTTTTTATAGTAAATCTCCAGATTGAATGAACAAAGACGTCACTAATCCAAATTTTCGTTCGGGTCCAGGCTGAGGCTTGGTGCTTCCATTGGTCAAGCTAAAATCTCTTTATTCTCTTATCTAATTTACTCTCTGACTTTTTAATTAGACAGCTTTTGGATAATTAATAAACAATCATTTCCATTTATAGATTACAGGAATTAATTAATACCTGTTTTTATTTTTACTTACGTTATTTCTTTTTTAAACTATTTTTATATTTAAATCTTTTTTTATAAAAAAAAATACATTCAAATACCTTTTTTTATTTATTAAAAAAAAATATTTTTAAAGCTTAGCATCTGTGCGAATATATATACGTTTAACAAACATTTTAATTTTAGCGTTTAGTTTTTTACTTTTATTTGCGAACTTTAAGTTTTTATTTTAAATTAATGTAACGACATATTTATATATCGTTACATATCAGTAAACTTCCTCAAAAAACAAAAAACATTAAAAAAAAAAAAAAGACTTTACTTAGTGTTAGTAATTACGTTACACAAATTGATTATATATGAAAATTTCAAAAGGACAAAACTTTTTTTTACAAGACAAAACAGTAATTACACACAAATATAATGATTACAAAAAAAAAGTTGACTGTTGATTCCCTATTACCAGCTAAATTTCTGCCCCCTCCCTTCCAAGTTTCTTTTCTTCAACTTTTAAGTATTATTTAGGCAAGTTAAACGATTAGATTTTAAACAAGACTTTTTTTTTTTAAAAAAAAATTATGATTTATATTTATTAATTACGTTTTATTTATTACTTTTTATTCCTCGTATTTCTCTTTACATATGCGCAATTTTTCTTACTGGCAGTACCTTTAAGACAAAATTTCAAACTGTAACTCCACGTCAATACAACAAATATATTTATACTAATTTCAGAAAAAAATTTACGGGCATGATTCACTTTTAAAATTCTCAGGGCACTCGTGATTTATTAAAGATAGAAAATTTCATCATCATCAATTCCCCTTCTCAGGGTCAATCTCTGAGGTAAGGCCACACTTGGGACGCCAATTATAACGATCGAAATGAAAGTGAAGATCGAATCTAACCGCAAAAACAATATCTGCAACTACCAGGGCGCCATCTAGGCATTTGAGCCTAGAAAAATTTATAAAGTAGGCAGATACGCGCTGTTAAGATTCCACTTTATTTAAATATTCCGATCGTTAGCCCAAGTCACTAGCTCAGTGGAGACGCAGAGATAAAAATCTATATCTTAATTTATATCTTAAATATAAATAAATAAAAGCCACTGCCAGAAATTAACACATAAAAATATTTATTTACGCACATATAAAATCATTCTAAATTCGAGGAATAGGTTTAACATTTTTAGATTTTTATATTACTCTTTAATTGTACATTTACATAAATTTCAATGAGTTTAATATTTTATTTAGATGGTCAAGTATGAATAGACTACATAGATTTGCATTTGAAAATAAACATTCTATCCCTATTTAACCTTAGGCTAAAATTCGCAGTCAAACTGGCATCAATCCATCTGATACATTTATGTATTCAATGTAGCATGAAAATACAACAGCACAAATATACTATACTGTCAGGCATGGACATCTGAACAGTATAGTTAGAGAAAACATTGACTCTTGTCCAATACAGGAATATGACATCTGTATAGCAAGAAGAACAATAAAATAAAAACTCCATAGGAAGGGACCGCGATCCTTTTTGCCGACTTACAATCCCATCCATAGGCAAAGGGTTGGTGCGGTGTATTCAGCGATTCTGCACGTAGCGAAACTTATACTACATCTACTAATTACACAAATATATCCAATCCATTGACCCAATTCAACAACGACACAAATAACCTAAGATTACCCTCCCCTAATATAACTTTACAAATCTATATAGCCATTCACGCCCGACTTAAATTTAACATTTAAATACGTTCGCACAGATTTGTTTAAAAATGTTGGGTATAGATTGGCTGCACAGATTCCACGGTCAAAACATTCCAAATTAAACACAACCGATCAAAATACAAAGTCAATCGATAACGTCAATTGCAACAGGGAATACACAAGGCCCCATGGCATTCATCGTAAGATGCCCGCATTAACATCGTTGACCTATATATTCCAATCGACTGTGAAAACCACAACATAATCAACCGCTAACGAATCTATGCAATGTCTATACCCAACTTAAATGTAATGCATTTAATAATTTCTACAATAAATATTACTACAAATAAAAATAATAAAAATGGAAATGATTTTAGCAAAACTTAACTATATAAATTTAAACAATCAATTATTAATTTGAAAATCAAATAAGAGTTCATTTTAAAATTTAAATTAGCTGAATCTTTAAAAAAAAATCAATGACGAAAGTTCTTAATTACTTTTTTTTGGTTGTTGTTAATTTGTAAAGTTCATAGCTCACGGTAGAAGAGTCCAGGTTTCTGCCTTTAATTCCCGTGATGCCTCCATTGGAAGATAATGTTCCGGAGATGGCAATAGCTGGCTCAAGGTATCACAGTCTTTTCATTTTTCCTTTTTAAACAGAGAGTGTGGTATGCGCGTCCTACCACCTCTCAAACACACAATGCTAGAACTCCCGAAAAAACTGTATTTCCCTTTTTATAGTAAATCTCCAGATTGAATGAACAAAGACGTCACTAATCCAAATTTTCATTCGGGTCCGGGCTGAGGCTTGGTGCTTCCATTGGTCAAGCTAAAATCTCTTTATTCTCTTATCTAATTTACTCTCTGACTTTTTAATTAGACAGCTTTTGGATAATTAATAAACAATCAGTTCCATTTATAGATTACAGGAATTAATTAATACCTGTTTTTATTTTTACTTACGTTATTTCTTTTTTAAACTATTTTTATATTTAAATCTTTTTTTATAAAAAAAAAAAATACATTCAAATACCTTTTTTTATTTATTAAAAAAAATATTTTTAAAGCTTAGCATCTGTGCGAATATATATACGTTTAACAAACATTTTAATTTTAGCGTTTAGTTTTTTACTTTTATTTGCGAACTTTAAGTTTTTATTTTAAATTAATTTATAAAACATTTTATAATAATTTATGAGCATTTCTCCGCTATAATTTTATCAAACCTGTCTAATTATAGCGTGTTTTCATAAGTAAATGGATGATGCCATTCAAGCGGCCATTGTAGCAAAGTTTTCCTGCTCGACTTATATATTACATTTTTACATATGACATTTCTACATTTAAGATAGGTTCGAAACTAGTTCAGACGAGTAGGTCATTAAGTTTTTGTTTTTTTTTTTTAAACGGGCGGGACACACACCCCCAAACCCGGCAATCCAAGGAAAGGCCCACCCTCCCCACCACCAATGGAGAAAAAGTTTTGTTGATGGTGAAATGGAAAGGGATTGGAGGTTTCCGTTTCATATCAGTAAACTTAGTAAAAAAAAAACAAATAAAAAAAATGACTTTACTTATATAACACGGAGCTAAATTATGGCTTCTTTCAAAATATAAACTCATGACCTAATCCTACGCTAAACTTATGATAATACATCATACTGGATTACACTATATAATAAATTTAATGCTTCTCACAATTATCAATACACATAATGAAATTATCGGTTATTAGTAAATATTTTAAACTTAAACAGATATATACCCAAACGAGTATACCTCTTTGTCAACATAATGGATATATATATATATATATATATATATATATATATATATATATATATAATGCATGTAATAAATATATAAAAGGGTATATAGATAATATATGGATAAAATATAAAGTATATAATAGGTAAAATGGATATAGATAAAATGTAATGTGTATAATAACAATATAAAGGGTATGTAAATAAATATAAAGTGTATCATATATATATATAGGTATATAAATAAAATATAGAGTGTATAATATATATGGAGTGATCAAATCACTCACAAAAACAACTAACAATTTAAATAGGATCTGGGGTTGTTTAAGGAGTAACTTCACGCCGGGGTTGAAACAACATCCCAACAGATCATCATCACCATCATCGTCGGTTATCCATTCATCTTCCTCATCATCGGTTGTCCATTCCTCTTCCTCTGCCCCCCTGAAAAGAGGTCATCCGCGGTGCATTGCCAGACTTCGTGCGAATTCGCTGCCTTCATAGGATATCTCATTATGCAGCTCGAGATCCTTTTCTTCAAACTTAGGTTCCTGTTCTGCTACAGATAATTCACTAGTATTTTCTATAGGAGTTTCTTGGTGTGGGGTGTCTAGATGCTTTATATTATTAATATTACTCACGTTTACCATTGCTTGCATAATTTTTACATTCTTTTCCTTTTCAATGGCCTTTTCTCTAGTAAGCGTTTTCCCTCATTCCTTGGTTTGACTTTGCGTCACTTGGGATTCGTTCTTTTCCAACCCAATTTGTTCTTCATACAGAGAAAACGTGCTATTTTCATAATTAATCTGGCACTTATGTTCACTTAAAAAGTCGTTTCCTATTACCAAGTCATATATCAAATTAGCCATAACTAAAAAGGTATGGCCAAGAGTTGTTTGACCCCACACTAATTCCAGCCAAACTTGTTGCCTCTCTGTCTTGGTCTTTTGGCCATCTGCCAGCACTATTGCCATTTGTTTGATTGGCAGCGTCGGCATATCAGGTAATCGTTCTTTCACCTCTGTCAGCCATTCTTTGGCTACGAAGGATATCTGGCTGCCTGTATCCAACAATGCACGTATTTCCATACTACCAACACTGACACGCACTATGGGGCATGGTTTTATTGGGTTTCCCAGTATGGTTTCCTCTACATCGACTATCACGGATACAATAGGCTCTGTATTCACTGTGTCCCCTGCTTCATCTATGGGACTCTGGTAGGAGGAACTAACTAACGGGGTCCCCTGTAGTTTAATGATGCTGGCTGTCTATATGGTCTCTTTGCTCTAGTCTGATCACATGACTCCCATCTTGATGACCTAGGGTATGTTTCGCCGCTCATCATCATCGTTTGACATCTTGGCTCAATCTGACGCATCTTTTCTGGTGGTTCTTTAGGTCCTGGAGTAAAATCAATGGTGGTTAGAAATCCTGCCATATCTTCTATCGTTCGAATCTGGCACCCCATCATCAACTGTTGTACTCTAAAAGGCATATTTTGTTGGATAATTCTAATCTTTTGGTTATCTGTGAATGGAAATGCTGTTAAAGATCTGAGAGATTATATCTGCCTTAAAAAAATTGTGTATGGGTTTCTTTCACTACAGATCCATAAGTCTCTCTGAGTATCGAGTGGTATATACCCTCCTGGCGTTCTTCACTCCAAAAAGTTTTATGCATGGCTGAACAATATTGGTCAAAGTTTTGTGGCTTCTCTGTGCAGCAATCCCACCATGACTTTGCATATCCATATAAATGATGTATAGCAAGGGCTACTTGGTCAGCTGTTGGGACTTTTTGGAACCGGAAGAGTTCTTGGAGACTTTCTAGATGGGCTTTTGGATTTTCTCCCACTTCTCCTTTAAAAGATTTAACTTGGATAAATTTTGCCAGACCTATGGGTGCATTTTCTGATGGTACTATTGATCCGATTGTGTCCAAATTCCCTCTTTCTTGTGTTAAATCTGATTTCTTCCTGTCTGGGGTGGCCTGTCGCACATATCCTTTGATAATAGTGCTTTCCTTATTGCTTTCCCCCTCTTTAAGATCCTCAACTTTATGTACTGTCTCACTAATAACCTGCACACTCTCTGTTCTATTAGAGTTATTGGCTTGGTGATTACTAGTTAAGTTACTTTCTAAACTTTTTTTTACTTCTTTCATCTCTGCCAGATCTTTTCTCATTTCTTGAATACATACGGTGATCATGTTTCCTTCTTGGTCAGTTACTTGACTTCTTTGTAGCAGGTTTTCTTTTATTTCATATATTTCCTCTCTGATCTCCCTTTGGGCTTCTTCATACTCTTGCACTTTACTGTTAAATTCTGCCCCTACTTTAAAGACCCTTTCTTTCAAACCCTTTTCTTGACATTCTACTTGTTCAACTAAAGCCTTCACTTCTTCTTTAATCACAACAAATTCCTTTCTATTTTCTTCTTGGTTTTTTATGTAACATTTTTTTAAATTCTCCCCTCATTTCTTCAGATTTCTGCTGGCAGCTGGTTGACAATTCCTGTAGACCTTGGCACAACATTTCTTCCAGCCTTTTATCTCTGTCTGCCATCTCTTGTCTAATATCTCTGCTAAGGTTTTCAAATCTCTGTGACATTTTCTGGTCTCTTTCCTCCATTTTCTGATCCATTTTCTGATCCATTTTCTCTGCATCCTGTCTAAGCTGTCTCAGCAACCAATTCAAGTCCCAGCCTTCCTGTTTAATCTCCTTTATCGGTATCTGTTCCGATATTTCTGTAACTAAATTCTCTGGCATAGCTACAGTTTTTGTTATCTTGTACAATCCTTTCAAAATTTTTATTATTTTGTACCTAATAAATATTTGATTTTTAAAACTTTTATACTTTTAATACGGCTGTTTGCTGCTCTCCCCCTTCAAGAATGACTCGTTCACTTCCATCCCAACTCTATGCCTAACTCACTAATATATCTATAAGCCCACACTATTTTGATGCCCATCCAACATATAATCAATTAAAAAAAAAAATTTGTGTCCCTACTTTTTATTTTATAAATATACGAAATTCTTTTTTTATTTAAAAAAAATCCCTTCTTTTTTTCTAGCTTTAATAAAATATACGAAAAATTTAAAAAAAAATCTTTTTTTTTTTTTTTTCGTCTATATATCTAAAGTATAACACATATTTTAATATTAAAGATGACTTAATAAAAATTTAACTCACCCCCGCTCTCTTCTTCCAGCTGTTTTTATATATATATATATACACATATATACTTAAATAGTTTTATGACCTAATTCCGTTTGACCCGTCTGCACCAATTTCAAACCTTTTAACTTTTGGTTAATTTGACCTTATTTATATATATTAATTAATTTACTAAATGACAAAAATATGAATTTGGGTTTCGAAACAATGCACGAAATGATGCTATATAAATAATAATACGGAGATTTTAAATGATATCTTTTTTAAAAAAACATATTGGTAATTAAGTGCACGCTGTTTCGAAACATAGGCATAATTAACAATAATTAAAAATAAGCAAAAGAAAAGCAAAATATAACTGCAGTGATTAAATTATATAGCAAAATATTAATTAACAAAGAAATTTAGCAAAAATATTTCATTTATAGATTTCAAATACGATTTAGACAGAGTTTACAATATTGAATTAATAAAGAAATTTGCAAAAGTATTTCATTTTAGAGAATTTACAATATTATTTGGAAAATAATTTAGAAAGAAATTACAATAATATGGTTAGCTAACCTGATTTTGAAGAAATAATGATTGTTGTTGAAATTCACACACAGCTCTGCGATTTTAAATAATATTAAAACAGTTCTCCTATAGCTGAACTGGAGATATTCGAGCTGGATAAAAGGTGAGTTCTTTGGCAGCTTATGGCATGTTCTTATTTAGTTGCGAGATGATTTAAAATGGTGTTGGAACGAAGGCAAGTTCTTTTAGCGGCTTATGACATCTTTTATTTGGTGTGGTTGTTGCTTCGGCATTTGATTGTCACCAATAACTTAAAAGACATCCGAATAAATACATTTTTGATACTCACCGTAAGGTATCATTATTTATCGAATGTCTATATATTTTGATCAAATATGGAAATGCAAAACATAGTTAACCAATAAACAATCCATGCAAGCATCTATAAACAACTTAAATTTAATGCATTTCTATTTAGGGTCGAGTATAAATAGACCACATAAATTTGCATTTGAAAATAAAATATTCTATCCCTATTTAACCTTAGGCTAAAATTCGCGGTCAAACTGGCATCAATTCATCTGATACATCGATGTATTCAATGTAATATGGAATACGGCAGCACCAAAAAGATTAAGAGAAGATATTGACTTTCATTAGATAGGAATATTACTTCTATCCAACAAGAAGAACAATAAAAAAAAACTCCATAGAAAGGAACTGCGCTCTGCATCTTATAATTCCTTCCCTAGGCAAAACGGGAGAGTGTGGCGTATGAAGCGATTCTGCCAATAGCGAATCTCCGACTACATCTACTAACTACATCAATATATCCAATCCATTGACCCAATCTAACAACGACACAAATAACCTAAGATTACTCTCCCCTAATATAACTTTACAAATCTATACAGCCATTCATGCCCGACTTAAGTTTAACATTTATATAATTAATTTAACGAAAAACAAAAAAAAATCATGATAAAAACTTAAAGAATAAAAAATAAATAAATGGAAATGATTTTACATAAATAAGAAAAAAAATACATCAAATAACACTATTAATAAAAACATCGGTCAGATAGGAAAACAATAGAAACTTTTAGCAAATGAAATAAATCCATTGGGAAATCGGACCTCAATGAAAAGGATCATCACATCGATGACGTAATGTTAAGTCAATCTTTCAAAGTAATATAAAAGGACAAGTTTGGAAATTATTAGTTAGTAATTGATTATTATGATGTGACAGATAGGTGTTAGTGCGGAGGTGCGGGAGAAGCGATTGAAGAGACGCACGATTCAATCACTTCAGTTTTGCCAAAGAAAGAGAACTGAACTATCGTTTTCTACATTGAGGACCATATATATATATATATATATATATATATATATATATATATATATATATATAATGAGAAATAGACTGGAGTAATAGTGTGGATAGAAGAAAATAAACAAATATATTTAAATTGATTATAATTTAAATATGGTTTATTAATTAACACTATAAAATGGCATTGTCTTAATAAGACAGACCGGGCCATCAACTCATTAAAAGACAAACATATTTTGAATAGATATAACAAAATGCCATTTACATTAAAGGCTGGTTAATTTATACAGTCTTTCTATACCTCAGGTCAATGCGTGATGAAATTATAATAATGTGCTTAAACAAATATACAATTATAAAAGAAAGGTTAATTTACAATATGCAAAGCCTATGACAAATAGAATAAGTGCTGCTTAAATCACTTAATATTTTAAAATCTGAGCAAAAAACTTATATTGACTTTGAAAATAGAGTGGATGAAAGCTCGTTGAGCTAGAGGCATGGAAGTGGTTAAGACATGGGTAATTGAATAAAATATCATTTAAATATTACAAGGGACTGGTGGTACTAGTGGAGGATCAATGTATAGAATGGAGTCTGGTACGTTAAAAACGCGACTTTGTAAAATAAAATAAATTAAAAATACAAAATTAAAATAGACAGAATGGCATCTTGCCAGGGACCCTGTAGAAGTTTAATCACAAGCAACCCGAGCATGGCTTATTACCATAAACACTGTGGCTGGGTGATTGAAGCATCATATTCCATGTATGGCTTCCAGCTCATACAATATCTGGAAATTGCAAGGATAAAAGAGAAAGGTCTGAGCCATAAATCCCTGTATAAACAAAGCAAGGTATCAACATCCTATATGCCTACTCTAGTAACACACAATATAAATAAAACAAATATATGAAAGGGGTAACCGAACAAATAAAGGCGCTTAACCAATTCCTATTTTTTTTTAAAATGATTCACACATTCTCAACCTCAATTTTGCAGTTTATAAAAGGCATTATAAATACAATGTTATTTGAAAATAATAAAATGGAGGGGAATGCATGATTAAAAAGGGGATTAATGAGGTGATATGCATGCAATTATGCATTTCTCTAATTATAAAGACTACTTATCAATTTTGTGTATATCCTCACATTATATATATAAAAAAAATGTGAAATGTACCTTTCTTGAAATCAATCATTTAGGGAATTAATAAAATAGAGTAGGCCTCGAACAAGTGATTTTAGAAAACATTTATTTAGGGGTCAATTATAAAATTAATTTGCCATAATATGGTGGTACCCTAATAGGAGGGAAGAAAATAATTCACTTGTTCAATGGCTAATCAAGCTTACTATTATAATAAAAGGAATAAATTGATAGCAACCCAAGAATAGAAAGAAAAGCATACAAGTTAGGTTACAAATATATTCTACAGAAATACAGTATTATAACAAAAGAAATACACTTAAATTGTAGCTAGCTTTTAGAAATGAAATAGACACATAAGAGCTCTTGGGTTAATGGGGTTACTTCATATTAACTTGGGGCAGTTTGTGCACATTCGCTGGTTTAAAATTCCAATGGAAGTAGGTAGCATGTTATCAATATGGCAGCTTCTTGGTTCATGATTAAAGAAGATACATGTTCAGCAGCAGTGGCAGTTTACAACAGGTCCGGAGCATCAGATGGTGTGTGCCACATGATGGCCATTTTTTCCAAGCAGGAAGTGAGCCTTCCTGACGGTCTTCTATTCAGGCATTCTCTGTTCAATCAGCAATGGTTGGTATATCATGCTGTTTTATGTTCAATATTTTAAATATCTTCACTGGCAGGTTGAAATATGTAAACTAATATTTCAGCATAGACTAAAGATAAATTCACAATGAATCAAGACTAAATCAAGCATGATAATTCATAAAAATCAGTCCTATATATACTAAACCCACATACAATGAAACTACCCTGCGGCAGTTGCTATAGAGCCAAATATAGATACAAAATCACAGTTGCCAACTTATCCGAACATTTGAAAACAGGAATTTTATAATTAGTTTTTTGCTTTTAAGATATTCGGGAAAAAAGAACTTTTAATTTTAACAATGTTTTAATAAAAAATACCTGAGTGGACATTTGTTGTTTAACTGATGGCAAAATATTTAAGCCACTAATTAATAAATATTACCAAACTTTGATTAATGAATTCTATTGTTATCTTCCCAACCCTTATTTACTTTTATATAAAATTTGTGGCATGACTTTTATAAATATAAAATATAAAACTATTTTACTTTTAAATTGTAAATGTTTAAATCTATTTAGGTGAAACATTACCTTACTAAATGAAAACAAATATTACGAATGTAATAGTGCTACAATAAACAGATTCAACAAACATAATTTTAAATAACAACTCTATTATTTTATTTAAGTTTGAAATGTATTATCGCAGTCTATTGTAAGTTTACTTATATAACCTATTCTTTTAAAATGAATATGTGTACATGCACATACTCGCAATTTATAAATTACTAACGTTAGGGTTTTAAACTTTTATATACCATGAACATTAATATATTCGTGATCTGATTTAGGCAGGATTTCGGCATATCAACGGCAGTACAGACACACTACGATAAATTGGGGGTTTGAACTAGGGTATGAGGGTAGGAAAGAATTGAGAAAAGATGAAACTAAGATTTGTACAGCAAATCTTACTGTTTCAATATATATGTATATATTGTAAGGACACATGAAACCAACCACACATGCATCTGTCTTATAGATCATTACCATCAACAATCATCAAAAATATATTGTTAATGATATACTAATAACTTTGTGTAAATTTGTCATTTAAAATTATATTTTTAGTCAAGCATTGGTGGTCGAGAGGTCAGTGACAGCTGCTTTACAAGCAGTTGTCACGGCAGTTGTTCCGGGTTAGCGGGTTCGCTTCCCGGCTGATGCTACGACACATGAGAAAAAAAATTATATTTTTAACTATTCTTGACAATACTGATTTATAGATAAACTTCAAAAAAGAAAGCAATTGATAAAAATCAAAAGGAAGAAATAATAATTAAACTTTAGTATTTGTTAATCCATTACATTAAACATTCAGATATTCAAATGACATCACAATTGCAATAAAAAAGTAAACTCAAATTGACATGTAAAACAATGTATAAAAAATGTGATGGAAAAGTGAACAAAAAGATAAAATGAAAGATTTATCTTCTTAAAAAAAAAGGAAATTTGAACATAACAGTGGCTAGTTAATACACAGCTTAACAAAATCTAAACTTGAATCCATTATTTAAAGCTATATAACAACAGCCATTGAACTACCATATCTTCAAAGAAGAAAATAATATCATGAAACAGAGAGAAAACTGTCTGTATGAATACGAATGAACTAAATATTTTGTAAAGTTACTTTCCAAACTGTAGAATTATTATTATTATTTATAATAATACTGAATTTTAGCATTAAAAGTAAGAAATCACCTCAAGCTCATTTTGAGGAATTGTAAAATTAAAAATCCATTACTAATTCTTAATAAAAGCAGGAACATCAAGTAAATTTATTAACACAGTTATGTAGCTATGTCTGGCAAAAAAAAAAAAAAAACAACATCATAGAGATAAAGTGTTCACCATACAACCATGATTTTAGATTTGAACTTTAATGGAAATCACCTTCTACCTATTTATGCTGAATGTAACACCCGAATATGTTACAACAAACCCAATGAAAATTCTTAGATCAAAAAGAATACTATAGATAAAAAAAAATGGAATCACCATCAGAATACTGTGAATAGCATTTCAACATGGGAAAGTGGATTTTAAATGAGAGAAAAAAGATTTCTGAAAATAGAATTTCTTGAATATTTATCAATATGAATTGTAACTAATTTAAACTTTGGCTCAACTACACAGGATTAATATTAGAGATAAAATTTTCTTTATATTTTTTATTCTAATTTCTTTCTTTTGAAATAGGTTAAATTTCATCCAACCATAATTTAAAACTATACAAAGGGGAGATTGAGAGCATTAGTATTCTCAAGTTATTAATAAAAAAGTATACATAGAAATTCCAAGCATGCTTAATAATTAGTTTAATTATTTACAGACAAAAAGGTAAGACTTTATTACTTTATATAATATTTGATATCTACACTAGGACAATTATAATGCTTAATCTTAAATGTGAAATGTTTATTACAATTAATTACTTAGATCTTTGTTATTCAGAATATATTACTGAAACTCTTGTAAAATTGATCTTTCCAGAAGAGGTTCTCAAAATATAAAATAATACTTACAAAATCCTATCTCTGGGATATACTCATTAAGGATAGGAATGTTAGTTAAAGTGTACATATTACTGTTTGTTTGAAGATTTAAATTTTGTTTGTATTGTAAAGTTTAAGTTAATAAATTGTGCTAATGAATTATTATCCCTCATAATGATATATTATGACTGGATTGCCAGATATTAAAGAGATGGGCTGAAGGAATGATCATGCTTAGCCAATTCTTCATTTAATAATTGCACAATTCATATATTGTGTTGAAATATAATTATAAACAATTTTTGTTATTGTTAATGATTTTATTAAATATTTATTATAATAGAAGTCATTGTTATTTATCTACTCAACAATATATCACATCATATACATAGGATTTGTACATAAGCACGATACAATCATATTATGAAGTACAACCCATGCATATTCTTCCTGGGTTTGAATACCAGGGCATAACATGAACTGATTAGAGGGAAAATGGAAAAGTGCATATTAACTTGAAGTTCCTTTCATCTGGATTTGTAAATATATTTATCAGAGAAAATCATTGGAGGGAAATTATATGATGAATTATATAAAATCAGCAGGTTGTCTTTATGAATTACAATTCTTATAAAAAGGAGAAAAACAAAGAAAAGAAAAACATTCTGGAATTTTATTTAGAAAAACTACAGAATTATTATCTTTTAAGAATATATAGACTAGAATTATTCAAATTATACTATTCCCATCAATATTTATAGGTATTAAAATTGAACACTAGCAAAGGACAAAAAATACACCTATAAAATGCTGAGCCCTGTATTTTGTTTACAAGTGGTTATTAATACTTTCTGATGATATTGATTGAAATAAATTACTTCAATGATCATGATGAGATATATGCTTTCAATAAGAAAAGGTTCATACTACTACATATGGAGTGTAATGATTGAGCTATTTTATTATCCATTGCACATTTTTAATCCAATACAACTAACTGCTCATCCCATTACATATGGTTCCCAATGAGGGGCTCAAAAATAAATGACCAAATAATTTGATTATATATATATATGAATTGGAAATAAATAAATAAAAACATATATACATATAATTACATCTAAATAATATAGTCCAGTAATCAGTAAATTAAATAGATTATAAAAATAAGATCAAAAATGACAAATTAGTAAGTTCAAAAAAAAAACCCCAAATAAAATAAAAATTTTAACATCTATGGAATATATGGCAACAAAATTCTCTATGACATTTATCAACTTTGTACATCTGAAGAAAGAATAATATAAAATAAAACAATTTATAAAGTTAGTTTATGAGAAATAAATATTAAGATAACATTTTATATTAAATGATCACTCAGTGCAAGACAAAAATATTAGAATTAGAAACTACTAATGAAGTTCAGGTAGAATGTGAAATGCAAAGGTTAGTGTAGAACAAATACCAAATCTTAGAGAGACTATAGATACTTTTATTATTGAAAATCAAGAAGAGCAATATTAAATCACTTTGGTGCACTATATTGGAAAATATTACACTAAAAAAACAATAATGAATACAGAGAAAAAACAAGAAGTGAGAACAAACACAAATGATCTTGTTCTCAACCAGTTGATGATGATGTCACAAAATTTGTTAATGAATATGACAAAACAATATAGTGAATTGGAAGCAAAAAAATGATTTTAAAATATAAATGAAAAATGATATAATGAAACTATCATTAAATATGATACAAGAATGTAGTGAATTGAAGACAGATATGAGAGAAATAAAAAAGGTATTGATGAAAGATATCATAAATGTCAAACAAGATTTATTGAATTCAGAAAACCAATTGAAAACAAAATTGATTATAAATTTATTAAAATTTTAAAATCCTATAATGATTTCAAAATTGAAGTGCTAGAAAATCAGAAACAATACCAAAAAGGAATAGATAAGTAAGTAAGAGAAATTGCATTCAGAAATGAATAATTCTATTAAAGAACAAGAACACAAATTAGAAAATTATGAAAAAAAAATACACTAAAAAATGATAATAAATGTATTAGGATTAAACAAATTGTTATTAAAGCTGAAACCACCCAAAATAAAGACAGTATTGAAAAGTTAATTGAAGGTCAAAAAAACTTTCAAAATCAAATAGAAAGCATACACTGCTCAATAAATCAAAAATTTGAAAATTTAGAATCCAAATTCTATTGTAAATTTGAAATGTCAAAAGAAAAGCAAACGGGTGGTAATTTCAAACCTGAATTGAATTAAATCTATGAGAACCTGCAGTTAACCATGAGTATGCTGATGAACCCATGAAAACTAAACTAATATCAAATACTAAAAATATTAATGGAGATTTCATAATAAAAATACCAGTGGCAAATGAAGTGGATAAATATATGGAATGACACCAGTATATTGACATTTATCATAAAATTAAATTTGAAATATTTTCTAGGGATGATATTTATAAACCTGTTACTATTGTGATAGAATACTTCCATATCAGGATACCTTTATAGAAATGTCACAACCATAATAAAATTTATGAAACTTTAAAAGAAGCAACCATGCTTAATTATCTTAAGTGTAAATTAAGATGCTCAAAAGTTTTGTATAATGGAAGAGATGATCAAAATCAAAAGCATAATATATGGATAGTACTTGAAATTAAAATGACCCATACCAAGAAACAAAAAGGTATCATATTCCATAAACTATGCAATATATATGAAGGCCCATTCATCTTTATTAATATATAAATATAAATGCTTAATAAACCTATAATAAAAATGAACCTAAAGGATTACGACCCAGGATATGGAAACCAAATTACAATAAATGAAATAATCCCATTTTTTCATATAAGTAAACCTTATTAAGATTAAATTAAAATCCACAAAATATGAATTTAAATTCATGTAAGGAATCATTAGAATTATGATCAATCATATTAAAGGATAAAAATGTTAAGAAGAAGAATACACAACATAAAATTGGTCTTAAAATATATTTGAGAAATGAACTCTCAAGAATAAATCATAGCTTCATTTCTAGAACCCATAAAGAAGTTTACCATTATCTGGAAATGGAGACTGATGATTTTAGAAAGTTGTTTCATTTAAAAGTGAATGACAACTAACATGTTTAATGGATGCTGTAGAAAATCCACTTAGTCTCAAGATTAAAGATCAGGATTTGGCACCATTAGACAAACCAATATATAAATAATGCATAGGTTATCTAAAACAAAATTTAGTTGCAGATAATCAGATCTTTCACCATATAAGCTGTTGGTATACCATTCTAGAAATAATAAATATGATTTTAAGTAACTTAGATATGATAACGTCAAATATATTAACAAAGACACATTTTGTAAATATATATATATATATAAAATACATATTTTGCGGGTTCATCTGTGTTAAAAACTTTTAATATTAATATACTGACATTTCAACTTGGTTACACCCGCCATCCACTGAGTTATAAAAGGTAGAAAGACGGTTGTAGAGGCACTACAATCACTGATTTGAATAAAATGTTAAAATTCCACCAATAGCAAAAAATGTTAAATTTAGGAATGTTTTTTAAAAAAATCTTTCCAAATAGGAGGAAGTTTGCATGTATCATCTTGCTTATTGATACAATCTGGCCTTTTAAGTATCTCAATGGCTTCTCTAATTTTGCATTGGTAGACATTATCACATCTGGATATATATATATATATGTCATATTATTATTACTATTTGCGGGATATTCCGTGTAGTGAAAAAGCTAAATGCTGACATTTCAGTATAATATCAAATACCTTCCTCAGAGTGTCCTCTTTCTCAAATCATATGATTTGAGAAAGAGGACGCTCTGAGGAAGGTACTTGATATTGTACTGAAACGTCAGCATTTAGCTTTTTCACTACACGGAATATCCCGCAAATAGTAATAATAATATGACATCTTTTATCCGTGAAAACATTAGAATTAATATATATATATATATATTGTGTCCTTCATATTAGGTCCAGATAGGTTTAATGAGTCAATTTTTAAAAAATTTTAAATTAAGGGTACATTTTAAATCGTATAACTGTTGTATAATGTTGGTAATATTATAAAAATTTTGTTAAAGTAAAGTGAGAGTAGTAAATATATATTAAAAAAACTATGTTAATATGTTGGAATAATAAAGTAAAGCTAAATATTATGATTTTTGTATGGTTGGAAAAACTGGCCATAGTCAAATAATATACTAAAAGTCTTATTAAATAAAGTGTTAAAAGTTAGTTTAGAATAATGATTTAGAATTAAATAAAGTAATGTATTTTAAATAAAAATTAGATTTAATATTTGTGTTATAAATTATTTATTAAAAGGATAATATTTATGGTGGACAAATGTATTTAATTTATTACAGTTTAAATAATTTCTAAATTTATCTATTCCAAATTGTATCATTATATTTATTTATTTATTTTATATAATATTTTGTAATAAAATTGTTTAAGATATTTCTGTTTCAGACAGTAATTATAAAAATTGATACACATTGCCTGTTTTTAAGTCATGGGATCAGTTAATACACATCTGTGTGTGCTTACAAGATTTTTTAGTAATTGTTTTAGAAATTGAAGACATTTCTTTATTATAAAATAAAAGTAGATGTTAGAAAAATTATTTATTTGGTAGTTTTAAAACAAATGTAATTAGTTAAGTTAAATTTTTAAAATAGATACATTGAAAATAAATATTGGATAAATTAATAACGTATTATTTTTAAAATGTTATTTTAAAGTGTTTATTTAGAATTAAATAATATAATATTTAATATTATAAAATGAGTCATACATTTTATTTCTAAATTTCAATAACCTAAACTTCACAGATATGTAAATTAGATCATAAGTTGAAGAGTAAATAGCCAATCAAATTGCCAGTTTAATTTTATATAAAAGTAGATGCTCTCATTTTTCTGGGGTGTTTTTTTTAACTTACTAATTGCTTACAAACTTGTTAACTTTGTATTATCAATATTATTTATATATTAACATCAAAGTATTGCTTATTTTACTACTTGAAATTATTGTTTTAAAAGATAGGATTTGAAGGATTATAAATTTACTAAGCTAAAGTAGTTATGTGTTATTATATTAATAAATTCTCTGCCAAATATTTTTAGTGAACCTTAAGCCAGCTTCATGGAAACTATGGATATAACACCAGAAACTAGAATGTATTTATAAGAATTAAGGATGAAAGAACAGCTAATAAGAGAAGGTACAATTTTAAATATATTGGGAAAAAAGTTATATCATTATTTATTTTTGATATTTTGGACATTAGCAAAAAAGTTAAACAGAAATATTCTTTGAAAATTTAACATTTTTATGCATTATATTTTAAGGACAGATAATTGTATTTGGAGAGAAAAAAGTTACATGGAAAAAACTTAAATTTTAATATTTTAAAAAAGTTGCAGTAAATATTTTAAAAGAAAATATTGTCTTTAAAAAGTTTATTATAAACTTCTTTTAAAAATGGTGATAAAGATAAAACTGATAGTATTACAGATATATTCTTTTTATATAACAAGTCATTATTAAAAAAAACTGTAAATCATTTAATATTGTAAAAACTGATTTTTAAAGTTATTTGTCAGTAAAAGAATAAATGGGTAAATAAATATTATCCTGACTTAAAAAATATAACTTTCTAAATGATTTTATTTAAATTACCATAGAATGGTCTTTTTAATGGAATGTAAAGTACTTATTTTTCTGTACAAATACGTATAGATTTTTATAGCCGTCACTGATGCATCTGAACCTGGTATAATCCAAGTAAACAGGAAAACTCTGGAGATTATTTTTTAAACTTTCCTAAATGATATCATATTTAATAATTATTTTTCCTGGAAAGCTGCAGATATTGAACTGTGATTTATAGACTATCATAACAGGATCGATGATTATTTTCCAAAATATTTCGGATTTAAAAGTTATTATTATTATTATTATTATTATTATTATTATTATTATTATTATTATTATTATTATTATTATTATTATTATTATTATTATTATTATTATTATTATTATTATTATTATTATTATTATTATTATTATTATTATTATTATTATTATTTTATTTTTTATGAGCAACCTCAGGGAGAAGAGAAAATTTTTGTTCTCAAGCTTTAGAAAGTGGATGTCTTAGCAATAAATGCTGGGGAGAAAACTTCTATGAAGAACTTCTAATAAGGAAATATTAGAAGGGAAAAAAAACTTTTAATTTGAACTTTATGGAGAAGAAAGAGTTGGAGTTTTTGTAATTATAGTTTTATTTATCATTTC
Organism: Epiperipatus broadwayi; assembly: GCA_028023455.1. Lineage (NCBI taxonomy): Eukaryota > Metazoa > Onychophora > Udeonychophora > Euonychophora > Peripatidae > Epiperipatus > Epiperipatus broadwayi. The sequence goes on from JAQFVV010000062.1 coordinate 6,455,049, forward strand.
ACATACTAATTATAGTATTAAGTTTTTATTAGTTTTAGGTAGGAAAAATTACATTTAAATATTTATTTAATCTAACATAATTAATATTTAATGAATATTTTAATTCTTTGCAAAGTTTTTTCATAAACATTTTTAAAGTATAATCGTAATTCTAAATGGATGTTATTATTATTTAATATGCTTTTTATATGAAATATTGGACCAGAAAATGTCTAAGAATGACCAACAAGATTAATGTCACAAGGTAAATCTTTGTAAAATATATAATTTCACATGATGTATATTTTATTGTTTCTAGAATTGTTTGGAATATTTTTATAGTATTACTTTATCATATGAACGTGCATTCATTACACATAAAACTTTATTGTAATTCTAAAGATATGAGCTAGGATTTATTTAAAAAAAGTTATGCACACTTTTTCTTTTATATTACTAATGTAATATAATTTACTGATACATATAATTTTTATATGATTTTTAAGGATGAACCTTATTTTAGAAATATTCTAAATATTGAATTTAATATCTTAAAACAAAATCATTTGTATTTTTATTGCTGAGTTTTAAAAATGAAGAAACCTTTTATTGTTGTAGTTTTAGATTGTAAAAGTCATACGTGAATTTGTTTATTATCTAGAGTAAGGCTAGATATTTTGCGATGTAGATTGTTAAATTTATTGTGAAGTTTTAAGTGATAGTGACCTTGGGATTATAAAAGAAACCATGAGGTGCTTATATGTAGGATCTATGGAGAATAGGAAAGTAACATATTATCTTAGTATTTATGCCAGTACAGATAACGTAGCCCTGTGACTTGTATATATTTTCCATGGCTCACTGTCTTTCTTGGTATTATGTATTTTAATGTTCGAATGAGCTGAATAAATAGCCTGGACATTATTATTATATTTGAGGTCATTAGACAGAGAAGTCATACTTCTTCGTTTACACTGTATCCATGTAGATTATCCCATATATTTTATACTATTGAGTCTATACTCTAATTAGTTCTTCATGCCTACGCATCATATCGCTATCTTAATTTCATCATTTATTGCATCGTATAGCGTTATATTTATGAACGAAAGTAATGAATAATTTTAAATTGTAGAATCGTTATTTTGAAAGAAGATGAGATAGGTTTTCACGTTTTTGGTGTAGGTTAAAGTCAAATACAAATGAGATTGAATATAAATGTTAATAGTGAATAATAACTAATCATAGATATTTTTCATGTTTTATTAAACTATTTTTTAAAAAAAACATAAAAAGAGATGATAATTATTCACGAGTTTTTTTGAATAATTTTGGTATTTAATTTCTAAGTGTTAATGCCTACTTTTAAAAAATAGAGACATTCAAAATGAACAACACAGAAGAGAATGAATGCTTATATTTTTCTGAATATTATTTTAAGTTTTAAACATACATAAAACCCACATATAAGGATTTTATTTAGAGTAGAGTCAAGCAAAATTTATAAAAGAACATCACTAATATTATTTGATTAAAGTCAATTTATTTATTGAGCGAACCAAGATAAATGTTTGAAATAAGACTAGCACTATCATACTAGAAGTTTGATTAATTTATTATAAAAATCTATGAACATATTTTAAAAATGAATGTAACTTCAGTATTTCATATTTTTATATTTTCGTGTACACTTACGAAAATCATATATTTTAATTATGTCAATTAATGGATATTATATTAAGCTATAAGTGTATTCTTAAATTATTATTATTTTAAATAAATGTGCAAAAGTTTATAAATCGGAGTAAAGGATTATTTATTTGTTGATTTATTTTTTATTCTCAATGCGGAAATATGTAATTTCAATATTATTTTCATTAGTTTGTATTTGTTAGGTTTTTGTCAAATATAATTGTAAATATTGTATATAGTTTGTTAAAAGCATAGAATAATAAATTTTGTTAAATTTGTTTTTATAAAGCTTTGTGTTGTGGGATTTATTGAACATTAGGAATACATGATTTCCAGATACCAAAACAAACAATATTTACACAGTACTGATATAATTATTTACTTAAGAAATCATAATGCTTCAGAATATAATATATTTGAAAAAATTTTTGCATTAATATTATTATTATGGTCATAATTAATTGCACAATTTATTGCATAGAATTTTAATGTTATTTGTTGCCACATATTATCAGATTATGCCATATATTCTATTTAAGATGCCACATGAGAACTAAAAGAATTATATTATTGTTGTTATTATCATTATTAAACCCTCAACTATCACATGATCACCATTTCTCATACCAGCACATCACTGTTATCAAAACAGGCAAAACTCTCCATACAGTAGTGCCACTCAGTGCCAACCAGAGTAATCAATGGATGCCAGGGGGCTTATGCATAAAATCTCTATCTAGTGCCTCCTCATCCAATATCCCCAGACTAGTTTCTGATGAAGGCTACAAGCCAGAAACTAGTCTGGGCATATTGGATGAGTAGGCACTAAATAGGGATTTTATGCACAAGCCTTCTGGCATCCATTGATTACTCTGGTTGGCACTGAGTGGCACTACTGTATGGAGAGTTTTTTTATTATCATTATTGTTAGTTACCATAATATTAAACAGTGGATAAGATTAATAATTTTTTAATGAGGAATAAGATTATTGTTTATTATTATTAATTACACCTTTACCCTGCTTAGCGATGGCAATTGGTCCTCCAAAACTCATCATTAAGCAAGAATATCGTAGACAAAATACATAATTATAATGGAGGTCTATGGGGAAAAAATTGGTTGGTTCCAATGACGTAAAATATCCACATTGATTTCCAAGCTCAAAGATTTTCTATAAAAATGATGACTAAATACGGTATCTAAAAAGAAAAGTTTTATATCACTAGGAAAAAAAATTCATATTTTCACTTTAAAAAGTACAGAACAGCAATGAAACTAAATTTGAATTTAAAAGTTTTTATATTCTTCCGCGGAAGTTTTTCATCGTAATGAAAAAAAAATCTATACTGAAGTGCTTTTTTTAAAAAATTGTATTACAGTATATATTACTACTATACATTTATTTTATTACTTATGTGAAATTATTCAAATTGAAAAACAATCTTTAATTATTAATTATTTAATTGAACATATAGAAGAAAAAAATCAACTTATTTTCAAAGTAAAAAAATCTAACTTCTAATTTTCTAAAACATACAGGTAGGTTTATTTTTCTTACTGTATATTTTTAGTAATGTAATAATGCCCCCCCCCCTGTTTGAGTAGAAAGATTTTTAATTAAATGCAATCTTTTTTTAAACTTTTCTAATTCGACATCGTTTTAAAATGTTGTTTCTTTTGATTTGAAACATCTTGAGTGTAAACAACATGTTTATTAACGAAATTACAAAATCAATAACTATTTTTACATAATTATCCAGGTGTTCTAAAAATAATATATCATATTTAAGAAACACGCGCAGTTTAATATTCATATTTAGTGTTTTCCTGAAAGTTTGTGATGATGGTATTTTATTTGTCTTGTACTGTATTTATATATTGGAGTATTTGTATACAGTATTATCAACAAATTAAAAATCCTCCTTTTTCTTTTCAAAAACTTTATTTTCTTATCTCAATACTGAACATATATATATACTGTATATACAGTATTTATATAATACAAGACTCCGTTTCAACTGTTTATCTTCATACAGTCATTTTCAAGGATATCTCTCTCCCACTGCTATATTTTATTACTCTTTCTTTTACATTATTTAATTACAAATCAATGTTGAAATGTTGGACTTTTTATATTATATAAATATATATACTGTATATGTTCCGTATTGAGATAAGAAAATAATGTTTTTGAAAAGAAAAAGGAAAAGGATTTTTAATTTGTTGATATTATTGTAGAACATATATACTGAAACAGACAGATCGGAGAACCGATCTTCGTTTCAAGTGTTTTTATGTACGGTAATTCAAACCACTGTTAACCCGCAGTGAGATTTTGTCTATTTTAATTTATAATAAAAATTAGTTATATATTTTATAGTTTATCAGTCAATATGTAAAGATTCCGTCTATAAATGTCGCAAACCATGAAATAATATTTGTGTGTGCGTGGTTTGCGAATTTATATCATTTAATTTAAAGTTTCAGTGCGGGCGTATTTGTTTTAAATTTTAGTTTTAAAATTGTATAGAGTCGTTTAAAAATGCTGATCAAAAATCACATTCCTTTGATCAGTGTTTTTAATTAAAATCTAATTGCACAAATGTTCAGAGCAATTAAGTTGTAGTCAAAATTAGTAAGGAATTTTTATATGTAATTAATGTATCGATTTAAAAATGGCATATTAAATTAAAAGATTGCTAAAAACAGATAGTTGATTGTGGTCAAGCTGCATCGCTAGAGGCTAGAGAAAGTAGGCGGAGCCTAAAACAAAAACAAGTCGGAAAGGTCAGCAGTGGCAAATTCTAGAAAAAACTTTCATTCTAACTTTGGTGGTGTTTGAGAGAGAGTCTCGAGACAACACAGCAGTTAATAACAATTCAAATATCTTATTAAGAAGTTTACCAGTGAATCGCCATGTTCATGGGCTAATTGCCAGGAGCTGGTCCTTGCCCGCCAATATGGATCCTCGTGCCGCTGTTTGATCATGTTTCATATACTTCAGAATTTCCAACTTCCAATCTCAAAAGTTACTATGCCTTACAAATAACTTTCAAAAATGCGCGCCTACGTTACAAGTCAAGCTGGATGAAGAAAAAGAGAACTTTGTTACACGAACTTTAACTTTCTTCCGTGCTTAATGTTATCAATCATGTGAATCATATGTAAGTTTTTATATCATTTATAATGCTATTATTTAACCTGTCAGTAAATTTTCTTTTCTTTTTAATCCTCTGCTCTAGTCTTTAGAAATAATTTATAACATTTGTAATTAATCGTGATAATCATTTAAATGAATGCATTTATATTGTTTTGTGTATTGCTTATTCCATAAACAAACGATGCCAATAGTAAACTAGTGTACTATAACGATCGAGTTATTTTAAAAGTAATCCCACTTTCTGAATTAAATATTCTTTCACATTCCGGGTTGATAAATGTTAAGTCACTTTATTATTCTATGTTAAGTTGTTATAAAATTACAATCTAAGTTTTAATCTTAAATATATATATAATAGTTTCAAAGTGTTCATTAATGTTATGTATAATATGAGGAATAATTCACTGAATAATTTGATACTATCGCTACCGCCTGTCAACCAAGGGTTAAGAGTCCCAGAGTAAAATTAACTAATTATTGTTTTTCACCTTCAGTTTAATTTCGCTATGTTTTTATTGGGATAAGGATCTCAGCCTGTGGCGTAGAAACAGACAAATAGTTTCCAGGTTTTATATAATTTCTTTAAAAAAAATCCGCTTCAAGTATTCGTCCTTCACGTCTGTGGCAATGCCTTTCCTTCGCTGAAGTTAGCGTCTCGCCATTCTACCATTGGGGAATGAAAGCAGTTTTTCTTTCCCGGTAATCTCTTGGATCACCGGGGTTCGAAATAACCCCGGCTGGTTGTCGTGTCCCGGAACTACTTGGGGGCATTAAGCCTTGTCAAAGAACAAGCCGCCCGGTATTCCGTTAATGCACCGCAATTGATTACTGTAGGGCTCTTGAATATAGGCAACCACCAGTTCATATATTTTCCACGTCGTATTTATATAAAACCACCAGTTCATTTATCTTCCATGTCGTATTTATATAAAACCACCAGTTCATTTATCTTCCATGTCGTATTTATATCAAACCACCAGTTCACCTATCTCTTATGTCGTATTTATATAAAACCATCTCCACTGTTCGTCTACGTTTCGGCTCGAGCCTATTCAAATAAAATAAGTAAACAAAAATCTTTAGATAAATATTTTTTCCAATGCTCTAATACTCTGATTCTCTTAACCACCTGTCAATTATTTAACTATCCAGCTATTGGCATAAGTTTGTTTACTAAATAAAACGTTTACTAAAGACTAGTAGCCAAATGCAAGAGGATTTATGAAGTCTTACCGTACTGTATAACACTATATTTATATGCTGTATATTTCTATTATATAACACTATGTTCATGTGCTTTCTATTTGTCTTATTTAACACTCTATTTATGTGCTTTATAATTTGCTTATTAAATACTTTCTTTAATTAAATTTTTGTGTCCTCCACTTTATTACTCTCTAAGTCTATTTAGCCACTTACTGTCTGTATTGGCAACTTAAATATATACGTCACATAAATGACCGTCCAGTATCTATAGTCTAATAAATCTATTTATCATTAACTGTAAGAATTTAGTCTATGTTCTGAGCTGAGCTAGAAAAGGGATAACCCCGTGCTGGTATAAAGTCATCATCGGTTAGTCATGCCGGGGTTTGGGTTTGAATTCAGTTGGCGTTTTGGAATTTATTCTTAAACGTGGGCTGGGTTTGAACTCGGGTACTGTGTATGAGTAAGCGTGGTGGATTTATACCGGTACAGTTATTATATTTTTGGACGCCCTCCGTGGTGCTTCGATGAAGAAATCTCCCACACCCTGCAGAGTGAACGGAAGTAAACAGTTAAATGATAAAAATATTCAATTTTTTTTTGTCGTTTGTCATAATATTGATACGTATTTGGCGTATTAAAATGCGCAAGTGAAAACTATAGTAAGAAAACAAATGTATAAAATTTTTTTTTCCCTCACACAAAGGTTCAGTAAAGTACTCCCAAATATTGTTAAGTCAGAGTGAAGATTTTTTTTTGAAAAGAGAGCGGAAGCAATTCGTGCGTGTAATTAATTAAAATAAATGAGTATTCCATAATGTTTTTGCGAGTTCATTCTTGTCGTTTAAATCATATGAAAAAATAAAGAAGTAGAATTAAGTCCAGTTCTGAAAAGTAAAAATGTGTACGCATATATATATATTTTCGTTGTTGTGAAAAATATTTTTTGTGAAAAAAGAACAAAGAAGTAGGATCATTCTTGAGTTTTAAAAATAAAAACGTGTGTGCATATATATGTATGTTGTAATATAAAAAAAAAAAAAACCTTACCGGAGTCAGTATTAAATTTTTTTTTTGCATATATAAATCTTAAATCAAAAAATTATTAGGTCATATAAAAGTATATATTTGGGGATCAGTAGATTAAATTATCTATTGGTCACATGTTGCTGGCTGGCGCCTATCAAATAAATTTGTCAGCAAACATGTTTGTCCATACAGCAGTGGCGAGTGTTGTTTTAAAAGAGAGTAGGGTGGCATATATAAAAAGAGAGATTTACTGACAGAAATACAAAAAAATACTATGTTATGTACCCATTATTAATATGTATGTATTATAGGACTAAGGAGAACAGTGCGAACTGGGTGAAAGAAAGTTTTTTTTCCCTGTATATTTTTAGTAATGATTTTAGACATGTCATATGATATTCCTAAATAAAAAAAAAATGAGTAGATAACAAAAACCAGACTGAACGTAGGCGAAGGAAGAAAGAGAGAAAGGAAGTAAGCCACACAAACAGTATCAGCAGCGGAGGAGGATTTGGCACAAGGAGCAGGGATCAGTAACCTTTTATGAAATATAAAAATCAAAGCGTTGTACAAAGCGAATTTTTATGTTGAAGACATTTATCAGTAAAAACGAAGCAGAAATGGCAGAAATAGAAGGAAACAAACAGAGGGAGCACAATCGCGATGCGAAGTTTAACGCGATCCTCAGAGAGGGGAGAGAGTACCGGAAGATTATGATGATGATGTTGGAGAGGCTGGAAAGGATCGACGAGGCACGGGGCATACGAGCCAACTCAAATTTAGAAAGTGCAAAGCGTCAGCAAGAAATAAATCCCTCTGAAGACCCAGGAATGGAAAATGAAGATGACCAGGCCACCCCGGGGGAAGTTGAGGACAGCAAGGAAAGCAATAGTGCGAGGAGTGGAGCAGAGGACACAGAACCTCAACCAACTAAAATAAGGTTGGAACCCCATGAGATTGGATTAATGAATACAAATGCCAACTCTACTCAACAAAAATGTAAGGAATTAGATTTGACAGAGATTACTCATAGCCAAAGTTTTACTCTAGCAGATTTAGCCAAGAATGAAGAAAGTACTGAGGAAATGGTGGTTTCAAATTTACTGCAAGCCAGCCCATCCCAAAGTGATTATATCAGTTTACCACCATCTAATGGAGTGGCTGTATCGATGATGAAAAATATTAATAGAACAATACATACTGTTATGGATGAATCTTCTGAAATCATAATTAATGAGAAGTTATATTTTCATAATAATTATAAAGATGTTCTGTGGAAAAGTGGATTAATGAAGTCATTAAAGTTAAAGTTTAAAAATGATGCTGAATGGCCTCTTGATATGAAAACGAAGAAAGTGGACAGATCTTTAGTTGTGTACAATGCTGCCCATTTTAATAAAACCTATAATTATTTGTTTATGAAAAATGATCAGAACAAAATTGATGAGGAGCTGAACTCATTAAACAGAAATAATAAACTTTGTTTTAAAGCATGGACATATGTTGAAAAAAATAGTTTCATAAAAAATGGAAAAAAACTTCTCAACTCCCAAAGTGAATATGTTATAATGGATGCCATTAGATCACAAAAAGTTAGAGAAATCCTTTTAAAGCAAGATACTTTTAATAATGAACAATATAATAATATACCAAAGCACAATATGGTGACCGCTTTTGCTATTTTAGTAAGAGATCTAAAAAGACATACCTATAACCTTTATATACCTCCCGACCCAGGGAGAAGGTAGAGATATACAAAATGATAACCCGGGAAATGACCACTATGACATGCACATGATGATGAGAAAAGGAATTACGGCAATATACTCACCTTTATAAATATTAAGTTCAAACCCTCACCCAGACTGTTCTCCAAGGTCAAATCAATAAAAAAATCAATTATGTAAAAAAATGAATGAAGAAAATGTAACCAGAAATTATGTATAATCATTTTTTTTTTGTTGTTTTTTTTTATAAAGTGACAAGAAATGAAACAGACAGATCGGAGAACCGATCTTCGTTTCAAGTGTTTTTATGTACGGTAATTCAAACCACTGTTAACCCGCAGTGAGATTTTGTCTATTTTAATTTATAATAAAAATTAGTTATATATTTTATAGTTTATCAGTCAATATGTAAAGATTCCGTCTATAAATGTCGCAAACCATGAAATAATATTTGTGTGTGCGTGGTTTGCGAATTTATATCATTTAATTTAAAGTTTCAGTGCGGGCGTATTTGTTTTAAATTTTAGTTTTAAAATTGTATAGAGTCGTTTAAAAATGCTGATCAAAAATCACATTCCTTTGATCAGTGTTTTTAATTAAAATCTAATTGCACAAATGTTCAGAGCAATTAAGTTGTAGTCAAAATTAGTAAGGAATTTTTATATGTAATTAATGTATCGATTTAAAAATGGCATATTAAATTAAAAGATTGCTAAAAACAGATAGTTGATTGTGGTCAAGCTGCATCGCTAGAGGCTAGAGAAAGTAGGCGGAGCCTAAAACAAAAACAAGTCGGAAAGGTCAGCAGTGGCAAATTCTAGAAAAAACTTTCATTCTAACTTTGGTGGTGTTTGAGAGAGAGTCTCGAGACAACACAGCAGTTAATAACAATTCAAATATCTTATTAAGAAGTTTACCAGTGAATCGCCATGTTCATGGGCTAATTGCCAGGAGCTGGTCCTTGCCCGCCAATATGGATCCTCGTGCCGCTGTTTGATCATGTTTCATATACTTCAGAATTTCCAACTTCCAATCTCAAAATTTACTATGCCTTACAAATAACTTTCAAAAATGCGCGCCTACGTTACAAGCCAAGCTGGATGAAGAAAAAGAGAACTTTGTTACACGAACTTTAACTTTCTTCCGTGCTTAATGTTATCAATCATGTGAATCATATGTAAGTTTTTATATCATTTATAATGCTATTATTTAACCTGTCAGTAAATTTTCTTTTCTTTTTAACCCTCTGCTCTAGTCTTTAGAAATAATTTATAACATTTGTAATTAATCGTGATAATCATTTAAATGAATGCATTTATATTGTTTTGTGTATTGCTTATTCCATAAACAAACGATGCCAATAGTAAACTAGTGTACTATAACGATCGAGTTATTTTAAAAGTAATCCCACTTTCTGAATTAAATATTCTTTCACATTCCGAGTTGATAAATGTTAAGTCACTTTATTATTCTATGTTAAGTTGTTATAAAATTACAATCTAAGTTTTAATCTTAAATATATATATAATAGTTTCAAAGTGTTCATTAATGTTATGTATAATATGAGGAATAATTCACTGAATAATTTGATACTATCGCTACCGCCTGTCAACCAAGGGTTAAGAGTCCCAGAGTAAAATTAACTAATTATTGTTTTTCACCTTCAGTTTAATTTCGCTATGTTTTTATTGGGATAAGGATCTCAGCCTGTGGCGTAGAAACAGACAAATAGTTTCCAGGTTTTATATAATTTCTTTAAAAAAAATCCGCTTCAAGTATTCGTCCTTCACGTCTGTGGCAATGCCTTTCCTTCGCTGAAGTTAGCGTCTCGCCATTCTACCATTGGGGAATGAAAGCAGTTTTTCTTTCCCGGTAATCTCTTGGATCACCGGGGTTCGAAATAACCCCGGCTGGTTGTCGTGTCCCGGAACTACTTGGGGGCATTAAGCCTTGTCAAAGAACAAGCCGCCCGGTAGTCCGTTAATGCACCGCAATTGATTACTGTAGGGCTCTTGAATATAGGCAACCACCAGTTCATATATTTTCCACGTCGTATTTATATAAAACCACCAGTTCATTTATCTTCCATGTCGTATTTATATAAAACCACCAGTTCATTTATCTTCCATGTCGTATTTATATCAAACCACCAGTTCACCTATCTCTTATGTCGTATTTATATAAAACCATCTCCACTGTTCGTCTACGTTTCGGCTCGAGCCTATTCAAATAAAATAAGTAAACAAAAATCTTTAGATAAATATTTTTTCCAATGCTCTAATACTCTGATTCTCTTAACCACCTGTCAATTATTTAACTATCCAGCTATTGGCATAAGTTTGTTTACTAAATAAAACGTTTACTAAAGACTAGTAGCCAAATGCAAGAGGATTTATGAAGTCTTACCGTACTGTATAACACTATATTTATATGCTGTATATTTCTATTATATAACACTATGTTCATGTGCTTTCTATTTGTCTTATTTAACACTCTATTTATGTGCTTTATAATTTGCTTATTAAACACTTTCTTTAATTAAATTTTTGTGTCCTCCACTTTATTACTCTCTAAGTCTATTTAGCCACTTACTGTCTGTATTGGCAACTTAAATATATACGTCACATAAATGACCGTCCCAGTATCTATAGTCTAATAAATCTATTTATCATTAACTGTAAGAATTTAGTCTATGTTCTGAGCTGAGCTAGAAAAGGGATAACCCTGTGCTGGTGTAAAGTCATCATCGGTTAGTCATGCCGGGGTTTGGGTTTGAATTCAGTTGGCGTTTTGGGAATTTATTCTTAAACGTGGGCTGGGTTTGAACTCGGGTACTGTGTATGAGTAAGCGTGGTGCATTTATACCGGTACAATACATATTTTAAAAAAAAAAGTGGTTGAACATTTGCTGTGTTATTTATTATATATGATGTATACAGTATTATAGATAAAGTAATTATAGATATTTTAAGGGTTTTATGAATAAAATATTGTATGTGTATACAATTACAGCAAAGTCATTACCTGTATACATATTACAATAATATACTTTTGCTTTTGGGTAAAATGAATTTAATATAGCTATCTCTGACATTATCAGTGATGCAAAATTCAAGATGGCTGCCAAATTTTTTTTTTGTATATTTTTCCTGATCGTTATAGTGAATAATCGATTGTACATTGAAGTAGTGGGTACAAATTGATGATGATCGCTATTGCGAAATATCACTAAGTGGGCTAAAGGTGTACTATTATTAGTTAGGTGTAGTTGAGGATGATACAAAATCCCTTATCAGACTTGACTACAAAAGATTATAAATTGATTCGAGTTATTTTAAAGAACCTGAGATAATTATAGTTATATTGTTTTAAAAAAGAGATTAGAATTTAATTAGTAACATTATATTAAATTGATTGTTATTATTTTAAAGTCATAAGAATGCTATGAATTTATTATTATTCGAAATAATAGGGGAGATAGTGTTCTTATGCCATTGAGATAGTATCCTGTGGGATATTGTCTCAATGTAATTCTTTACTGCTTGTACTTCACTTCATTGTCTTATGATGTATTAATATTTTATTTATTTTAATTTTTGATAAACCAAACCATTTATTATATTAATCAATTACAGCTAGTTAAATAATAGATATTATCATAAGATATTCTTATTATTGATTATAGTAAGATTATATATATTTTAGACAAACGTAATCATTTTATGTGAGCCAGTCTTATTTTGCTATCATTATTATGTTTCTGGATAATGAGGGTACACTATATATATATATATATAAGTAATTTAGATATGATAACATCAAATATATTAACAAAGACACATTGCGTGCACACACACACACATATATATATATATATATATATTCCTGAGAATGGAATGAAAGCAAGTAATCAAAATTCTAATCTTATATGATAGGCCAATAATTGCATACCCATTTTGAGCCAAGATTTCTTTGGAAAAAAAAAAAAAAATTTTCAAGGGAATGGATCTAAAAACAAAGTAAACATACCCTAATAATATTATACCAACCCATGCCTGGAATCACAGAGCATGTATAGACACAGAAAGAGATTGGAAGAAATCCTTCAAAAAAGATGTTACAAATGGCTCAAAAACACAATAAAAACAAAACCAAATTGAACCACCAATTTAAAATAGGTGATAAAGTATTCCTAAAAAACCAACATGTCAGTAAATCCCAAGATTTCATACTTCACAAATTTTGCAACCTTTATGAAGGACCATTTACTATAACCAAGCATGCGGGACCAAATTCATATTGGTTAGATTGTGGAGGTGAGATCTGTGGCATGTATAATATCTGAAACTAAAACCTAATTACAAGAAAACTGATTAATTTCCTCACACAGTTAATCCTCTAATAGGTGTAAAATCAGATTACATCAAACTAAAATAAGAATGAAAGAAAATACCAATAAAGAAAAAGTATTTTCTCACACATAAATAAAAAATTGAGAATTAAAATAAATATATTTATTTTAATCCCTTAAGTGTAGGGTAAATGTAATAATACATTAAACTGATCACACACAACTCCAACTTAAAGACCATTACCAACAAGAATCACCAAAAACATGTTGTTAATGATATACTAATAACTCTGTGTAAATTTGTCATTTAAAATTATATTTTTAACTATTCTTGACAATACTGATTTATAGATAAACTTCAAAAAAGCAAGCAATTGATAAAAATCAAAAGGAAGAAATAATAATTAAACTTTAGTATTAGTTACTCCATTACATTAAACATTCAGATATTTAAATGACATCACTATTGAAATAAAATTGTGAACTCAAATTGATATGAAAAACAATCTATTAAAAAAAACATGATGGAATAGTTAATAAAAAGATAAAATGAAAGACTTCTCTTCTTTTAAGAAAAAGGGGGATTTGAACATAACACAGCTTAACAACATCTAAACTTGAATACACTATTTAAAACTATATAACAACAGTCATTGAACTACCATATCTCCAAAGAATAAAATAATATTGTGAAATAGAAAGAAAACTGTGTGTATGAACATGAATGAACTAAATATTTTGTAAAGTTACTTTCCAAACTGTAGAATTATTATTATTTATAATAATACTGAATTTTAGCATTAAAAGTAAGAAATCACCTCAAGCTTATTATGAGGATTTGTAAAATTAAAAATCCTCTATTAATTCTTAATAAAACCAGGTATGTCAAGTAAATTTATCAACACATTTATGTAGCCTAAAAAAAGACAACATTGTAAAGATGCAGTGTTTGCCATACAACCACGATGTTAGATTTCAGTTTTAATGGAAATCAGCTTCTAACTATTCATTGCTGAATATAATACCAGAATATGTTACAACATATGAAGAAAAATTCTTAGATTGAAAGGAATACTATATGTGAAAGAATGGAATTGCCATCAGAATATTTGAATGGCATCTGAACTTGGAGAAATGGATTTTAAATGAGAAAAAAAAAAGATTTCTGAAAATAGAATTACTTGAATATTTATCAATATGAACTATCATTAATTTAAACTTTGGCTCAACTATACAGGATTAATATTATAGATAAAAATTTTCTTTGTATTTTTTTTTATTTTAATTTCTTTCTTTTTATAATAGATTAAATTTCACCCAACCATAATTTAAAACTATATAGAGGGGAGATTGGGAATATTAGTATTCTCTAGTTTTAATAAAAAGATATACATAAAAACTCTAAGCTTGCTTAATAATGTTTAATTATTTACAGTCAAAAAGATAAGACTTTATTACTTTACATAATATTTGATACCTACACTAGGACAATTATAATGCTTAATCTTAAATGTGAAATGTTTATTACAATTAATTTATTAGTTAGATCTTTGTTATTCAGAATATATGACTAAAACTCTTGTAAAATTGATCTTTCCTATCATATTTTAATATCATTCAGAAGAAGTTCCCAAATATAAAATAATACTTACAAAATTCTAACTCTGGGATATATCACTAAGGATAGGAATGTTAGCTAGGGTGTATATACTACTATTTGTTTGAAGATTTAAATTTAGTTTGCATTGTAAAATTTAAGTTAATAAATTGTGCTAATGAATTATTATCCCTCATAATGATACATTATGACTGGATTACCAGATATTAAAGAGATGAGATGAAGGATGGTCATACTTAGCCAATTGTTCATTTAATAATTGTACAACTCATATATTGTGTTGAAATATAATTATAAACAAATTTTGTTATTGTTAATGATTTTATTAAATACTTATTGCTTATTGTCATAATTGAAGTCATTGTTTATTTATCTACTCCACAATTCATCACATCACATTATATATATATAGGAGTTGTACCTAAGCATAATACAATCATATTCTGAAATAGAATCCATGCATATCCTTCCTGAGTTTGAATACCAGGGCATAATATGAGCAGATTAGAGGGAAAATGGAAAAAAGCATATTAACTCAAATTTCCTTCCAGCTAACTATTAATACTTTCGTGATAATATCAATTGAAATAAATTACTTTTAATGATCATGATAAGATATATGCTTTCAATAAGAAAAGGTTTCTCCTGGGGTTATATTGATATAATGTCCACATGGGTATGACTACAATATGAAATTCAAAAAGGATTTTGCATATTCCATCATTAGTTTTTCAGTAAAATGTACGACTAAATAGTTGGAATGGTGAGAAGATTGAAGTCTGTCCATTAAAGTTTAAGGAATTTCTATCTTAGTATAAGTCGAGCATTGATTGTATATTTGTGTCAGAGAGATTATGGTCTGGCCTCACTGATGAATTCAGGTTCTGCATGCATGTATCTGATCATGTATATTGGTTGCATGAGATGGAATGCAGGATAAATATATACTTAAAAATACTTAAGTTTCAATCTCTCTCTCTCTCTCTCTCTCTCTCATATATATATATATATATATATATATATATATATATATATATATATATATATATATATATATATATATATATATATATATATAAAAGAAAACATTCATAATACGCAAATTATATATATATTTGCAATTGAATTTTGATAATAAATTCATCAGCTAATACAAGTAAAAAAAATAAGAAGAAATTTTCGACTGCTGATTTAAAAGTAAAAAATTAGTTCTAATAATTCAATTTATACTGTATGTTACATAGGTTTATTTTGTACAATAAACATCAATAATGCCTCACTTAAAATGTTGAAGTTCCCAAATAGTGACCTCTAACAGAATGTTATTTTAAAAAAGATTATTAGCATTTTTTCTGATAACAGTGAGATAGTAACTCAAAACCATTTAATTTTCAAATATAATCTATAACGGTCAAAAAAGTAGGTTAATTGAAAGTAATAATCAAGCATCATTAATGTTTGAATGAGATAAAATGCCTGAAAAGTGGCATAATTAAACATATAGTGAAAACGCATAAAATAATTATATTGTACCATTTTTGGTCAGTTTAGACTTTATACATTATAAATTGCTAGTGTATTTGTTAACCAAGTTGTCTGCATTTATTTATTCTTGATATTAAAAAGTTTTACAGAACATAACTAAATTTCTAGATTAACTCACATAATTTTTTATTCAGATTTGCATTGTCTGCAGAATCAGTTTTTAATCATTTGAGGGTGCAGGGTCCATAGATCCACTGATTTCAATCGCATTGCAACTTATAATTTAACATTCAATAACTAAATATAATATTTTTTATTTCACTTTCTTACAATATTTTTTGAGAATTTCCCCCAGCATTCATATATAAAAGGAACATGTTGACATAGATAATTTATATTCCTCCAAACTTAACAATAAAATCTAATAAACTAAAATTAAGAACATAGAATGAAAGGTTTATATTAATGGTAAAGACTTTATTAAAACAAATTAAAATATTTAAATGAAAATTATAAATTGCTAATAAAATGGAAAGAACATACATGCATTCATCTAGATAATAGTGTTAATCAAATAATTAAAACAACTCATTACAATTTTCTTCTTAAACCATAAACAAAATATCTCTTGAAGAATAAAATGATGAATATCTATTGGTATGAGAAGTAATAGTTAGTTTAGTTTGCATAGATATCAAAAGCAATCAGTTAATAATTTTCATATTAATTTGTTGTGATATTTAATCATTACTTCTAATTTAATCTGATGCGAATATTTAAAGGTAATATTTGTAAATACTAAAGAGAAAATATCATTCGGGAAAGAGGGATGCCTTCAAGCGAGTATATAAAATATTGTTTTCCTGAAGGTTTGTGATGATGGTGTTTTGGTTGGATTTTTGTAATGGTCTATTTCCATCATCTAATATATGTATTGAAGGTCTTTAGAAAAATTTAACTTTATTTAAATATTCCAAATACATTCAACTGTTAGTAATAACACATCAAACAGGTTAGTATATGCACAACATTTCAAGAGGTATTATTGTCCCTTCTTTTTCAGGTGTTGCAGGCCTGACTAGTGACACTACTAGCATGGGATTCGAACCTGTATCTTTAGATTTTTGAGTATTGAATTTTAAGGTAACACCCTAACCTGTTGAGCATTACCTTAAAATTCAAAATTCAAAAATCTAAGGACCCAGGTTCGAATTCCATTTTATTACTGTCAGTGGACAGGCCAGCAACACCTGAAGAAGAGGGGAGGACACTATTAGCATGGGATTCAAACCTGTATTTTTATATTCTTGAGTATTGAATTTTAAGATAATGCCCTAACCTGTTGGGCATTACCTTAAAATTCAAAACTCAAGAATCTAATGACCCAGGTTCGAATCCCATGTTAGTACTGTCAGTGGACAGGCCAGCATCACCTGAAGAAGAGTGAAGAATAATACCTCTCAAAACATTGTGCATATACTAACCTGCTTGATGTGCTATTACTTGTATTTGGAATATTTAAATAAAGTTAAATTTTCCTAAAGTCATTCAATACACATAGATGATGGAAATAGTCCAATATAAAAATACAAATATATAAAATATTGTTTATCCATTGTTTTATTTAAAACTAAATAAATTTAAAACTAATAATTATTTGAAAAGATGTTTTCAAAATTTGCTGCCAACTCATTTAGTAACCTTGAAATATAATTAGACTAAGTAAGACTATTTAAAGACCTTTCAAAGTAAAGCACTGTTATATTTGGCACCATAATGCAATCATTTTTTTACTTTTTTATTCTTGTAGCCACAACTAGTGGATTTCAATTTAGAGATTGTGGTAAGAACTTTACTTTAGAATTATGATTCTGATATAATTTTAAAATCATTGTAAGATATTTATGTGTTTATAAGTTACTTGTTTGTGATTATATTTCTTTAATAATACACATGCAGTATATGTAGAGAGCACAATTTTATAGCAACTATATATATATATATATGTGCATGTATAGTCATACTTGTATTTACTGACGTGGTTATGTTTCATAATAAAGTTTATAAATAATATTTTGATTATGTACATAGAAAAGAAAACAACCTTAAATTGCTAACAAGAAATACATTTCTCTAGCATTTTAGCAAAAGTACATATTTATCAGATTGTCAATCGTCAATTGGCAAAGTTTATCGTTATATTATTGTTTTAATATTATGTTTCTATACTAATACACTAAACAATAATTAGATATGTAGGTTAATCAGCTATATTTTAGTTAACTGAAAAAGAAATCCTAACAATGCTTTTAGATTCTCAGCTACATGAAAAATTTTCAAGTTTTTTTTTGTATAACACATCAACATTGATAAAGCGCAAAAACTATTACATTATAAAATTATGGGTGTATGTACAGTAAATCGAAAAAAAAGTTTATATATTATAACGGAACGGATTTTCTATGGAAACGTTAAGACGGTCGCATCTCTCTATAATCAGACTTGGAGTCTTCAAATAGGATGATGTGAATAAAATGATCTAAATTTAGTTTTAAATATAACCCAACTAGATTTTAATATCTTAATATCAAATATCTTGTATAGATATAATTTATATTAAATCATTCACTTTCACCTTTATTAAATTTCCTGTTATCCTCGGATTTCAAACTCAGGGAGGAATCGCGGTTAACTGTCTTCAGGGGTTCTATAAACATTAAGATAACAACTATATTTTAAATAATCTCAATATATTTAATATATATTTCGATTCAATAATTAGGATATTAAATAATATAATATGTATATGTGAGAATATGGGTTTGAATAAAGTTTGATTTCGTAAAATTAATAAATAAATTAAATAAATTAGTGACTGCTTTAATTTTTAAACAAGCATTAACAATATTTATTTTAAAAAACAAATAATCAGATTACTTAATATAACAAAAGTAAATTATAAAAATATTCGACTAACTAATATTTACTATATATATAATAAATATACAAATAAATAATTGCATTATTTATAGCATCTGTATAATAGAACTATATTTTCTTTAAATTATCCTTATGTTCAATCATAATTAATGAATATAAATTTTTCATGCATAATATTAGTTAATCACATAATTAAGAACGAATAAGTATTATTGATTTAATTATATTAGTCATAACGTTGTTTTGTAAACTTCAAATCACTAAATATAATATGAAGAATGATAAACTCTTACCTCATATTAATTTACTTGAATCTTACTCTAAAATATTTGTCAAGTCGCTTTTATTTAGAGCCCTAAACTTTAATAAATATAATATTAAAAAAATATTTTTCATCTTCATTTATTCTCTTATAATTGAATTTCTCCAAATGTAATGTATTTCAATAATGAAGTAAATAAAAATAAATATTCTAAAATAAAAGTTTGCAAAGACGATGTAAGATAATGGAAAGTTCCTATTACTGTCCAATGCATTTCCATGTTGAAGAAATACTGTTCATCCTGGATATAGTTCTTTATTCTTTAAATGGCAAACATGGTAAAGATATACTGGCATTCAGTTATTCATAAGCATTTTTCTTACATAATATTGACGTCTTCTTCTGTAAACGATTTTGTTGGCAATTGGAGTTTCAAAATATCATGAAGATGAGTTTCGTATAATTCCTAGGCATGTAAATAGGATAAGCAATTACATTTATCTGAGATCAAACTATAGTATTATAATCCTATGACGATTGGAATTCAGTGACCAATCATTTCTTTATATCTTCAATCGTTTTAAATAGTATTAATCTTAATAATAATGATTTTTGAAAAAGTTTATATACTTCTGAACTTCAATTTAGAACGATGTTTTCAACCTTTCAAATAATAAAAATATATATGATTTCTTTTAAATTACGAATTATTTTAATAGAGAATAATTTGTTTATTCTTTAATTTGGCTATTAAAGTTTGTTCCTTAATAAAACTTTAATAAATAATTTGTATATTTTGTTAATATATCTTTTATACATGTTCTATACTTGAATACATTTAAAATTAATATGCGAAGTATTTAGTACATCAGCAAAAGATAGAAGAAGCTAATAAAACTTTTGATTCAGTAATTATAGTAAAATCATGTTAATGAATTAAATGGATTTAGGATATAACCAAAACAAGCCAATTTTAATTGTCTTAATGTAATGTTTTTTCCTTTTTTTTTTTTTTTTTTGGCCGTCTATGGAATTTTCTAAATATCTCAGTTCAAAAGCATTAATACTCATTTGATTTGATTTTTTAAGATATTCAACATTTACATTCATATAAAGTCACAAAAAACATATTGCATCATTTAACTCAATCCTAGAAGAGTAGAGATTTGAGAGATAAAAGTTATTGCATAAAATAGCTTGACTTATTACTTTTGGATCTCTAATTGTATATTGCCTTATTTAAATCTTTCACTCTGAAGGGGTTTTTTTTTTCAATGTTATTTGGTCTATTATTAGTTTGTGATAAGTTTTTTGATTATATCACTTGATGTTAATCAATGATTATAAAAGACAAAAAGATGTCACTATAGTCAGCTGTTGGTGCTATCTTGATCTTACTGTTCTTATATTTAATTATAATCATCTTTTCAAGACATTTATTTTATATAGCATGCAATGTTTTTATAAACTGTAATACCAATAAACCAATAAGCTAATGCACATGCGCTTTGTAGATGTTTTGAAAATTTCAACTATAATATAATACTATCACAATATTTAAAACTGTAATTTTTTTTCCACCAATCCTAATTTTTATAAATCAAATAAATAATGTAACATTTGCAGATCTATTTAACTTTTTTAATAATATAAAAAAGCCTGTTTCCCATAATCTATTTTAACTCTAACTTATAGAAGTGATTAAGTATTTCTTCAAAAAGCAATAAAATGTTTTAGTGTGCCCATTTTTCAAAAAAAAATTATAATTTAAACTTGATCAGTTCATTCAAAGGGCTTGTTATAATCAATATAATGGGATAAACTTTTTCTATATTCTTTTAATTTTTCTATCATTTCATATACATCAAAAATAATATTTTTAATCTATTGTAAAATAAATTTGTATTCTTAACAGATTTTTTTTAATATAAAGATCAAATCAGTATGGTATAATTTTAAGAATAATTTTATTTGCATTTGATGTAAGAGATATAGTATTACAGTTTTTATATTTTGTTCAAAAATCCTTTCTCTGCATTTCTGAAAAATTCTGATGTAAAGACTCAATAATATCAAAGTTAATCTTACTCCATCTTTCATTAGTGAAAGATTTTTAATGTACAGTATCAAATGATGTTTTTTAATTTTTTCTTCCATATCTATTTGATTTTTGTCATTTTTGGGTATAGTCTGCTCATTCTTTATTTGTTGTTAGGAAATATATTTAATGAACTATAAATTTTTCATTAATGTTTTCTATTGTTAATTTTAAAAAAATTAAATAGCATTCAGACAAAAAAGTAGCTTTTTGTAACTGTATATTGTAGTATAATCTTTCTACAATTATGAAATGAACTGTTTCAAAGATAAAATAAAAATAAACTCTTTAGATTTTAATAAATAAATAAATAAAAAATTAAATACATCATCATTTTCAGAAAATAGATAAAAATTCAAGAGAAAAAAAAAACAAGTTTGTATTTTTTTAAACAAAAAAAAAGATATTCTTTTTATAACTTATAATCTTAAAGAGTATATAGGTTTAAAAAATCATTCTAGACTTGTGTTATTTTTGCAATAAGATATTTATCTACAAAATATAAAATAAAAAAATTCAGATTAAAACATTTTTCAAATAAAATTTTACAAAAATTTATCCAGATAAACTTTAAAAGAGATTATATTCCAAAACAATTTTTTGTATCATCCACATGTTGCTGCATAAAAAATAGACAATTTAAATTTATAAACATAAAAATCTTGAAAAGTATCATGAAATCATCATTATCAGTTATTCTAAAAGATAAAAAAATATATATACTTCATTTTATTTAGGACACTTATTATCTCAAAAATCTACAACATTTTAAATTTTGATAAAATTGCTAATGGCAAAATTATGAGAAATGGATGAAAGGAGCAAGGTAACAATATTTTTTTTAAAAAAAGGAAGTGTAGCTAGGATAAAGTTAAATATATTAATATCAACTGGGTGCATTTGAATATAAAATTAAAGAAAATAATTGTGTGTGAGAGTTATTAGAGTAGTTAGAAACTACTTGAACTAAAATATCATAGATTACATCGAGTAAAAGAAATTATATTACTGAAGTTTAAAAAAAAAAGGTAATAGTATGAATACTGAACCCCACCACTTGATGGCATTGTTTTTTCACAAAATGTACATCAATATACCATTTTAGTGGCCTTAACTTATGGCTGACATGACAATAGGTGTTTTTTGAGCTGTAACAGGCTGCCTGAGGGTGATGTATTCTACGATTACATAATGAAATACTATGCCCATTGCATTGTGACAGTATTCATCAAGTAAGTGCTCTTGAAGTCTCACTATGGTCTAATTTTATGGTGGCCATATTTGAAAGAGACAAAACTGTAAAAATTCATTGTTGGAAATTTTTTAGAAAGGGTAGTAAAATTAGTATTACATATTAAAAATTGACATGTCATCACACATGCTTCCCTATGCTTTTGAACTGTACACAACTTGAAAAGGTTTTTCTTTTCAGCAGAGTTTTTTCTGATTTCACACACAAATGCCTGTTTATGCATGAATCCATGTGAGAATTGTCAAATATCATCTGCAAGTTGTCCGAATTGCTCGAAGCTGAGTGAATTGCTGGCCAGCCACACAAGTGGATGCACAATATTGTTTTCCAGCAAAAAGAAAATCCTGCCAGATGCAAAGGTATGTGCTTGTGGGAGAGACATGCTTTTAGTCAACCACAAGATTTGGGGCAATTCTGTTGCCACTCCTGCAAGCGTACCTGGGTAGATCTGCATATGGGAAGTTGGTTCGAGGGCTCCAAAATCCCATTACTTACAGCTTTGAGGCTTCCTTGTTATTTTATTTGCCTATTACTTTTGTTTTTTTTATGCCCCCAAAAATGGTGTTTTTTTTATTTGTTTTGATTCACAACTGGTCCAAAGCTTTGTTAATTTTTGATTCAATAAATTAGTTTGTGAGAAACTGTTGTTGTTGTTGTTTTTGTTGTTCACATGATTATAAAGTAGGTAGGTAATATTTAATAAGTTTCATTAACAGTTAATTAAAGTAGGTAATATTTTATTATACCAAAATAAAAAAAAGAAGTGTTTAAGAGTTTATTCAAAAGACCCCGCCCCAAAAAATATATAAAATAATAATAAAGAACTGTGCAGTAACATAATAAAATGTTCAAAAAGAAAATCCAAAAAGAAGTCGATAATAAAAATCAAAACAAACCTTCCCTGCCACTCCCACCTCCCCCCCCCCCCCGGCTTAAAAAAAAGTGTTTTTTTTTTAAACAAACTGCTTGTGTATTTTTTAAAATTAAAGGCCCAAAAATTAAGGAAGAACTTTTTGCTATCATATAATATAGCTTTCTGTAGCATAAAGATTTGAAAAAAAAAAAAAGCCTCATAATAAATTAACCAAAAAAAAAAAAAAAAAGACGACAATTCAAAATCAAAACAACCCCTCTCTCCTCCACCCTTTAAAAACCAAGTGTTGGTTTATTCAAAAGTACTGAATTCTTGAAGTCTTTCAGCAAAAATCAACAAAAAAAAAAGAAGATAAGTTAAAAGCAAACAAGTAACTCCCCTCCACCATCTAAAAACAACAAAGTGTTTGTTACTGTATTTTTGTGTAAACAAACCAACAGAGCATTAATCGATAATTTGAAAGCAAGCCAACACCCCTAACACCATCTAAAATCAAAGTGTTTGTTTCTCTAAAAAACGAACCAAAAAAAAAAAAACTTTGGTTCACCATAAGTAATATTATGTAAAGAAACTAACGGACAGTTAGTCGATAATTTAAAAACAAACCAACACCCCTAGACCATCTAAAAACAAAGTATTTGTTTATTAAAAAATGGGGGGAAAAACCTGGTGAAATAAAAAAAAACTTTGGTGGTTTACTGTAATATTATGTAAATCAAACAGATGGGCCAATGACGAAAAAAAGATTAAAAACCTGTTGAAAAAAAAAAAAATTTTTTCCATAATATTATGTAAACAAACAGACAGCCTGTGAATCGGTATATTGGTGTGCATTGGATGAAAAAGAGCACCATCAAATGGTAGGGTTCAATATTCATACTATTACCAAAAAACATTTTTTATAATTATATGTGTATATGTAAGTAAATTAAAACTTATATTTTTAAATAATTATGATAATTTTAAAATCATTTGGTATAACCTGCTTAACATATAAAAACTTTGGTTAGAAATAAAAGATATTTACTTTTATTTGTAATTAAATCTGTAATAAAAAAAAATCTATTAGTGGACAATAGAGTAAAAATGTGGTTAAGCCTTGGGAACTAACCTTGGCAATTATTGGTTGCCCTTGCAATATCACTGCTAAAACATTTGTAATTTATTTAATGAAAAATTATCATAATTTTATATGATATAATAAATCTGTGAAAAATTGTAATGTAACACACACACACATCTAACTCATAAGAATTAGGCTATATCATAGATTAAATATAGTACATGAATTTAAGCAGAAAATATAACTATGTGTTATTGTAAGAGTACTTCAATAAGCAAATAATGTTTGTGCAAGGGTGTGGATTATGTGAAATAAAAATATTTTAATTCATTTTTTTTTTTTTAATGATTTTCTAAAAACATTTTTTTATTATCTAAACAATTTTCTAAAGTATTACTCAAATTAAAACATTTTTTTCATAAGAAAATTTAATTTCTTTAATTTTAAGTAAACAAAAATTTCTTTTGTCACTGCAGGTAATTGTTTTCTCTTTTGTTATAATAAAAAAGAAAAAAGGCTAAGCATTAAAGTTAGATTACAATCAAAAATGTGATAACTAATTAAAAGTAAACTATGAGACTTACAAAAGCATACATTCTTTTATCAGATACTATCAAAATTTAATTAACTAGCTTCATAAACATTTCTGTATATAATGTCAAATTAAAGTTAAAATTAAATTTGGAAATTCTTTTTAGAGATCTTTTGTAGTTTACTTGATAAGAGGTTTATAAAATTTTGTATAAATACTTATAAAAAACCATTGTTGGGATTAGTCAATGTCCAAACTTTATTACTGAAAATTCTGTTGAGAGAGATAACAACATAGTCATTAGAATAATTGTCAGCTAAAAACATCCCTTCACACTCAATTAATCTACCAATGATGCAAGAAGTATTTTGTGGATTAAAATGGGAAACTAAAGGAGTGAAAGTAAATGGAGATTATTTAAGTCATTTAGATTTCGCAGATGATGTAGTTGTTTTTGCAAATAATGTTTCAGAGCTTCAGGATATGTTGCAGGAATTATCAGATGAAAGTAGGAAAGTAGGACTAAAGATAAATGTTAAAAAGACTAAAGTAATGTTTAATCGATTTGCTCAAAATATGAAAATAAAGATTGATTATGATGAATTAGAAGAAGTTAACAGTTACAAATACCTTGGTCAGATTATTAATACAGATGGAAACATAATGGAAGAAATTAATCATAGAATTAAACTTGGTTGAAGTGCTTTTGGTAGAAATAACTTGATACTAAAAGGAAATATGCCTATGTGTTTGAAAAGGAAGATTTTTAACAAATGTGTTTTACTAGTTTTTACTTATGGATCTGAGATTTGGACACTTAATAGAAGAGCAATACAAAGACTTCAGACCACTCAAAGAAGTATGGATAGATGCATGTTGGGAATAACAAGAAAAGATCGAAAGCGCAATGTATTGGTAAGAGAACAAACAGGTGTTACTGACCTCATTGAAAAAGTTAAAAGATTGAAGTGGAGTTTGGCTGGACATATTGCTAGAAGAGATGATAATAGATGGACAATTGAAATTTTAAACTGGATTCCAAGAGATTGTAAAAGACCCAGAAAGAGACCACATGTGAGATGGATGGATGAAATAAGAAAGTGTGGAGGGGTGATGTGGAGAAGAGAAGCTAAAGATCGGAAAAGATGGATTAAACTTGGAGAGCCCTTCATCCTGCAGTGGATTGATAATGGTTGATGATAATGATGATGATGATGGTCTTATAAACAAGGCAAAACTCTCCATACAGTAGTGCCACCCTGTGCCAACCAGAGTAATCAATGGATGCCAGAAGGCTTGTGTATAAAATCCCTATCTAATCCATTGATTACTCTGTTTGGCACAGGGTGGCACTACTGTATGGAGAGTTTTGCCTTGACTATAAACAATTATGTGCTAGTATAAGAGATGGTGATCATGTGATGCTTAATGATGGTCTTCATGGTCCTACAAGATAATTGGCTCATACATATTATACCAATAGAAGTCTGTTTGCCTGAACCATTAAAATAGTTTTTTTAATAAATAAATATAATTATACAAATTGAACATCTGCATTAATCTGATTTTTCAAATGGCTGAAATCTACAATGTAATGTTATGCTTGGAAGAACAGATTTGTTCAATGGAAAAATATAAAATGCTGAATAATTAAGTGTCAATACTTCATAAGAAATAAAACTGGTACATCAAATTGAATTAACATGAAGCACCTCTCCTAAACATAGCTATGTTCATTTCTTCATTAAACTCTGGATCTAGTATATAAGTGAGTGACTTATTTAATCTTTTGAAACCACAAACTTGCTGTAGGCTGAATATTTAATTTAATTTTAAGTGTCTATTTTATTTTTTTATATATTATACCTTATCTTGACAATAATTTTATATTAATGTATATACTTTGTTCATTTATTTATTTTAGTATTATGTCTATTATAATCAGTAAAATTATATTAATATTTTCCTTTTAAAATCGTATTTAAAAGAAATCATCAAGTCATAAGAGAAATCTTAATTATTTAACCTGCAAATTATCTAATATATTTTATGAGGCTAGATTTTAACCTATACAATTATTTTGTTCTTTACAAACATCTCCTACTATCTATCTCTATGTATAATTTTCTTTAACTAGGTAAAAAGTATATAGTAGCTTGGGTCTGCTAAAATACTCAAACACATTCACTGAAAAATATGTTAGTCAATTAATGATTGAAGTATAAATTATCTATTTGCTAATAAAACTTTATTGTTACAATTATAAATAAAAAGAGGGGAGGGAGAAATCAAATCTAATGCTAAATCATAATAATCGATGCTGTGACTTATCTTTACAAATTGAGTAACCATACATTCAAACTAGATAATACAAAATTATTCTTATTAAATTGTTGTGATTTTTTTTTTTAAAAAAAAGATCGTTTCTACTTCTAAAACGGTATACTTAATCACCATCTAATTTAAGTTTACAGTGAGAAAGTGGTGATTTTATCACTGGATATATAATACTAACATAAATGGTTTTCTTAGACTAATTATTTCATAGATAATAGTCACAGTTTTCTTAAAAGTTTTAATATCGTTTGATCAATTCACTCTTATATATGTACTATCATTGATATGACATGGGCCGATAAATGTTGACATACCTAAAAGTTATTTGAAATATTCTGTTACCGGATGCAGTTTAAAACTGTATACTAGATTTGAGTAGTTTATATATAGGCTATCATTTTATATTGAATTCTCTTAGAGATCTAAATTACTTTCCTATATTTTAGATTTTAAGCTATAGTTTAGTGACATTAAAAACTATTTTATACAATGAAATCATTTTCCATTTTGATAATGTTTTTTTATCTATATATAAATATTGTGATATTTATATTGATGGCATACACTTAATAAGAAAGCTAGTCTAGTTCCGTATATATACTCATATAAGAAATGATAAGTTATTAATAGCTAGATGGTTTTTTTTCCATACGTCATAGCATTGGCTGGGAAGCAAACCCACTAACTCGGGACAACTGCCTGTAAGGCAGCTGTGCTGACCTCTCGACCACCAATACTTGACAAGGTGGTTTTTAAATATAAATCACATAATAGCAGCCAAAGCTTAACTAAATCTTACATCCATTTTTTTATCTGTAGAGGTTGCCTTGACAATAGATTATAAATTTTATGGTTAATTTAAGTTTTGACTATTATTATGTGACACCCACCCAATGGGGCCCTTAATAGAGGTGGGATTTCACTTCTATTGCTAAAAAAAGTTGCCTTGTCAGCAGTTTGAAATTCTTGATTGTTATCTATATTGGGATTGTCTAAGTGTTGACTGGTTTCTAATGTTATTTATAAACTCATTTAGCCTTGAACATTATTACACATTATTTATGTAATACTTTGAGTGCAATTTGAAAATTATAATTGCAATTTATTAGTCGGCATTCAGGACACGTTATATTTACCTATATAAAGAGATTTATTTAAACTTTTTTCTATAAACAATTTCAATCTCTGTGGTCAAGTTGCAATCTTTAGTGTCTATATAAATATATGGGACCAGTAATAGAGATGACATTCCCCCTTTATTGTTAAAAGGAGGTTGCTATGACAACAGTTCGAAGTTCTTGATTGTTATCTATATTGGGATTGTTTAAGCATTGACTGATTTCTAATGTTATATATATATATATTATAAGGAGGGGGGGTCCAAGTGAAAATATTTCATAAATTTAGGCAAGCTAAAATTCTGATGGTAGAAAAGGTAAGGTAGAAGTAATTTAATTAAGTCCTATAAATTATTATTAGTTTAAAGGAGATAAATGTATAATATGACATTAATTTATAACTGAACTTTAAATATAAAACATTATGTAAATTAATGAGATGCAATTATTAGATAAATGTAATCAAAAATCAAAGGGACATTTTACTGAATCCAAATTACATTTAATAAGTAAATAATCTAATGTTTCAATCAATTATTTTCTTCTTGACATTGAAATAAAGTATATGAAAATAAAGTTCAAAGGATATTAAATTTTAATTTGAATATCTCAGGGTAAGGTAAATATAGGAATTACTTATTATAATCTGTGACCCAAGACTTTTGATAAATGATGTAATCTTAAATAAAAATATATAAAGTCAAATTTTTTAATAAATAAATAAGTTAATACTTTATTTACATCAATAAAATGGAATGACAATAATAATAAAGTATAGCAATTCTATTATAAATAGTTCCCAAATAATTTAGTATTATTACATTTGGATAAAAAACATTAATTATTACAATATTAATAAAACCATCTATATTATGTAAATAAATAATATAATATCTTATTTAATTAATAATTAAATAACTTGATATAACAGGAATGTTTTCTTTGGTGAATAATTATCGCTTTTCCAAATATATGAGATCCTCCTCTGTGAAAATATATATATATATCAAGCAGCAAAATATCTAAATATGATAGGAGTACTATTATCAGAACTATATGTCTTCTTGACTTGATGCATATTTAAATTCAACAAATTCATACTATTAAACAAATATACGTGTGATATAAACAATGTATTGCATAACACTAAATTAAATACCTGTTCTTCATTTCTAAGTTTTAAATGGAGAACATTAAAAAAATAAGAACATATACAAAAAAATATTATTAATAACTAGTTTTCACCTTTCTCTTTGTATTTCTTTTTTTTTTTTTTAAATAAAAACTCTGTATAATTTAAGTTCATATTTTTATTTTCAAAACTTGATTTTCTGATGATTTCAATGAAAAGATGGATGGTAATAAGATTGCTGAAAAAAATCTTGCTTATATGACACAGTTTTATTTTTTAAAATTGAATCATTTATTAGTTATATGTTTACTTCTTTCAGAATAACTATGGTAAACAGGTAAGACCAATTAACAGTTCTTGGAAATGCTTTATCAATCTTGATATGGACATATTTCTTCTTCAGGAATTTAGATAGATTATTGCTTCTATTTTATTTCCTCTAAATATACATTTTTTTTTTCTGAAATTGGCCAATAATAAATAAAAAAAATTGCTGAAACTTGGGACAACTTAATTTTTAATGATGAATTTTTATAGTTTTCTCACACATTAAATTGAAAGTGAATTTATTTATTTTATAATCCAGAAATAATAAAGAAAAGCAGCAAATAAATTTTTGCTAACCCATATGGAAGCAAAAGTAAATACCAGAGTAAAATAATTAAACATAATAATCCCTTTTCAAATTTATATTTCTTTTTATTGTGTCACCATTTCCATAGAACTTTTCAAATATTTTGGACTCATTGTCCTTTGTAATAGCTTGATTGCTATTATTCATAAAAATTCATACACACAACAGATGATAATCCTTTAAAATGTTCTAGTCTAGTGTCCAGAATATAGCATTAAATATAAAGTAACACAAATACTTTCAAATAAATAACCTTAAATAAATTTTATGTAAAAATAAAAAAAAATAAAGCATTTCTCCATTTTCTTCATTAACTAATTACACACACATTTAATCATCATTACAATTAAAATGATTATTGGTAGCAGTTTAACCATAATTTAATCATTTCTTTATTTATATATTATATTGCATTTATAATACAAATGTAAACAAAATATTAACTGTAAATGAATAATAATAATAATAATAATAGTAGGAATAGGAGTAGCAGCAGCAGTGGCAGTAGTAGTAGTAGTAGTAGTAGTAGTAGTAGTAGTAGTAGTAGTAGTAGTAGTAGTAGTGGTAGTAGTAGTAGTAATAGTAGTAGTAGCAGCAGCAGTAGTAGCAATAGTAGCAGCAGCAAAAATTAAAACATTTTATTAATATATATATATATATTGACATGTGAATAAAAAAAAATATTGATACAATCAGAGATATGCAAAGGAAGTTATAAAAGATTTATTTCAACTTTAAGATAACTAAAAACTTTTTTCCTTTTTTTTAAAAGCACCTATTATAATGATTGGGCTATATATATATATATATATATATATATGTTTATTTCATGTTTAAAGAGGTTTATTTAAACTTCATTGTATCAATATTTCATACTCTGTAGTCAAGTTGCAAGCTTTAAAAGTCCATATATATTCAATGGACCATTAGTAAAAATGGATTTCCATTCTTGCTATTAAAAGGTGTGAAGGTTGCCTTGACAGCAGTGAGAAATATTGATTACTAGATTTTACTGTGAATGTTTAGGTGGCTACTGGTTGGAACTTAATTACATCATTATCCCAGATTAGCTTTAGGCACTATTTTGCTTATTATTTTTAAATAATACATGGGTAATTTAAAGTATTGCAGTTTGTAATGTTAATTGAGTATTTATTAGTCTGCATTACAGTGACATGTTTATTTCATGTTTAAAGAGGTTTATTTAATCTTCATTGTATCAATATTTCATACTCTGTAGTCAAGTTGCAAGCTTTAAGAGTCCATATATATTCAATGGATCATTAGTAAGAATGGATTTCCATTCTTGCTATTAAAAGGTGTGAAGGTTGCCTTGACAGCAGTGAGAAATATTGATTACTAGATTTTACTGTGAATGTTTAGGTGGTTACTGGTTGGAACTTATATATATATCAAATAAAGTATCTATTAAAAATTAATTATTGTAATAATTGGAAAAGAAGCAGTAAAAAGTATTCACATATCTCACTATAAATATTCTGGTCGAAATAAGTGATAGAAAAATAATTGGTAATGCTATCTGTAAAATATGCATATAAATTTAAAGCAGAAATAGTTTAAATATTTACTATATTCAAAATAGTTAATTAATAATTATTATTCTGATATGTCAACTATATATATATATATATATTGTTTTTTAATGTACTTTTGTTTTTTATATTAAAAAAAAGAAATCAACGTATGTATTATATTTCTAAAGTCTAGTTAGATTATGATTAGACATTGTAAAATGTTTTATAATAAATTTTCCATTAAATGAATGAAAAGGGTGTGGCATTTACTTTACTAAAAAAAGTTAAAAAATTACTGCACATAGATGTATCAAAATATAAATTGCATTATTAGAAAAAATAATTGTTTTTCCAAAATGTTGTCTACTTTGAATTATATACATTTTTCTTCATTATAAACCATTGGAAAACTGTTTTTAGTAGACTATTGATGATTAATGAAGAGCAGTCTGATTTTTCTTGTTGTGTTTCCTAACAAAAAGCATTAGCAATCCATAGAAAATTTTGAAGTTCAATATCAAATTTTTATGGAAGTCAAAATAATAAGAGCTGTAATCATAAGGACTATTTATCCAAACTGCATGGGTAAAGAAATCATGGAGTCATTGTTGCAATCTTTCTGAAGTAAATCTATATAACCTAATAATTTAAAAAGGTTGATACAATCATTTAGTATGATTGAGTAGGGTGCTGAAACTAACTTTCATATAAAGCATACAATTATAAAATAATATATGCTGATGGGCACTCATAAGAAGGAGTTATGATATATTTTACCCATATCATCAACTAATGTTTAAAATTAATTTATAATTATAAGCAATGGAGTAATAGTCACCTATATAAATATATATTTTAAAAATATTATTATTAAATTATTTATGTATTGAACTGGATACTTTATCTGCTTCAAAAGTTCCATCGTGTAATTTAAAGTGGCTTTTGGATTTTTTTTTTTCATTTTTAAAAAGAAAAATATCAAAGTTTTATATTTTATTATTTTATGTATTAAGAGTATGTGATATAACACACATACTCATTTACTTCCCTTTTGTAATTTTTTTTTTTTTAATTGTACTTTGAAATCTCTTTTCTTGGATTTTATTTTGTAAAACATTCTAATTTCTAAATACTAATCTTTTTGAAAAAGTTCTTAGTTTTACAAGAAATGTTAATTGGATAATAGTATGAATACTGAACCCTACCCCTTGATGGCATTGTTTTTCACACAACGCACATCAATATACTGTTTTGGTGGACTTAATTTATGGCTGACACTACAATAGGTGTTTTGAGCCATAACAGACTACCTGGGGGTAATGTATTCTATGATTACATAACAAAATACTATGCCCATTGCATTGTGACAGTATTCCTCAAGTGAGCACTCTTGAACTCTCACTACAGTCTGATTTGATGGTGGCAGTATTTGAGAGAGATATGACTCTGCAAAAATTCATTGTCAGAAATTTTTTAGAAAGCATAGTGGAATTAGTATTCCATATTAAGAAATATCATGTCATCACAAATGCTTCCCTATGCTTTTGAACTGCACACAACTGGAAAAGGTTCTTCTTTTCAGTAGAGCTTTTTCCAATCTCATGCAAAAATGCCCATTTACAAGTGAATCCGTGCAAGAACTTTGAAAATGTCATCTGCAAGCTGTCCAAATTGGTGGAAGCTGAGTGAATTGCTGGATACAGAAGTGGATGCTAGTATGTTTTTCCAGAAAGAGGAAATCCTGCTGTATATAAAGGTATGTGCTTGCAGAAGAGACATGCTTTTAGTCAACCACAGAATCTGGGGAATTCTGTTGCCACTCCTGCAAGCGTACCTGTGTAGGTCTGGGTAAGGGAAGTTGGTTCAAGAACCCATTACTTACAACTTTGAGGCTTCCGTTATTTTTTTTGCATGTTACTTTTGGCTGCTGTTTTTTATGCCTCCAAAAATGGTGTTTTTTACTTGTTTTGGTTCACAACTTATCCAAAGTTTTGTTTATTTTTTGATTCAATAAATTATTTCATGGGAGACTGGTGTTGGTTTTTTTTTTGATGCGCACATGATTATAAAGTAGATAGATAATATTTGATAAGTTTCATTAATAGTTAAAGTAGGTAATATTTTATTATATCAAAAAAAAAGTGTTTAAGAGTTTATTCAAAAGGCCCCACCAAGAAAAACAAATAAAATAATAATGAAAAACTGTGCCATAACATAAATGTTCAAAAAGAAAAATCAAAAAAGTCGATAGTTAAAAATCAAAACAAACCTTCCCCACCACCACACCTTCCCTGGCTTAAAAAAAGTGTTTTTTAAAAACAAATTGTTTATGTCTTTTTTAAAAAGACCCAAAAATTAAGAAAGAACTTTTTGCTATCATATAAAGCTTTCTGTAGCATAAAAATTTGAAGAAAAAAACCTCATAATAAATTAATAAAAAAAAGATGAGAATTCAAAATCAAAACAATCCCTCCCCTCCACTCTCTAAAAAACCAAGTGTTGGTTTATTCACAAGGAATTGTTTAAGTCTTTCAACAAATCAAAACATCAACAAATGAAAAGAAGATAAGTTAAAAGCAAACCAACCAACCCCCCTCCACCATCTAAAAACAACAAAGTGTTTGTTACTGTATTTTTGTGTAAACAAACTGATGGACCATTAATTGATCATTTAAGAGCAAACCAACACCCCTACACCATCTAAAAATAAAGTGCTTGTTTTTTATAAAAGCAAACCAAAAAAAAATTAAAAAACTAAGTGAAAAAAACAACAACTTTGGTTTATGTAAAGAAACCAATGGACAAATAGTCAATAATTTAAAAACAAACCAATACCCCTAGACCAGGGGTGGGTAAATAGCGGCGCGAGGGCCACATGCGGCCCGCTAAGAGTTTTTATGTGGCCCTCCAAGACAATCAGAAAATTCCACCTTGGACTGAGATTTCCTTCCTGTTGCATGACCGAATATTCATCTCATATTTTCCACTAGAATGGCCACATCAATATACATGCGCAGTGTAGATACAATGTGCAGTGCTTTTCCAGTTGATCTGATTAATTTCAATTTTGTCTTTGCATTAGCAAATATATATATTTCCAACTTTTGTGAAACCATTAATGCTCCAAGAAAATGTAAAATTGGTAATGAATGTCATGTGTTTAATGAAGAATGGACAAACAAATATTTCTTTGGTAATACAGGGAATAAAGCAGTGTGTTTATTGTGTCATGAAAAAAAGATGCGGCCCTCCATTAACCTTTGCTTCCACAAAGTGGCCCCCGATGTGGCCCCCGAGCCAAAACAATTGCCCACCCCTGCCCTAGACCATCTAAAAACAAAATATTTGTTTATTAAAAACAAAAAAAAAAACCCGGATGAAAAAAAAATCTTTGGTGGTTTACCATAATATTATGTAAACCAAACAGATGGGCCAATGAAAAAAATTAAAAACCGATTTAAAAAAAAAAAAACTTTTACCGTAATATTATGGAAACGAACAGCTAGTCCATGAATCGGTATGTTGATGTGCAATGGGCAAAAAAGAGCACCATAAAATGGTAGGATTTAGTATTCATACGATTACCATTAATTGCATTCTTATGTTTTTATTTTAATTATAGTCAATTGAAAATTTATTTTAAAAAGCAGGGATTTAATTTTGTATTAATTAATTTTTAATAATATAATATCCTGGTCAGAATTTTAATCAAGATTAATCATGAGATAGAGATTTGTCCTGGGCTAAAACTTTTAATTAAAACAAGAAAAATTATGTGAGAGATAAGAGAGCTTATAAATGAACCCAAAATTTTGCAGTGATTATTTTTGGCTTGACATAGATTATTCTTCTGAAGAAGAGTATTGATTCAGATTTTTGTTCATTATTATTCAGCTATATTAGTCTGCAGAGATTCTTATTTGGTTTGCAATGCTGTCATATATTTTAAAAAGATTGCAGTTCTTGTTCTTGAACCACCATGGATATTATATTATGCTGCCTGTTGTTAAGACATATTGAATTTTTTTATTATTGCCTATAATTGCTTAATAACCTTTGCTTTAACAAGTTGATAAAATTACCAACCATGAGTGTTCAAATATACAACATGTCCTGCTAAACCTATCTATAGACAGACTTCTGATCCCAGACTGTTCCTTCCAGTCATGCCATAAAAGCCTAAATTAAAACAGATCCCAACATATGCCTCTACCCTTGCTGCCATTAAGAGATAAAGCCATCTCAATAGTGAACTCAAAAATAACCAAATATTCATTGAAGCACTCACTGGACTCTGCTTCACCATATGGTAACTTATTTTATATTCTTGTCATGGCATAAGTCTTTAGTAAAACCTCTGCTTAATCTAAAGTAAACATATTCTTTTATCTATTTGTCTGTGAAATATATTACCTTTTAGTAATTTTAAATTATTCTTTAATGTTGCAGAGCATATATTTCTTTTATTAGCTATTTATATTTCCATTTATGTTTAGCAGATATTAATAATTTTCTTATTACTTACCTGTCTGTTTTAATTAATTTAGAATAGCTTAGTAAATTGCCATCATTTGGCTGACTATTTCTGAGTGGGATAGTTTTGGTTTTAATAAAACTGGGGATTTTGATTTCTTTTTAAAATTATTTAAGCTGTAATATCTTCACATTATATTCGCCCTTCTTGTAAATGGATCAACTTTGGTAACTTTAAACAGTTATTGTTTATTTTTAGTTGGGAAAATTGTAATTTGATTTTTTTTTCTGTTGTTTAAAAAAAGCATCAACTGTTATATAAAAATAAGAGAAATAGATTCCACTAGATGGCGCTAGTTGAGAGATGCAAAAAGTAAAATGAAAATGTTTGGTAGATTGCAGTTTATGGATAATAAAAGAATAGCTAAAATAGTATTTAATTGGGTTATGAGTAAAGGGCAGGTAACAAGATGGGTGAGAAAGGTAATGCGCTATGCAAAAGATTTGGATAAAGAATTTATATCAGTATATTTGTACAAAAGATGGGATGATTGTGTTAAGAGGATTATTGAGTGTTATAGTAGTAAGGAATGGGATAAAAGAATAAATTTATTAATAAAGACTAGGGAGTTAGAGAGATGGAGAAATAGTATGGAGTGTAAAAAGAGTTTATATATATATATAGAAATAAACAGAATATTAGGTGTGAGTTAATATATGATAATAGTAAGGAAAGTAGTTTATTGTTTAAGGCTCGAACGGGATCTTTAGCTACAAAAGAATATACATGTAAATGGAAAAATATGGGTGATTTATTTTGTAAATTATGTAAGGAAGGAATTGAAAATATTAGGCATTTGTTAATTGAATGTAAATGTTTGAAAACAGAAAGGGTACATATAATGAAGTTGTGGAAAAATAAATATGAAAAGAGTGATTATACAGAAAGTGAATTATTGGTTTTTATGCTAGGTTTGGGAAAAGATAAGGGGGATTTAGATATAAAGGTTATAGAGTTGACAAAAATTATGTTGTGGAAATGGGATAGAGCAGATTATGGGTAAATTTAGAGTGGGGAATGTAAAAGAAAGTGGCTAACAGGTTTATCTGGGCTTAATTGCTGAGATATTCTTGACTTCGTTTAAGGAGAAGCCATAATACATCACATCACATCACATATCGTTGGGATTTAAAGTTACTCTTTTTTGCTGTTCTTCCAAATTATCTTTTCTGTTAAAAATGAGTGATTCTAAGAAACGTTTAGAATCATTGACGCTCAATGGAAAAGAATCTTCGAATGTAAACAAAAAACAAACGTTAAAATTGACTTTTTAATGCATTGTTCAAGCTCTGTCATTAATAGATCGAAAGCTTCAAGTATGCAAGATTTAACAAGAGCAGATAGTTTAAAACCGCTTTCTAAAGTTAAAAATGTCTCTAATAAAATTCAGAATATCAATGCTAGAAAGAAAATGCTTTCCGTGACTTCTAATGCTAATTCAAGTTGCCAAAAAATAGAGACATTCAAAAGACTAAAAATATATATATTTTTGATGGATCTGGAAAAAATTTCTTTACAAGCCAGTGGACATGATTTTATCTCACATAGAACACGCTCACAGGTAAAAGACTATGCCAAATTAAATGATATGCATTCTTCTAATAAAGATTTATTGAAGCAACTATCTCCAAGGCATAATAATTTAAAGACTGTTGCTAGTTGTTCTTTGTCTAAGCCTTTGCAGACCTTGCACCATAAAAAATTATCAGTTTCAGTTGGTGATATTACCACTACATCATCTGACTTGGAGTATAATATCAGGTCTTATAACATTAGGAGTAAGCACAGTGAAACATTACTAGCCAAAGATAATAAATCAGGTATTTTTGATCGTTTTGTCTCTGATAAATCTCAAGTAATGGATGTTGCTTTGCAGGCAAATTGTGTTCTAGCAGATGCAAACTCTGACAGAGTAAAAAACATTCATTTAGAAACTTCTGATTTAATTACTTCTGGTTTGTCTCTATCTTCTAGTAAATTATCAATGTATTTGCCTGCAGGACCACAATTTTCTATTGCTTCTAATGCCATTCAACATTCTATGAAACAGAATTTGAGATCTTTGCATTTGAATGATTTTTCATTATCTGATACTCTTATACATTGTTCTGAATCTAATTCTTTGAATGGAAATTTGCCTCTTTCAGATAAAAAAACTTCAGTTCAGAAACAGGATATTTCCTTTCCTACTTTGAAAGAAAATACAACACAAGTGTATAATAATCAGGTTAAAAAGAAAAGTTATGCTCATGTTCTTAATAATAATGTAGTCTCTGAACTTGCACAATCACAGTCAGACAAATTTGGTTATTTAGATCTGAATGATGAAGAACAAATAATGTCAGATGTTTCTGCAGATACATCCATATTGAATTTCTCTAATCATAAAGATTTGGTTGATGAACATCAAAATATAAGTGTTCAATTTAATTCTAGGATACCAGTGGTTTTATTCAATTCTTTTTTACACTTTTATAATAGCAATACTTTGATTCTTACAACTACAGACAGTAATTGTCAGCTTTATAACTTCCCTATTGATGAGTTTTTCCAGTTGTTGAAAGATTTGAAACTTGGTGATGCTATCAAGGGGCTATATCATCACCCTAATAAATGTTACATGATATTGGAGTTTCATAATGTCTTGGAGAAGGAAAAGTTTAGAAGACAACAGCTTTTATTAAATCACAGATTTTTAGTTGTTATTGATATGGACAGGCCTAGGCTAGCTTTTGGTCTTGCGAGAAATTGTTACCTCAATTTTGGGGCTAAGGATCTTCAGAGGCAATGTTCCAATTTAGGTGAGATAACTCAATTTAAATATCTTACTAAGAAAAGGGTTGGTTTAGAATTACCCAGCAACTCAGCTGCTTTTACTTTAAAGTTGAATAAAGGTCTTGC
Organism: Epiperipatus broadwayi; assembly: GCA_028023455.1. Taxonomy (NCBI): domain Eukaryota; kingdom Metazoa; phylum Onychophora; class Udeonychophora; order Euonychophora; family Peripatidae; genus Epiperipatus; species Epiperipatus broadwayi. Next base: position 6,494,509 of record JAQFVV010000062.1, read on the forward strand.
TTTGATCGATATTCCATCTACCTTAGAGACAGATAAAGGTCCAATATATATCTCTATCAAAGGTTTACAACCTCAATGTTTTGTTTATAAAGAAAGGACTCATCTTGTTAAAGATTGTCCAAAGGGCTTTTGCAACATTTGTAAGCTTAAGAAAACATGTACTCATAGATGTAGTCTTAAAGTTTTGCAAGATTTGCAAAAGCAGCATTTGAGTGAACATATTACTGAGCAACAATCTGATGTTACTCTTTCATCTCCACTACAAGTTTCTACTAATTTAAGTAAGAAGGTCAGTGGGTCTGTTGTTTCTATTCTGACTGACATTACTCATTCATCACTTGACTCATCTCATACAGTTCAAAATGAGGATATGTTATTGAAGGAGAATAGGTTTAATATTCAGTCTACTCTTGGTTGTTCATCTTTGCAAGATCAAGCACTTATAACTGATATTAGTTCTTCTAACAATAAAAGGAAGATTTATGATTCTTCAGGATCGCAACTTGAAAATAATTTTTCTAATCCTGATTCTGATACTGCACCCTCTGTCTTGAAAACTAAGTTGACTAGACGTTCAAAGAGTTCTAGGAAAAAGGACATTAAAAAAAGTAAATGGTCGGGAGATAAAAGTTCTCAGCAGTTAGATCTTTTGCTGTCACTTTCTCCTCAAAATAATTCTATTTTTACTTTAAATAATGATCCTTCATCTCCAATATCTCATACTTCTGATCCCAATTCACAAATTAATCTTATACCTGAATTCTTCACAGATGATTTGCATTAATATTTTCTCATTTATATATATATATATATATATATATATATATATATCGATATATATATATATATATATATATATATATATATATATATATAGATATATATATATATATATATATATATATATTATGTTGCTTAATGTTATTGCTGTTAATGTTAGAGGTTTAAATTCTATTTCTAGAGTTTATGCTATAATGCATTGGCTTCAGAAATGCAATTTTCATATTGCATGCTTCAGAGAGACGAAGCTACATAATCATTCCAGTTATCGAATTCGTGATTTAATGCAAAATCTTGGTTCATTTTATTATGTTCCTAATATATCTGCTTCATCTGGTGTAGCTTTGCTTGTCAGTAAGCATCTTTCTTTTAATGATATCAAAATCATGCACTTGGATCATAATTTTTGATGACCAAAATTACATTTGGAAGTTTTACTCTGAATATCATTTATTTATATGTTAAGAGTGAGTTCCTCTTTGCTCATTCTACATTTAATAAAATTAATTCTCTTTTGTCTTCAAATTCTTATCCAACTATATTTTTTGGTGATTTCAATATGTGTTACATGCATTTTAATAATAAATTCCTACATCTTTTTAATAGAGTATTTTTATCTGGTGAAGGATGTTTTCCTCTTAATGCATTTTCCTTTTATACCCATCACACCACTTCTTTAATTGATCTTCTTTACTATTCTCCTGAACTTCACCTTGACATTTCAGCAAAGCTTCAGGTTGTTCCTTTCTCAGATCATTTGGCTATGCATGTTGCATTGTTGATTGATACTTCCTTTGTTGCTCAGTCTCATAATTCTCTTACAATAAGGCTCTTAAATAAATTAACAGTTCCTGCTTCAATTTTTTCGGAGGCATATATTCTTTTTAGAAAAGTGGATATTCTTTCATTACCTGCCATATCGGCATGGTCTTCTTTAGTTGGTATTCTCAGTTCTATTATTAATTCTTATACTAGAAAGACAAAAGGTCCAAAGTTTTTACTTAAGCAATTGGATGATATTTCATCCAAACTTTCTAATCTTTCTTCTTTTGATTCTACCATAGAAAATATTATGCAACTTAAAGTGCAGTATCATGATATACAGAAATCTCTTGCTCATTATGTGGCTATTAAACAGTCTAAAATTTTTCTTCAAAATCATCATAACTGGACACGAAGTTATATTAGGTGGGCTTTAGGTGCTTATTCTAGACCTACTCCATTAATGATTGACACAGGAAATAAAGTATGTTCTGGCCCTATTATGTTGCTTGAACTATGTAATCATTTCAAAAATAAGCTTCAAATGTTGCCTTTTAGAATTGGTGACATCTGGAATGAATCTGAGCTTGATTCTAGTCATAATATAACTGAAACGATGATTATTCAAAAATTAAATTCTTTTCCAGACAATATACATCCTGGGATTCATGGTATTCCCAGGTTTGTCCTTCTTCATCTTTCATTTTTTACAGCTTCAATAGTTCGTAATATGGTTGATATTCTAGCTAATGATTTTGTGAATTTTCCTGATCTCTATCCAGTGGCGATGGTCCCTTTTCTTAAGAAGAAATTAACTCCTTCTCCATTATCTAATATTCGTCCTATTTCTATGACACCTCTTTTAATAAAGACTATTGAATCTATTGTTAAAGATCATATACAAAATAATATTTATCTTCATTTATCAAAATTTCAATTTGCAAAGAAGGGTCATTTAACAACTGAAGCTGTTCAGCTTTTTCTTCTTCTTATTGAGTATATTAGGCATCATAATAAATCAAAACCTGTGGTCATTCAACTGGACTTCACATCAGCCTTTGATTGTGTTCTGCCTTCTGTTTTGTTTCAGACTCTTCAGGATTATCAGGTTCCTACTCCATATGTCTGTATTATAGCCAATCTTCTACTTAACAGGTCCATCTTTACTTCATTGGATGGTAAACTTGCAGATGGTTTTCGTCCACATCTCTCAGTGCCACAGGGATCTCCTCTTGCCACATTATGTTTTATTACATATTTAAATCCATTACTTTTACAGATAGAATCTAAACTGCCTGGTATCTATGTTCCTGCTCTTAAACAGACTATTCATCATATTTCTTATGTTGATGATGTCTCTGTCTTTCTTCCTGATAAATCTTTTCTTCTGGCTTTGTTGCAAATATTGGACTCTTTTTCTAATACTTTTAATCTTCATATTAATGTTACAAAATCCGCAATGTGGAAAATTAAATCTGGTTTGTCAATTATTTCAACTTTCACAGCCAAGCCTCAGTCTTTCCTTGGCTTTCCAATAGTTTTATCTCATTCAGTAATTACAAGGCAGATTCAAAATATTATTCTTGATAAAACAAAGAGGATAGTTGCATCGCTTGTCAATATAAATATTTCACTTATGGGTAAGGTTACACTCTTGAACTCTTTGGTCTATTCAAGGCTTAGTTATTATTTACCAATTATTAGGCCAACAAAGCATTTTGAGAGGGCTATAAATTCGCTTTGTTCAAAATTATTTTGGAAAAACAAGGTCATAGCCATCAGTATTGCTAAAATTCAAATGCCAAAGCTTTTAAATGGTCTAGGTTTGCACTCGGTCTCAATTCTATATCTCCAGAGATCTATATCTTTTCTTCGTGTAACTTGTCTAAAGCTTGCTCAGTTATCCCTTCCTTTGGTTATTGATCCTACAGATATGCCACCTCCATTTTCAAGTTATTGGATTGCTGATTTATGGAAGTCAGTTATTAAGTTGATACCCTCAGTTCAAGTTGTGCTTGATGGGAAATTGACATTCTGGGATGTTTATAAATTAAAATTTCCACATTATACTCCTCTTTTGACTTCATTAGGTGTTTCAAATAAAGTTCTCTTGCGTAAAATGAAACTTCTTTTCATTGAAGCAAGACATGTTGATTTTGTATTTAAACTGAATTTAAATGCACTCCCAACAAGTTATTTTTTAGTGACCAGCAGAGGCTTCATTAGGATTTCGTCTCAGTGTCAGTTGTGTAGATTATATGATGAGACAATACTCCATATTTTCTATATTTGTCCTGCTCTTAAGTCGATTAGGGACTTTATTGTTGCGAATGTCTCTCTGGATCTTAGGGATGCTCTTTCTGTTTCTAATACTCTCAAGAAGGGATCTTTTGCAGCAATAAGATTATCTATCTTTATAACATTTTCTTTATGGTTGACACATTGCAGGCTCATCTTTGGTCATTCTCAGGACTTGGCTCTAAGTGTCTTTATTAAGCTTCTTGACCAAGTCAAGCAGCGAGACTCTCTGCTTTCGCCTGTGAGTCTACATGATGATACTTGGGTGAAAGTTTTATTTTCCTCTTAATCTTATTAAGATACCCTTTTCTCTGCATTGACTTTTTCAAGTTTCATTCTGAATGCTATGTAATTTTTTATAAAGTTTAACTGTATATTACTATGTTACTATGTTTAATAAATTTATTTTAAAACAAAAACAAAATAAGAGAAATAAGAATTTAATAGTGGTATCATCTTTTTTTCATTAAAAAAGATGTGAATTTACTTTCAATTTAGATCTGGAAAATACTAAGATTTTTCATGAAAAGAGAATCCATAATAATAATAAAATTAAGGAAACAATATTGATAAATAGAAATAGATATTTTAATTAATAAATAATGTACAAGTGTTAAAATTCATGAAATTTGGAATATAACATAATATTGTTTACTTCCACTAAGTATAAATTTAAATGGTTTTCAGATAAAGATTGTTTAAGAAATTAGCTGAAAGTACCTCTGTGGATTATTATTGTTTTTTTTTTATAAAATATATTATCTCCATTATACTTTACTATTTTTAGTAATAATTTTATTACAATAAATATATAATAATGAACATGTTATTACATATATCACATAGTAACAACCAAAGCTTACATAAACCATGGAATCTACAATCTTATGTTAAGGCAAAATGTATGGAATTTTTTTCTCATAAATTGCTATAAATCTGGGAATAATAATGTGTTCATATATTTGAAAGTTTTATAGTTTCATTTTAAAATAATATGGATGTTAGCAGAATGTTATATTTATCATGGTCATGTCGACTATTATACTGCCAAAATCACTTTCTTTAAAAGTTCCCACCCATTACTCTATTAATCAGCCACATTGAACATGAACATTGTAAATATGGAGAAACTGCTACACCATTAGTATTATATACTGATTATATATATATATATATATATATATATATATATTAATTGGCATTTTAACATGTGATAGAAAATGCATTCACCAGAGTTAGTAGCTGCAGTAGCATTACTTGTAAATATTCTCTTCTCTCTCTCTCTCTCTCTCTTACACACACACGCATATATATTGTCCAACAAGCGTAATATATACCACACACATGAGAATTAAACACTCTATATTTTTTTCTTCTTTCACTTTCAACTTATGATAAAAAAAAAAAATGTAGTTTTCTTTCAATCGTTATAAAATACATTGTAAAATAAAATGTTAATATTTCTATTAAATAGTTTGAGGCTTTCATATAATCTACAATAATAATATTCTCTAAAAAAAAAAAAATAATAATAAAATATAAAGTATTCCTAATATGCCATTTTAAATCTCAATAAGTGATTTCTACTTGTATATGCCGCGGGGTAATTAAAAGGGGTTTATTTTAAATTATAACTGTAGTGAAAGTTAAAAGCTTATAGAAGTGATTTTGAGACAGATTAAATGCTCGACTTTTAAACTAATGTAGTTAAATTGTTCTCTTAAAACACGCACACATGTATCATAAAAGGTGTGAATAAGTATGAATTTTTCTAACTGAGATTGCAATATGAGATTGCATAAACCTAAGATTGCCTCAAGCATATGGATTGAGTGGACATTAGTAGGACACGGACCCCAACGACAACTCAAAGAATATTGAACTCTGGGTGGAGATTCGATCCTCAGATAATAACCAACCCATATAAATATGAATCTAAATCTAAAGGAGAGCTTCGTCTTCTTTTTTTTACACTCCTAGAACTTTTCTTTCTTTTTTTTTGTGCTATCCGGTATATCCAATATGATCACTGTGAAATTAACATTTAGAGGTCGATCGTCATGATGGGCTAGGAAAACCCTTCAGTGATTGACCGACGCTCCGCCGCCAGAACATCTCCACAGCTATGAATGATCAACAACAGTATCGTCCGAACATAGTGCTCCAATCAGTCTAAGGACGTTGTTCCGTTTAATATACAAGAATCGTCCAAACATACTACGCTGAACTTATGTGAAATGAATAACCATGTATTATGGAAACATCATCTATCAGGTTCGAACCCTCACCAAATTAGAAGCAGCAGAAGACTAAGCAAAATCCTAGGTAAACAATTTTTTTTATAATGCTCCATTCATTCTTTACTTAAACTTAAAAGGCAATCTCATAATTAATTAAATTCGACTTTCGTAAATCAAATATAAATGATCCGTAATCCCTCATATTTAAGTCTTATTATTTTAATCTCAACTTTCGTAAATAAAAATATCACACGCTACATAGTTCCTCATATTTAAATCTTAGGACTTTTCCAGTTATGGACTTTGATCCTAATTATTATTTTCTTTCCAGATAAACTATAACACACACCTAATTTCAAAATGTAAAGGACAAGGAAGTATATTTTATCATCCATATTTATTATGCATAATATGTTCTTTTCTGTCGAGTGAGAATGGCGTAGTGGGCAAATAAAGCTATTAATCAATGTTTCATTTTTTTTTATATATTCAATAAATTTTTTTTAATTTAAACAAGTCGAGCATTCCTCAAATCATTTTCTATAATTAAATATATTTTTATTTTTTTTGAAATTATTATTAAAATTAGCATTTATTCATGAGTTAATTATTTCACTTTTAAATTTGTCTTTCTTATATTTTTCTTGTTTTTTTTTATTTCTTTTAAATTTCATTCATAAACATCTGCCGTAAGTCACGATGTTTACTTATTATGTAGTTAACCTAGGTTTAAGAGTTGGGAGGGCCTATTATTAATAGATATAAGTAAATGTCAATAGAGCTAATATAAATAATTCTATTGGACTGTATGATAAAAGGGGAATGATATTATAAGCGTCTAATTGTTTATTCTAATGATGCCTCAACCGAACATTCCTATTAGTTATAAATAACCAATGATCCCATCCAATGCTTGGACCGATCTATTAATCAACCGATCTTCTTATCCATTGGTTAATATTGTGTCTTTTGCCAGAATAATAGTCTTGAAGGCAATTCCATCGCGACCCTGGGTGACCCCTATTGGTCCATGCTGGGAGTTTGAGCTTATGGGCAGGGATTAGACTTCAGAATCGTTTTTGATATGACGTAAGGTGATGCGAGAAATTAAAGTGTGAATCAAATCATCGTATCTGGCGCCCTCTTGTGTTGATATGAACAATTATTGATATAAGAAAAAATAAATAAATCTTTACCTGTATCATGTTTGTTTTGGAGCTCACAATCCCTTTTAGAACGGTTTAATAGGGAGCCGGTGCAGGGGAGTAAGGTAGGCAGATCAATATATATATATATATATATTGTAACTTTTTATTCCACCTCTTAGACACTTGCGGCCATGTCGCATGCCAATTGTAACATTTTCTTCAGGCAGTCAGACACTTTGTGGCTAATACTAACCCTTTTCCTAATAATATGGATATGATAGCTGTTATAATTTGTAACCAATACAATATCTATTACAAAATGGAACTTGAGGCTATTCTGACTTCTCAGGTATAAGGTGTATTTCTAGGCCTAGTTGGTGTACCATTTATAACCTTTTGGTCAGATGGATTGATGGATGCTTCACCATTCCCAGCTAACATTATTTCTAAAGCCTATTGCGGTTGCTGATGATAGGATAGAACATCCATAATCATATCTGCTAGGGCACCAAATTGCAACTTCAATGAAAATATTGAGGCTAAACCTTATTTCAATAACTTATTAATAAATTTCAATAATGATATCTAATGAATGGATTAATAAATAATCAATCAATGAAGAGAACACTGAGAATACATTAAAAATTATAATATTAATACTCTTGGAAATTCATGATTATTAAAGAGAAGAAACTTTAAACTCAACTTCCATTACAATTTATATTCTCAGGACACTACCCATTCACTATCATTAAAGTCACAATTAAAATTTTGTTTCAGATTACAAATAGTTCTATGTCCATCTCCACCCTTCTGATCCATTTTTTCCATCATCCTCACATTCATAGGTCTATTGCACTGCTATCTCTTTTACTGTCAAATTTTCCATCATGCTAGCTCATTTATCTCCTGTGATAATCTCTTCTCAGAGTTTTAGAACAATAAGGTCTGGAAGTTGAACAAACTGCTATGGATTATTGGTTATAACACCCCTCTCATGATTACCTCCAAGGTTGATCTTGGCTGACTTTAATATAGCCAATGACCACTTACATTAAAGCTTGGATAATTAGCTTATATTAAATCTTTTAGAAATAACATATTATAAACTCTTTCATAATTAAAGTAAAATGATAAGGAGATGCATCTAGAGAGGTGTTTGAATACAATGGATGGGGAAAGAATTTTATGCCCACCCACTGCATCCACTATCACCCAATAACCATCCTTATTTATAATCTATACTTCAACTATACTGGATTATTTTTGGAGTATTGGTAATATTGAGTACTGCCATGCTGCATAAGCTTGGAAAATTAACCATTTAAATAAATTTTACCAGATACAATTTACCAAAATGATGCTTCAAATATAATAATAATGTATTGATGTATGATTGGATTTGAGATTTTTAGATTATAATAATCCACAAAACATTGAGATGTATGCAAATTTTTATTTAAAAAAATAACAAATTTTATTAACAAATTATAACTCAATAAAATAATATACACATTAACTCTATGGTTCATATGGCTTTCCCCTGTTCTACAACCATATGACATAAAAAAATTTCTAAATCACAGATAATTTTAAGACGTTTTAAAATATAAATATTCGGTCTTAATTATTAGGTAATCACAATTGCCATGGAGTAATACTAATAACAGACAGATAAAAAATAATAGTTACCTTCACATATATTATATTTTGTTCTTAACAACAGACAGATAAAAATAATAGTTACCTTCACATATATTATATTTTGTTCTTACTTTTATCTCAGACATAATGAACGTTAAATTTCTCCCCCCAGTGTTTAAATGCCTTCAATTACATATTTATTTCTAAGAATAACTCTCCCAATAATAAAATTTAATAATTTACATTAACTATTTTAAGCTAATATGCCTTCACCCCATGCTTTACAATGGAGATATTTTATGTATGATGACACTTCTCGCGATTAATTTTAGTTACTTTTTAAATGTCAACAAATCGGTACCTAGCTTAATCACTATTATACATGCATACACTCTATATTCATGTTCTTATGACAATAATAATACTTCAGTAATATTACCATTCCAGCAAAGTTCTCAGCTGAATGTGAATATATTTTCTAAATAATTTTATATATGCATTGCTAATGATGTTCTCGGATTTTATTTAACAAATTTAATATTTATTTATGTTATTATTCTTGGTTCTTATTGATCAATTAAAATGTATCAACAAAACAATGTTCAAGTACACTAATCGCACACACACTATCCACACTCATCCTGACATCAAATTGAGTTTGCGACCCTGTAACCAACATTTATAAGTAATACTTAGCAATAGCTGTAGATCATACACCCATAAGGAATATCAATGTTTTAATATGAGGTAGGCAGTGGCCTGAATAAGACAAGACCTTTTCATTAAGGTTGAGGTATGCTAGGATTTTATTGCTAGTCATACAGAGACTTGGGTTTACCTATTAACCTCTGGCCATCAATAAAGAAATCATCTTATGGTGTAGAAAATAACCAAGTGGGAAACTCTTCCATTGTATTTAAATACTTCATAAATATGGAATGGATATCTTAGTGAGTGAGCTAAACTATGACTCCACTAGCTTGGTGGGGACTTATTGTCCATCCATATATACTGTACCGGTATAAATCCACCACGCTTACTCATACACGGTACCCGAGTTCAAACCCAGTCCACGTTTAAGAATAAATTCCAAAACGCCAACTAAATTCAAACCCAAACCCCGGTATGACCAACCGATGATGACTTTATAACAGCACGGGGTTATCCCTTTACTAGCTCAACTCAGAACACAGACTAAATTACTTACAGTTAATTATATATAGATCTATTATACTCTGGATATTGGTACGGTCATTAATGTAATGTATATATTTAAGTTGCCAATACAGACAGTAGGTGACTAAATAGACTTCGAGAGTAATGAGGTGGGAGACACAAAATTAGATTAAATAAATTGTTTAATAATAAATAGAAAGCATTAACAAATATTATTCAAAAGTACGGTAAGACTTCCATAAATATTCTATTATAATTGGCTACTAGTCTTTAGTAATCATTTTACCTGGTAAACAAACTCATGCCAATATCGGTGTAGTTAAATGATTGACGGGTGGCTAAGGGAATCAGAGTATTTGGGGCATTGAAAATATTTATCTACTATTTTTATTAAGTTATTTTATTCGAATAGATTCGAGCCGTTGCGTATACGAATAGTTGGAGGTGGCTTCGCATAAATATGATATCTAAGATTGATGTACTAGTGGTTGCCTAGATTAAAGAGCCCTACAGTAATCACTTGCGGTGCATCAACGGAATACCGGGCGGCTTGTACTTTGACAAGGCTTAATGCCCCCAAGTAGATCCGGGACACTACAACCAGCCGGGATCATTTCGAAACCCGGTGATCCAAGAGATTACCTGGAAAAGAATTGCTTTCTTTCCCATATGGTAGTACGGCGAGACGCCAACTTCGGCGAAGGAAAGGCATTGCCACAGTCATCGAGGACGAGTGCTTGAAGTGGATTTGAAACAGAATTACACAAAACCTAGATAATCTATTCGTCTATCTCTACGCAACAGGCTGATATAACTATTCCAATAAAACATGGCGGAATCAAACTGACCGCGAAAGCAACGATTAATTAAGTTTACTCTGAAACCCCTAACCCCTCAGGTTGTTCAGGCGGTAGCGATAGTAACAAATTATACACTGAGAATTATTTCTCATTTCATGTAGGCAACAAGATGATAAAACTTTAAAACCATTTTACATATTTAAGATTGAAAGATAGGTTACAATAGTATGACAAAAATAAAGGAGAATAATAAAGTGATTTAATATCTGCCAACTCAATATATGAAATAATCTTTAATTCAAAAAAAAAACGAACTTACTTTTAAAATAACTATAATCAATATTATAAACTAGCTTTAAACAGAGTTGGGAAATATTTCTATTGGCATCGTTTGTTTATAGAATAAGTTACAAAAAACATATAAATGTATTCATTTGAATTATTATTATTAGGTACAATATTTATAAATTATCTTCTAAAGACTAGAGCGGAGGAAAAAGAGAAAAGAAAATTTACTGACAGGTTTTAAAAAGTAGCATTATAAAAGAAACAAAACTTACATGTGATTAATTTGATTGACAGATTAACTATAACATTAAGCTCGGGAGAAAGTTAAAAGTTCATGTAACACAGTTACCCTTCTTTCTTCATCCGGCTTGGCTTCTCACGATGGTATTTCTGACGAACGTAGGCGCGCATTTGAAATTTACTTGAAAGGCATAGTCAATTTGGAGATTGGAAGCTGGAAATTTTGAAGCACGTAAAGCATGATCAGACAGCGGCACGAAGATTCAAATTGGCAGGACAGAGATCAGCTCCTGGCACTTAGCCCATCGACATTACGGTTTACTGGTGGACTTCTTAACAAAAGTTGTAGCGATTTTTCTAGCAACTGCTGTGCTGTTTTGAGACGATCTACTCTCAACCACGTCAAAAGTTAGAATGTTAGTTTTTTCTAAGATGGCCACGGTTGACCTTTCTGCCTGGTTTTTGTTTGAGACTCCGCCTACTTTTCTCTAGCCTCCAGCAATCCAACTTGACCATACAATATCAATTATCCATTTCCATTGTTCCATTTTCAGCTATCTTTAACTTTAATACACAATTTTAAATTGACCAAGTAATTACAAAATATAAATTCCTTATCTAATTTTCAAATACAAATTAATTACTCTATACATTTGTACAAGACAGATTTTAATTAAAAACACTGATCAAAGGAATGTGACTTTTGATCAGTATTTTTAAACGACTTTGTATAATTCTAAAAAGTTAAAATTTAAACAAATACACCCGCAATGAAACTTTTAAATTAAGCTGCTATAAATTCACAAACCACGCACACACGAATATTATTTCATGATTTGTGATATTTATACACGGAATCTTTACATATCTTTTTACAAAACATAAAATATATCCCAATTTTTATGTGACTTGAAATAGAAAAAATCTCATTGCGGGCAAATAGTAGTTCGAATTACCGTACTTCAAAAAACACATGAAACTAAGATCGGTTCTTCGATCTGTCTGTTTCATTTCTTCTCACTTTAAAAAAAAATAACAAAAAAAAATGTTTATACATAATTCTCTGGTTAACATTTTCTTAAAAAAATTGATCGACTTTGGAGAACAGCCTGGGTGAGGGTTCGAACTTAACATGGGTGGAACATGATACGTTTTCTCAATTTTTGCATATTAATCCGTTGTTCTTTTGCTCATCATCAGAGACATTTCACAGTGGTCGTTTACCGGGTTATCATTTATTGTTATTTCTACTTTCTCCCTGGGTCGGGAGGTATATAAGGTTTTAATGGCCTGGTATTGTAACTACACTGCTCCCATTCCCTTTTTGTTGGATACAAGTCCCCATAGTCTCTTGCGGTCATTAATTCTATGGCCTTTTTTCGACCGAATGCACAAAAAAACAATTCTTTAATATTATCTCGATGAGCGATGGGATTCTCTCCTGGGTCATCCTTGAAAATTTGAATCTGTATCAAGGATCCAGGCATTGGCGTCTGTAAGTTCTTCATACTAAGTTGAGGACTCATCATCTGTCCCCTTTCCACTTTTAGTTTCATTGGACTAGTGGTCTCAACATCCTTTTCTTTTTCTGTCTCTATATCCGCTTCTTCCACTGCTTCGTAGCTGGACTCATCCTCACCACTGTTGTTTTCCTTGCTGTCCACAACTTCTTTCGGTGTGGCCTGATCATCTTCATTTTCTATTTTTGGGTCTTCAGAGGGATTTATTTCTTGCTGAAGCTTTACATTTTCTAGATTTGAGTTGGCTTGGATGCCATGTGCTTCCTCGAGCCTTACCAGCCTTTCCATCATCATCATCAGTGCCTTTCGATCCTCTCTCATTTCTCTGAGGATCGCGTCAAACTTCGCATCACGATCGTGCTCCCTCTGTTTGGTGTTCCTATCTAATCGTCCAAAGCTTTTTTTTTTATCGGGAGATTTCTTGAACACAACTTCGCGATCACTGGATGTGTCAGCCGTCTCTGCGCCAGTCGCGGATAAATTATTGTTTCCTTCTATTTCTGCCATTTTCTCTTTGTTTTCAATTATAAGTGTCCTCAGCATACGAATTAGTTTTGTAAAACAATTTTTATTTGTATATATAACATAAAGATACTGATCCCTGATCCTATTGCCAAATCCTCCCCCGCTGCTGATACTGTTTGTGTGACTTCCTTCCTTTCTCTTTTTTTTTCGCCTACGTTCCGACTGGTTTCTGTTATCTAAACTTTTCACTGTTAATATTTTTTTTTTATTTAGGTATATACAATATGACATGTTTAAATCATTACTAAAAGAATAAAGGGAAAAAAAAACTTTATTTCACCCAGTTCGCACTGTTCTCCTCAGTCCTATAATATAAACATATTAATAATTGGTATATAACACAATATTAATTTTTGTACTACTGTCAGTAATTCTCTCTCTATATATATGCCACCATTCTCTCTTTTGAACCCAACAAAACTCACCACTGCTGTATGGACAAACATATTTGCTGACAAATTTATTTGAAAGGCGCCAGCCAGCAACATGTGACCAATAGATAATTTAATCCATTGATCCCCGAATATATACTTTTTACATGACCTAGTAATCATTTGATTCAAGACTTAATGTTTTATATAGGGAACGATTAATATTAACTCTGACTCTGATAAGATTTTTATATTACAATATATATATATATGCGCACACGTTTTTATTTTTAAAACATAAAAGTAATCCTACTTCTTTACTTTTTTTTTTCAAAAAAAACATTTTTAAACAACAAAAATATATATATATATGCGTACACAATATCTATATGCGTACACGTTTTTATTTTTAAGACCTGGAATTAATTCTACTTCTTTACTTTTTTTTTTCGAAAAATTTTAAACAACAAGAATGAACTCGCAAAAAAAAATTATGGAATAACACTCGTTTATTTTAATTAAATAAACGCACAAAATCGCTTCCGCTCTCTTTTCAAAAAATCTCACTCTGTTTCTTAACGATATTTGGAAGTAGTCTATTCACTGAAACTTGGTGTAAGGGAAAAAAAAACTTTTATATACTTGCTTTACTCAACTATAGTTTTAACTTGCGCATTTTAATACGCCAAATACATATCAATATTATGACAAACAAAAAAAAATCGAATATTTTTATAATTTAACTGTTTACTCTCGTTCACTCTGCAGGGTGTGGGAGATTTCTTCATCGGAGCACCACGGAGGGCGTCCAAAAATTTAATAACTGTACCGGTATAAATCCACCACGCTTACTCATACACAGTACCCGAGTTCAAACCCAGTCCACGTTTAAGAATAAATTCCAAAACGCCAACTAAATTCAAACCCAAACCCCGGTATGACCAACCGATGATGACTTTATAACAGCACGGGGTTATCCCTTTACTAGCTCAACTCAGAACACAGACTAAATTACTTACAGTTAATTATATATAGATCTATTATACTCTGGATATTGGTACGGTCATTAATGTAATGTATATATTTAAGTTGCCAATACAGACAGTAGGTGACTAAATAGACTTCGAGAGTAATGAGGTGGGAGACACAAAATTAGATTAAATAAATTGTTTAATAATAAATAGAAAGCATTAACAAATATTATTCAAAAGTACGGTAAGACTTCCATAAATATTCTATTATAATTGGCTACTAGTCTTTAGTAATCATTTTACCTGGTAAACAAACTCATGCCAATATCGGTGTAGTTAAATGATTGACGGGTGGCTAAGGGAATCAGAGTATTTGGGGCATTGAAAATATTTATCTACTATTTTTATTAAGTTATTTTATTCGAATAGATTCGAGCCGTTGCGTATACGAATAGTTGGAGGTGGCTTCGCATAAATATGATATCTAAGATTGATGTACTAGTGGTTGCCTAGATTAAGGAGCCCTACAGTAATCACTTGCGGTGCATCAACGGAATACCGGGCGGCTTGTACTTTGACAAGGCTTAATGCCCCCAAGTAGATCCGGGACACTACAACCAGCCGGGATCATTTCGAAACCCGGTGATCCAAGAGATTACCTGGAAAAGAATTGCTTTCTTTCCCATATGGTAGTACGGCGAGACGCCAACTTCGGCGAAGGAAAGGCATTGCCACAGTCATCGAGGACGAGTGCTTGAAGTTGATTTGAAACGGAATTACACAAAACCTAAATAATCTATTCGTCTATCTCTACGCAACAGGCTGATATAACTATTCCAATAAAACATGGCGGAATCAAACTGACCACGAAAGCAACGACTAATTAAGTTTACTCTGAAACCCCTAACCCCTCAGGTTGTTCAGGCGGTAGCGATAGTAACAAATTATACACTGAGAATTATTTCTCATTTCATGTAGGCAACAAGATGATAAAACTTTAAAACCATTTTACATATTTAAGATTGAAAGATAGGTTACAATAGTATGACAAAAATAAAGGAGAATAATAAAGTGATTTAATATCTGCCAACTCAATATATGAAATAATCTTTAATTCAAAAAAAAACGAACTTACTTTTAAAATAACTATAATCAATATTATAAACTAGCTTTAAACAGAGTTGGGAAATATTTCTATTGGCATCGTTTGTTTATAGAATAAGTTACAAAAAACATATAAATGTATTCATTTGAATTATTATTATTAGGTACAATATTTATAAATTATCTTCTAAAGACTAGAGCGGAGGAAAAAGAGAAAAGAAAATTTACTGACAGGTTTTAAAAAGTAGCATTATAAAAGAAACAAAACTTACATGTGATTAATTTGATTGACAGATTAACTATAAAATTAAGCTCGGGAGAAAGTTAAAAGTTCATGTAACACAGTTACCCTTCTTTCTTCATCCGGCTTGGCTTCTCACGATGGTATTTCTGACGAACGTAGGCGCGCATTTGAAATTTACTTGAAAGGCATAGTCAATTTGGAGATTGGAAGCTGGAAATTTTGAAGCACGTAAAGCATGATCAGACAGCGGCACGAAGATTCAAATTGGCAGGACAGAGATCAGCTCCTGGCACTTAGCCCATCGACATTACGGTTTACTGGTGGACTTCTTAACAAAAGTTGTAGCGATTTCTCTAGCAACTGCTGTGCTGTCTTGAGACTATCTACTCTCAACCACGTCAAAAGTTAGAATGTTAGTTTTTTCTAAGATGGCCACGGTTGACCTTTCTGCCTGGTTTTTGTTTGAGACTCCGCCTACTTTTCTCTAGCCTCCAGCAATCCAACTTGACCATACAATATCAATTATCCATTTCCATTGTTCCATTTTCAGCTATCTTTAACTTTAATACACAATTTTAAATTGACCAAGTAATTACAAAATATAAATTCCTTATCTAATTTTCAAATACAAATTAATTACTCTATACATTTGTACAAGACAGATTTTAATTAAAAACACTGATCAAAGGAATGTGACTTTTGATCAGTATTTTTAAACGACTTTGTATAATTCTAAAAAGTTAAAATTTAAACAAATACACCCGCAATGAAACTTTTAAATTAAGCTGCTATAAATTCACAAACCACGCACACACGAATATTATTTCATGATTTGTGATATTTATACACGGAATCTTTACATATCTTTTTACAAAACATAAAATATATCCCAATTTTTATGTGACTTGAAATAGAAAAAATCTCATTGCGGGCAAATAGTAATTCGAATTACCGTACTTCAAAAAACACATGAAACTAAGATCGGTTCTTCGATCTGTCTGTTTCATTAAACAAATACACCCGCAATGAAACTTTTAAATTAAGCTGCTATAAATTCACAAACCACGCACCCACGAATATTATTTCATGATTTGAGATATTTATACACGGAATCTTTACATATCTTTTTACAAAACATAAAATATATCCCAATTTTTATGTGACTTGAAATAGAAAAAATCTCATTGCGGGCAAATAGTAATTCGAATTACCGTACTTCAAAAAACACATGAAACTAAGATCGGTTCTTCGATCTGTCTGTTTCAATACACAGGTCTAACATCAATTTGTACAAGTAAAACTTTCACATCTACATTCCTCTTGCGAAATAGTATACCAGAACATGAGCCAACAATTTTTTCAAGCCTTAACTAGCTTATATTTAACTTTAACTTTATGATAATAGTAATAAAAAATGCATATTAAATTTTTAAAACTATTTCTCTTCACATTTATAGGATAATGATGATCTTTTAGCCCAACAGTCACACAACCTTTACAAAACATATCAACAAGTCTAAGCATTTGATAATAATACCTGATCCGATCCAAAAACATTTCAATTAACAATATCTCTCACTCTCTTCATTAAAACAAAATGTAAAGCATTTAAAACAGGCACATACAAAATGATTTGATATTAACTTATCTACTCCCAAAATAATAATAATAATAATAATAATAATAATAATAATAATAATAATAATAATAATAATAATAATAATAATAATAATAATAATAATAATAATAATAATAATAATAATAATAATAATAATAATAATAATAATAATAATAATAATAATAATAATAATAATAATAATAATAATAATAATAATAATAATAATAAAAGCATTTAAAACAGGCACAAACAAAGTGATTTGATATTAACTTATCTACCCCCAAAATAATAATAATAATAATTTTAACATGGATTAACTTTAAACAGATATATATGATTTAAAAAAAATCTTTTTTCTTTTTTTTTTTTTTTAGATTGAATGTTCAAAATGAATAACAAATAATATACTTAAATCATCCTTCCGATTTCTGGTTTCCATTTTTCTCTTTTTTTTCTTTTGTTTGTTCATGTGCACACATGGCTTTATGTGAAAGAGTCACTGTGATACAAGTTCAGTTCCTATGCAAAAATGTACAAAGTTTTTCCACTGATGATAAGATTTTACTCATTTTGGTTTCTGGAGATTAACTATACTTTACAGCTGAACAGAACTTGCTTTTAATTTTTGAATATATAAGTCCACTTCTTGATGCACTTTTCAGTTCACTTAGTATTCAGATTTGATGCTTCATATGCAAAATCAAAATCAATATTTTTTTCTGTAGTTTAAATTTTACCATTTGCCGATTCCTGATAAATTACGTATATTTAAATATAATAGAAATCATGAAGTTGATTACTTTCAGGAGAGAACGGGATGTGCAGCTAATATAAACACTCAAAAGTCATTTTTCTATGAGTATTATTAACCCTTAAACCGCTAATTATATTATTGGTTGTATGAGGTAAAAATCAAATCTTTTAATTGGCCAACTCACAAACTGAAGACAAAGCCTATTGTTAAAACATATTCGCCTATAATATTAAATTCAACTCAGATACATTTATAAAAAGTATATTACTAATTTTTCAGGTTATGAAAGAGAACAAAAGTTCTTTCAAAAATAAATTGCTATTTATTTATTATAAAATATTCAATTTCAGCAAATTTAAAAGCGAACGTATAAACAAAAAAATGCTGACGTAAATGCTTTTTTTCAATTTTATGTTATGGAAAAGTAAAGATTTCTTTTTGCTAAATCTTAAATATTTTTACTAAAATCTTCAATATTTTTCGAAAATAATTTTGTTTTTTTAGTATATTTTACTAAAAAACTATTTTAATTTCTCAAATTATATTTTTTTAATACTTAAATTACATTCAAAATGAAAATCTCAGCATTTTTTTTTATTTTCTTTGATCAGACAGTTTCTTTGTTCTTTCCAGCCAATCAGAATGTCTTTTTTGGCTGAGATCCAGCTGACAGCCAATCACTGACAAACTTCTTTCTTTGTTTAGTTTTAAATGCGGTTTTTTTGATTTTTTACTTGTAAAATAATTCGGAAGAGGGCACCATCTTACAGAACTTTTAAAAACCTAATCAATAACTGTCAAATGAATATTCTAGCATTAAAACTAGCAGAATTAGAGTGACGTCAGCTGTCAATGAGAGGCCTCGTAAGAGGTGACAAAAGGGTTAAATTTGGCTAAGTTTATTATTCAGGAGACAGACAGAATAACTAACAACAAATGATTTCTTTTCTTTCTTTTTCTTTTTTTAAATTTTTCCTTTAACTCTACAACAAGGCTTCTCTATAACCAATGATGATAAAGTTTGCCAAGAGAGAAAGCCATCCAACAACTGACCAATCTCTTATATTGTCTCAGTTCTTTCACCCCACCCCCCTGACTGGTTGACCTTACACCATTTATGTCTCTATTTTTCCTTGATTAATTGCCTATTTTTCCCCTTTTTTGTTATTTTAAACTTATTCCCCCCTGAATGATGACCTGCCAAATTCATGTCTGCATTCCAATAGATGACCACCCATTGTTTTTAAATGTAAATTCCTGTCATAGATATTACTTGATTTACTTTAGTAATTTTCTACTGTGGAAATCTCGCCAAAGAACAAATGAAAAGAAAACTCTTTTCCCCCTTTTCTTTTTCTTTAATAATAATAATAATAATAAAATGTATAGCAACCCAACTTCAAACCCAGACTCTTGATTGAAATTTTGGATGCTATGAATAAACTATTAAAATGAATTAATTTTTCTTTGAAGGAGTTTCCCATGAGATAACACAGGATAATTATTATTCAATTGTGAACTTGATAATTAAAATTTATGACCAAATCATATACATACATGCATTCCTCTCACATACCATTCTAATTAAACTGATTGCTCAAGACTTCTGATTAATTCTTGTTTTGTTTTGTTTTTACAATTTAATTTTATGAGCTATTGAGTTCTAATCATTGTAAAACTGCGATTATCTATTTTCACTCTCTAAAGTAGTTTTATAAATCGCACAGCCCCCTCCCTTCCTTCCAATCTCCAACTATTAAAGTGATATATAATCATTGCTAATCTATAAATTATATCTTTAGCTATTAAATTGTCCTCTGAATCAATACTAAATAAAACAATTTTTTGCTTAGAAATCTTTTATAACAAAATATTTAGTTTGCATACTAAGTAAAATGTATGCAATCCCTAAGAATATCGGTTCAAACTTAGCATTGAATAGAAAGTTTGTCTATTGAAAAAAAAATACAACTTATGAGGAAAATTTTCATTAAACACTGTCGTGCATAGCTAAGTCTAATCCAATGGAGCTTTGGGCAAACCCAAGGGCTACTATATATATATATATATATATATATATATATATATATATATATATATATATATATATATATATATATATATATATATATATATATATATATATATATATATATATATATATATATATATATAGTAATTTAATCACTTGCATCCTCTTTTATTATGTTATATATCTTAAAATTTTATACTGTTAAAATGGCTTCTCAATTATTTCTCCCTTATAATAATAAGCTAAAAAACCAAATAAATAATAAATTAAGAGGCAAGTTAGATCTAATTCTGAGAGATTAATAGAGTATTAATTTGATGCATATTTGTATTTGTTATAAAAGTTATAGACATGGATTAATCTAGAGATATTGTTAAAACATAAAGAATGCAGTATGGATATAGTAGTGGCAAATTAAAAAGTCAAAAAATGCACATAGGAGAAAATGTAGAAAAAGCAGCAGATGAATAATTTTAAAATATTATATGAATTTTAAATTGTATACAAAAAGTATTTCAAAAAATAAAATATCAAAGTAATCATTCTAATTACTCTAAATGATTATTAAAGACAAAGCTAGCAGCTTGGAGGAATTGGCTAAATGATTATTAAAGACAAAGCTAGCAGCTTGGAGGAATTGGCATAACAAAAACAGAATATAGAAGAGTCTAATTGTTTGAATTTCTTTTAAAAACATGAAGAGAAAAAAAAGGCAAAAAAAACAGAAAGATAAAAGAAAATAGTAAGAAAAAACTGAGACAAATAAAAAAGACTGAGTAAAAATTAGAAAGGAATATATTTATGTAAAGCAGACAGTAAATATTTCAGAAATATCTGAAAGAATTCAGAAAATAGTGTGATGACCATATAAGATAATATAAGAAAAAAGGCAGAAAGGAAAGACAAGTTCAAAAATTTAGATGAATTTAAATGATTTAGTATTAGTCCTGAAATAGAAAATGAATGAAACAAAAAATATTGGAAATAATTTTTCAAGTACATCATCTTCAGACTACCACATATTTTTTTCAGTGTTCAGATCTGTTAATGATAGAAAGAAAAAAATAATGTGAACTGTAATGGTGTTGAATATAAAATTAAAGAAGGATGTATCAATAACACAAATATTAAGATTGGTATCACAAATAAAATTGCACAGAGATGTAAAATTCGTGTATGAATGCAATATTTACATATTTAAAAAATCTATAGATTAAAAACAACTAGATAGAGATTGTCTATTGATAAATTGTTAAATTAAACTATTGAAAAAGAAAATTATGTTAAAAAAATATAAAATCAATGTGGATGATTTAAGAACTGATCATTTACTTAGAACTTCTTGGAACTTAGACAAAGTAGCTTGTAGCAGAAAGATTATGGAATTTCTATAAATAGACATTTGAACAAGGCTTTATATTATTAGCAGGAAGTAAAAAAACAAATTAACTAAAACTGCATCTGCTAGATATCCCAAGTGAATAAAGTGAATAAACAACAATCTATTATAAAATTAACAATAGAAAAATTAACCATTGGCATAGAACTGGAAATCTTATACATTTTATTATTCTACCTCCGAAATTTGCTGCTCCATGGTCGAAATAATTATTTATCATTACCTTTTAAATAAATGGTAGAAAGAACAGTTGACATACTTCATTTCAACAAAAATTTTATTAATAATAAATAGTGATTACATACTAATAAAGGATAGATAAATGAATAAATTGTACAATAATATGATTGTATAATGTTCTATTTGTCATCTGGCTAGATTTTGTTATGAGAGTCCAATTGTTATACTCTTATGTGGTTAGGTATAGTGATGAGATTCTAAGAACTTGTTTAATGGAATAAGCATTTTTTATATAAACATGAATATTTTCTTTTAGAATTTCCTATTCTATAATGCTGGATAGGTGGGAGTTGATAATCAGGAAAAGGAAAGAGCAGTTAAAGACCAGGTGTCATCAAAGACTTTACTGGAGGCCAGGAGCTGGTCACGTTTCTTGATTTTTTTGAGCGTTTGATAAAACAATGGTATGATTTGTGGCGGGGATAATTCCATTAGAGTTTTGCATCTCACTATCCATATGGAATAAAGGACAAAGGTAGAAAGCCTTATTATTGAAAAAACCCATTATGAATGGCATTTTCAAGTGAGAAAATCATATCAGGTCTTATGTTGGAATTAATTATAATTATATCTTTTAGTGTTTTAAGTCTTGGGCACCGGTGTATAATATGGTCTATGGTTTCATCTTCACAAGCACACAGACCACATATAGGATCAATGCTGGTAAAACCTCTTCAGTGATAAAGGAACCAATTTGTGGGAAGCGCATTAAGATTTATTTTAATGATGAAGTCAAGGAATTTGGGTTCCAGACTCCATCTTTTGAAGTGTGAAATGAGTCTTTGGTTGGTTACTTTTAGGCTGGTTTTAATGGGTTGTTGATTATAGTTGATTATATTGTATGCTTCCCATAAGGTGATTTTTTTGTTAAGGTTAAAGGGCATTATTGGGTTATAAAGTTGTAGGTGGTCTATTAGGGAGGCTATCCATGAACTGGCAGAGGGCGGAGGATGATCTGTCAGTGTAATTTTTTAATAATGTTGGAGTATCCACAGGAGAGGATCAGATTATGTAGAGTGTTGTGGGTTTTCTGTAAAATGATTGCTTGTATTGAGTGGAATGACAGTCCATTGAACCTGCATGGTCGTTGGATGCCTCGCAAGCAAATAGCAACTGTCCTTCCTCTCCAGAGAAGTTTGGTACATAATCGGTTGATTTTATTTTGAAACTGTTTAGACATTTTTATGAATGGAAGATAATATGAGATTTTTGGCATTATGATCATGTTGAGGAGGCCAACCTTTCCATATAATGAAAGGTATACTCTAGAGAATGATGTGGTGATGGCTTCAGTTGAATGGAGGATTGCATCTTGAATCTCTCTTGCCATTGCAGTTGGTGTTTTGAAGACTGGGAAACCTAGGTGTCTTTGGGGTTTTGCAGAAAAGAGAGAGTTAATTTGTTTACCAGACATAATCTTCCAGATGGAAGATTTGTTAAAGTTTATTTGTAGGCCAAGTTTTGCTGTATTTCTGTTTAAGATGTTCATGAGATGGGGAAGGTATTTAATGGTGGGAAGAACAACCATGATATCATCTATATATGCAAATACATTGAAGTTTTTATTGAGAGAGGGAAGGAAAATTCCAGGGAGGTTTTTTTCTATATCCATCAGAAGAGGGTTGATGTATGCTGTGAAGAAAAGGGCACTGAGTGGAGATCCTTGAGGGATCGACTTGTATGGCTTGAAGCCTTGTGTGATCTTGCCATCAAGAGAGAGAAAAATCTCTCTGTTGTTGAGCAGATTTCTGATCATCTGAACAATCCCGGCTGGAATGTCGTATTCCAACAGAATATCCAGGAGGATATTTATCTAAACTGAATCAAATGCTGCCGCAACATCTAGCTGGACAGCAATAGGTTTTGATTTACGATGTCCTCTGATGTAATTGAATAGTGCAGTTACATTGGACATAGCATGCGAGGTTGATGATCCCTTTTTTCCATATTGGTTTGATGAGATATGGCTAAGGATTTGAGTTTGGATTTGATCTTTAATGACTGACTCAATTATCTTGATAAGCAATGGGGTCATGGAAATTGGCCGGATATTGTTAATGTCATTTAGTGGTTTTGCTTTTTTAATAAAAGGCATGAGTGCCACTGGGTAAAGATCTGTTATGTTTCTGTTGCCGGAGGCTAGGTGATCAATCATTTTTTTAATAATTGGCACAGTGAATTGACTGAGGTGTTTGAGAAGGAAATTTGGGATGCCATGAAGGCCAGGATGAACGCCATCAGGGAGAGATGTTATCTTCTTTTTGATTTGGATTTCTGTGATGCCATGTTCACCAGGGTCACCAGCATCCAACCAGCTGTTTATAGGAGTGCCATCTTTTTGCATTAATTGGCAGAATTGTTTGCTGATGTGCTGCATCATTGGAAAGCCAACGAGATTGGTTCCATTAGAATTAATGGATAAGGGAGTGATTTGTTTTCTATTGTACCCCAGTGCCCATCTAAGGTAGTCTCTCATCCAGCAGTGTTGTTGTGCTAAGAAACATTTGGCTCTTCTGATGGATATATATTCTGCAAGGGACTTTTGCTTGATTTTGTAGAGATTTTTAAGGAAGATGATTTTTTCTGTATTTGTGAAATTTTGCTGTAAAGCTTGAAGTTGTATATTAATGTCTGTTAGATCATTTAGAAGGCCATTAGGTCCTTTGATTTTCCTGGCATGGTGATTTAATATGGATTGTAGTATTCCGATGAAGGAAAACCAGCCCTCTTCAGCAGGAAGGGAAAGGATGTTTATTTTCTGGAAAAGGATGTTTGCCTCAGATACTATCGCTTCGGTCATATTTGATTGGGTGATCATGCGCATGGTTTTACCAGGTCCATCAATAGGTGCAGGGATTGAAATAGGTGTAAGTTGTAAGATTAGAGCCATATGATCAGAGAAAGCAACAGGGGCCAAGGCTGCATCAAGGTTGAAATGGAGGTCTGGGGTATAGTAAACCAAATCAATCAGGGACTTTTTAGTTTTAGTATAGAAAGAGTAGGCTTCAGGAGGGAAGAAGCCCTCTCCACACATTAATCTGCAATTTATTAGATGCAAAAATCTCTTGTTGAAGTCATTGTATGTGGTGTTAAAGTTTCCCAGAAGAATAGTAGGGGAGGCTCTGTTAGCATTGATGGCATTTAGGATGTGGATTATTTTTAGATATTGAGTGGTGTCTTTGGCTGTATATATATAGGCTATGATGATCGGATAACCCCAATAGTCTATTTCTATGATAATAATATTCATCTAGGAATAGAATGCTAAAACTGTTTGGTGGTGTTGACTTGCTGAGAAGAATACCGACTCCACCTGAAGCAGAATGGCCTATGGAAAATCTAGTAAATCCGAGAGTTGAGAGAAGAGATAGCATTTTATGATCGGTCTTATGGTGATATTTAGTTTCACCCATAAGAAGTATATGAGGGGAGCAGAGCGAGAGCCAGTTTTTAATAGCTAGAACTCTATCAATTGAGTTAATGCCGTGAATGTTAATGCCAGCAATTTTGCTGAACATGATAGATTAATCCAAACCATCCTCAGCAAAGTGTGCCAAGTCAATGTGGGACATCTCCATGTTAATGAGGTCTGATGTTGTTTGGCAATCAGAGTCTTGTGATTGAATTTGTGGATGGATTGGTGATATAGTTGTTGGTTGAGGAAACGCATCCATGAAGTCTTCGGTGTCTGATGAAGTAGTGTAATCTGTCTGAGATTCGTCAGAAGGATCAATGGTTGTAGGATCCACTCTTCTTTCTAAATTACTTCATCTATCTCATTATTCTTCAGTCTAATTCTTATTTTTTGCCCAGTATACATATTCAAATTCAGTCTTCTGTCTTTCCAAAATACTTCTTTATATTTTTGAGATGGTCATAAGCGTATTTCAGATTATTTTATCAAATGCTTTTACAAATCTACAAAATATATACTAATTCCTTTATCTTTTTCAATATCTCTCTCTGCAATTGTTTTAACACTAATATCATCTCTTGTACTTTTTTTTCTCTGAAAACCAAACTTTTCCTCTCCAATATAATATTCTACCTTCCCATAAATTTTTTGAGTTAAAATCCTCAATAAAACTTTAGAAGAATGAGATAATAAAGTTATTGTCATATATCCTTCACATTTAACAGCTTTTTTCTTTTCATCAATTGGAATCGTTATTTTACTTAAAAAATTTTCATTCCAAATTCCATTATTATATATCAATTTCAAAATCCAAGTATTTCTTTCATATTAATTTATACCATTTTTTTTTCAAAAATTTTATAGGTATAACATCAAATTCAAAAGTGTTACCATTCTTCGGTTGTGCAATTGATTTTATTATTTCATGTCAATATGTCCATATCTTTATCATCTACTTCAATATCTTCATTTTCAAGTTCATAATTAATTGAATTTTTTTTTTTTCTAAATAGACACTGAAGATATTCTTCCCAATATATCATTGATCTCAGTTCATTTTTTTCCATTCTTATTTACAATTTCACTTGCTAACCATGTCTTTTTTTCCAAGTGACATTTCTAATTCTATCAAATCCCAGATCATATCTTTTCACATATTGAAATGTTTCTATCTCTCTACATTCTTGACCCAACCATTTTTTATTTGCAAATCTATTTTTTTTAGCTCATTATTAATTTTCCTATATGTACTTTCTCTTTTCTCAATATTGACATTCTTCCTTCTTTTCTATACTTTCATCTTTTTCAACATACCTTCCATCATCCAAGATCATTTAACTTTCTTTAATTGAATAGTACCTATTTCATTTTTTTGCTGTTTTTAACAATTTTTTCAGAACTATTAATATATTTTTTATTTTTTATCAATCCTTTTTATTGTATTTTCATATATTAAATCCAAATTTTCTTTTCTCCATTTCTCTCAATTAATTAACTATATTACATATCTTTTCCCTTTTATTCTTTTTAAACTCAATTTTAATTAATTCATTATAAAATTATGATTACCTGCACATACACTATTATGTTGTTGTATGCCATGAGATACATAACCATCTCAATATATATATATATATATATATATATATATTATATATATATATCTCAATATATATATATATATATATATATATTGTAATGGTATGCACTCTCTCAACAAGATAAGTTAAGGCAGTCACATCTCACTATAGTCAGATTTAAGGTCTTCATATAGGATGCCACAAAGGACGTGAATTAATTTTGATATAAGACTATATCTGTTCCCAATGAATAATTTATTATTAATAAATTATTATATCTAAACCGCATCAAATCAATTTTCACTTTAATTAACTTAACTGTTATGTTCATATTTCGAATTCAGAGAAGTTTAACAATTGATTCTCTTCAGGGGTTCCTATCAATGTAGTAGAGTAATAATAATAATAATAATAAATAATACTAACTCTTTAAAATGGGTTTCATAAAGTTAATATAATAATCAATAAAGATTATTATATTAAATGTTTGTTCATATCTTATAAAATCAAATAAATAAATAAAATAAAATTGAAGACTTCATTTAGTTTAATATAAAAAACATAATAATTATTTATTTAACAAATAAATAACTTAAACTTTATAATATATAAAAATTATTTATATATCTACTTCCTTATATAAAAATATAAATATTCTATTTATCTACGGTAGATATATTTTCTAACTTATAATACTAAATGATTTTATAACATCTATAAAATATAAGTATCCAAATATTAAGACTTCTACATTAACACTATTATATATTAATTAGATTATACAAATAATAATCTAATAATTTGTATATAATGTTTTCATTCGTTAAAATGATTGTACGTAATTTATGTTTATTAATATAAAAATATATATTTCATATCAATGTTAGTCATTTATCCACTTATCATACATAATGGTTATTAGACTATTTGGATTAGTACAAACAAAGTAGTGTTATTTCATAAAAAAAATAATAGTATGTGAATTTAAAAATAATTTAATCTCTTACCTCTAAGTTTACTTTATCCCTTTAT
Organism: Epiperipatus broadwayi; assembly: GCA_028023455.1. NCBI lineage: Eukaryota > Metazoa > Onychophora > Udeonychophora > Euonychophora > Peripatidae > Epiperipatus > Epiperipatus broadwayi. Next base: position 6,522,690 of record JAQFVV010000062.1, read on the forward strand.
ATTTTTACATGCCTTTCCCATATTAATATTTCTTAACCTATATCTAAATTTTTATTAATTATAAATAAAAACAAAAATATTTTAAATTATTAATTCTCTCTTATTATTCATTTCTTTCATGAAATGAATTCGATAATAAAGGAAATGAAATTAATGTTTCCCAATTATAATTTTTAAAGACTTAAATGGTATTTATAAAAGTTAATGCAATAGTCTTAGATGTTCCTGAAATTCACAAATGAAAATCCTTCAAAGATGCAATTTTTAATTCCTTCATTGTTATACATTGAAGAAAATAATAGGAGATCTCAAGTTGACATTTAGTTTCCTTCTTGCATGTACATGTCAACTTCGTTAACACACAGTTCCTTTATTAACAATTATAATTCCATTTTGAAAATATAGCTTCTATACAATTTTATAGGCATTTAGCAAAAGATGTTATTCACATATATATATATATATATAAGATTAGACAAGTGCATTTTATACATCCCATGATAAATCAGTGTCTACTTACTTAGCATTTTTCTTACACTGTTAAAGTACATTAAATTTAGTTGAAGTTTTTATAAACATGTTCTTTTTAAAATGAAGTTTACAATTAGAACTCCAATTAGAACTATTTTTATAGAATACGAAAAATTTTTTTAAATTTTTTTTTAATTTATTAAATATTTTTTTTTTACATTTTTCTATAAAAATAAAACTTTTTGGGTTGGGGAAGAGAAAATCTAATCTTTTAAAAATAAATTTTTTTATATATAGATTCATGCTTGCTAAAGCATATTCTATACTGTTACAATACAATTTGATATTAAATCACTAAGTTAACTCCATTACCTTTAACTCGATAAAGTGCATGTGAACCCAAAGGTCATCACTTTGTCAACGGTCTTTTCTCAACAATGTTTTTTTTTTCATTTTAAAGAATGAAAAATACTAACTTACTAAACTATATAATATTTATTTTATAAATATAATAAAAATACAAATATAATGTATACATATTGATTATATGTATGTATGAGTATATATATACTCCTGCATTTCCCCTTGACTAAAGAAAATTAAAATAAACTAAAATTTTATTTTAATTCTTCATCTTTATTATCATTTATGCATTATTACAATACATTTTTTTTTAATTATTATTTTCCCCTCAACTTAAGATTTTAAATTCTTCATCAATTATTAAAGGGAAAATGATTATTAATTATTATATTTAATAATAATGAAATTGTTTTATGGGCAATTGGGTTCTTATTTTTATATAATGTCTTAAATTTGGTACCTCTCATATAATTTGTTTTGATCAAATCATAGATTAAATATACTGACTATTTTATTTTAAAATTATTACCTATTAAAGTTAAATAATTTAATAATACTTTATTATGTAAAAATCATTATATAGATTACTTTCTATTTATTCACTTCTTTCAATTAATTTCTATATAATGTATCCTTATCAATATACTAAGTATTTGGAATGGTATATCAAAATAATTATATGGTAGAAAACCTGATTATTTTATAATTAAGTTTTAATTAGTTAGTTAATAAGTGTTTTATGTATAAATTGATTTAAAATGCCAATCCTGCTCCTTATTGAGACTTACTAGACTATCACTGACATCAAATAAATGAATATAAATAAACTTATTTAAAAGTGGTAATCCTGTTCTGTAATTTTTGAGACTTACTAGATTATCTTTAGCATCCAATAACTATATTAGTTGGAATTTATTTGTGAACTTGCCAACCTATAAGTAACAAGTCTTCTGTTTTCATATTAATGACATGATCCATCTTAGTTAGCCACAATTATATATTATATTTCCTTCTCTTTCATATCTTAATTCTTTACATTTTTGCACTATAATCCTAATAACTATTGCATAATTTAGATATTACCTAACTTATGGTAATTGATTATTTAAGACAATTATTATATTTTTCCTCAATAGGGCTTTAATATATGAATAAATTATAATTTATTAACATTATCACCATCAATAAAATTTGATTCTGCAATTTTTGATTTTACAAGTGTTTCTGATATGTTTGAAAGCATACAACAAATTTCAAATAAATCATACTTTGGAGATAATGTCATCTTTAAAACTTCATCACCTACATTAACTATTCTATTTTTAAAGTCAATCAGACATTTGTTCAGATGTAAAAAGTCTACTCCCAATATCATGTGATGAATAATTCCAGGTAATATCAAAAATAGATGATAAATACATATTTGATTAATAGTTAGTTTGATCCAGATTTGCTTCTGAATTAATTTTGCCCTTTTATTATTAGCTAGGGTAATCTGTACTGATTTTAGAGGTAAGGTTTTAATATGTGAATTTTTATCCATCAACCTTTTATAAAACTCCTCAGATATTACAGATATTTGGCTACCACTATCTAATAAGGCTCTAATTTGCAAATCTTCAAACATAATATTAATTAATGGACAATGTTGAACAGCATACTTGGACTCATCATCTTCCTCTGAACATATTATATTGGTGATTTGTTTAGCTAAAATTTCATTTTTGTTCCTCGTTTTAAATATGGATTTTTGAGGAGAGGAACTATTTCCGAAGACCCTCTTTAATTTAATTTTGCTGTTGTTTTGGGTATATTTTTTATACCCTATTTTACTTTTATTTAATCCACTAGTAGATGCTATACTATTAATTTCTGAGATTTGATGTGTATCAGAACTTAATTTAACTTCTGCATTATTATCACTCTTCGTTGTTTTACTTTGCGAATGATTAAAAATCTTATGTTTTCTTTTTTTATAATTAATAGCATTTACTTGAATATTTTCTTTTTCTCTTTCAAAATAGTTTTGATTAACATTTTGGTTATTTGAGTCAATATTATTTAAAATATCTATAATTTGTTTGATATTTTGCGCGTTAGAAAATAACAAAGACTCCTCAATTTTCATAGGTAAGTTATGTTTTACAATACGAATAATTTGATTTTGGCTAAAATAATATATATCAAGGGTTTTCAGTTTTTATACTTGTCTTTTAAAAAATTTTGTAAGAGTTTTTCACCTGACATATTTTTATATTTTTCCTGAAGTATTTGATATAACAGTGATTCTTGACGATCATTATTCCAAAAATTCTTTATCCATAATTTTTGATATTCTTCAAAAGTGTTAGGTATTTGGAATAATGATTCCCACCATGATAAAGCATCACCTTGTAAATAACTGTATGCTACTATTAATTTTTCACCTTCTGTTAAATTACTATTTACTGAAAAATATAAATTTAAACTCTTCAGATGCTCTATTGGAGCTTCATTTGTAAACCCTTGGAAATGTTTTAATTTTACAAATTGATTTACATTAGATTGTAATGTGTGATTTGTATTGTTAACATTTTCTTTTTGCAGATTTTTAGATGATTGTTGATTGTGATGGTGAGCAAAGTCTTCTATAGAATAACTAATATTATCATTATTATTTTGTTCCCTTTGTATGTTTTCCATTTCAATTAGCATTTCATCTTGATGTTACTTTTTATTTGGATCTTCCTTTATCCTAGTAATAGCTTCTAATATTTGATTAAATTTATCTGAAGTAGTGTCTTCTATAATATTAGATAATTTAATCGTTTTACAAGCTTGGATACAATTTTTCATCATTACTTTTCTTTCTTTCTCAAATTCATCCTTCCAAATTTTTATGGTTTGATCTATGGTAATATTTTTATTTTCCAATTGATTAAATATCTCCGATTGATTCTCTAATAATATATCAATATTATCTTTATTTAATTTTAAATCTGAATCAATCAAATTTTGTTTCACATTTAAACATTGAAAATCCTTTTCCATAGACTGAATTTTCTTTTCTTGGTGTAACGGAATATAATATCCCGTCACATTATTTTAAAATTAAAATAAAAGATCATAAATAAAAATTGATTTATTAAAAAGAAAAAAAAACTTAATTTAAAAACTGTTTAACGTATATATATAGATCGCATGATGGACAACTTTAAAAACTTTTAAAAAATAAAAATATTTGAAAGTAATTTTTTTTGTAAAAAAGTAAAGATATAAAGATTGATATTTTAAAAATAGAAATAATGTTGATTTCTATAGTCTTAGAAAATGGAAATGATTGTCTTATTAATTAAATGATTGTTCAAAAGCAAACTACCTCGTGAGGCATGTAAAATAAATTAAATGGTCAGATAAGAGAATACAAAGGAATTAAATGACCAATGCAAACACGAAAATGACAGCACGGACCATAACTGAAACACGAATGGATTAGTGACGTCTTGCTCGTTGAATCTCAAGATCTAATGATAAGAGACTAATAAAAATATAAAAGCCAAATTATTATTATAATTGTTATCTTAGAGCTGACTATGAATAGATCGTTATAACTAGCTATATTGCAGATTTTCACGATGTGGAAGTCTGCAATAAATTTAATTTTCCGGACAAACCAGCTGAGGCCTCTGGATGACAGTTCCTGACCAAATGCATGGCAAGTCGCAGTTTCATTTCAAAGAAGGACAAAATCTACGAAAGTGATCACGAAGATGGACTTCTCAATCTATTAAAACCGTAAAGTATGAACTATTGTGTCTATCTAATAAGAACTTTCCTAAAATTGCAAGTAATTAATAACTGAAAATAAGAACTCTTATCTGACTTAAAGAATGCAAATTCAATTATTGATATTTTTTATGTAGATGTTTAAGCAATCATTTCCATTTCATTTTTTTTTGTGTGTGTATTATGTTTTAACTAAAATGTATTAAATTTAAAGTTGGGTGTAGATAGCTGCATGGATAAAGATTAATAACTATGTTTAAATTCGTTTATGTTTAATTTAAGGGATTTTAATTTCAGGCTATTTGTTTCGTGGTTGTGTCAGTGCTAGTGGAGAGATATATAGACGTTTATATTAATGTAATGTGAAGCGTGTTTAGCATACAGGGCAATGTGCCCACCTGAATGCATGACCCCAAAGAGGCAGTCATACCGTTGCAATGGTTGCAGATGTATTTCCTGCACCATTAACCCCTTCTAGCTCTATGGACAGGGATTTATAAGTCGGCAGAAAGACCGCTCTCCCCCCATACGTAGCACTCTTTAAAAATATATATATATATACATGATTCCTTAGTCTGACAGATGCACTTTCCTGTTCTAGACACGGATCATTTCCTTCAAATAATATCACGCTGTCAGATGCACATTCCTGTCTGCGTGGTTTTATGCTAGCATCTTCATATTGCATTGATTGCGACTATATATCTGGAAGCAGGCATTGGGTTGACTACGAACTTTTAGTCTGAGATTGAATGAATGTTTTGATAAGTTTTTAAGTGAAAAAAAAAAATCTATGTAGACTATCTATGCTCGACATGCTAAAGTAAAATATAATTTAAATATCCATCTGTGCGATCTATTTAAAATAGTAATTTAAATTTAAAAAAAAAAATATTAATGTTAAAATCTAAAAATAAATTTATTCCTCAATTTTAAATGTGCGTTAATAAAAATCTATTTGTGTGTTAATTACTGGCAGTGGCTTCTTTTATTTTATTGTTCTAAATATTTAATATATACTTTGAGAATAGAAATCTATTGAAACTTATAAATGTTTAAAATCTCTGCTACTCTATGAGCTAGTGACCTTGGGCAAACGGTCAGAATAATATATAAAAAAAAGTTTTTTTGAATCTTAACTTACGTATCTGCCTACTATATAAATTTTTCTAGGTTCAAACGCCTAGATGGCGCCCATGTAGTGCAGATTCGTTTAAGGCTCATTTCATTGACCATTAAATTGGTTATTAATTTCTATGTGGACATCTTTTATTTTCTCATTTATAACCTTTTCAGTCTCTTCTTGGATCTTATACATATCAACTTGTAGAGGATTGTATATAGTTTTTATTTCTAAAAATTTGTTTTCTACTTTATTTTCTATCTTTGTTTCAAATTCAAAAAATCTTTTTTGACATTTAAGATCTGTTTCTTCAATAACCTTTTGAATTTTTTGAATTTCATTATTCATATTCGTTTGTATTTGTGATACCTCATCCTTCAAATCTATTTTTATATTACCTAATTTTATTGATAATTCATTTGTGATATCTGCTTTCATATCTTTGATCTCTGTTTTCATACTATCCATCTTGGTATCCATATTTGTAGACAAATCTACTTTCAAATTTTTCATCTCTGTATCCATATTTGTCGACAAATCTACTTTCAAATCTTTGATCTCTGCTTTCATATTTGCATTTAAATTTTCCATCATTTGTTGCATCATTAACATCATTTGATTTAATGATGGATTATTATCACTGGTTTTATTTTCTATAAGTTTGTCAATAATATCCATAGTTTCTGGAACATGAATATCTAACACAGAATTACTCTCAGACACACCTATATCTATTTGTTCATTGATACTATTCATAGCATCATGAACTATATTTCAACTAAGTACCTCAGTTTGCATTTCTATATTATTATCTGTATTAGAAGAAAATATTTTATACTTACTTCTTGTAATCATAAAACTAACTTTGTTTTAACTATAACTTTACTTATACGATAATATATTATTTATCATAGGACATTAATGCAATACCTTTTTCTTTTCAATATATATATATATTTTACTCTAATGCCTAATTTTAAAATTATATTTTTAAGCAAGTGATCTATTCATTTAAATTTTAACTATTTAATTTTCAAAGTCTCCATTTTTTTATTATCTACTGTTTTACAATACATTTAATATATGAGATTATTATTAATAATATTTATTCCTCAAAGTTTTGTATCGCTATACAACAATATAGAATCTATGATTTAATGCTATAGTAATATGGAATCTATGATTCAAGACCCCAGTTGCGTGTGCCATATGTAACGGTATGCATTCTCTCAACAAGATAAGGTAAGGCAGTTGCATCTCACTATAGTCAGATTTAAGGTCTTCATATAGGATGCCACAATGATATGATTTAATTTTGATGCAAAACTATATCTGTTCCAAATCAATTTTCACCTTAATTGACTTAACCGTTATGCTCATATTTCGAACTCAGGGAAGTTTAACAATTGATTCTCTTCAGAGGTTCCTATCAATATACTAGAGAATAATAATAATAAATCTCACTAACTTTTTAAAATGGTTTCATGAAGTTAATATAATAATCAATATAGATTATTATATTAAATGTTTGTTCTTATCTTATAAAATCAAATAAATGATATAAAATTGAAGACTTCATTTAGTTTAATATAAAAAAACATAATAATTATTTATTTAACAAATAAATAACTTAAACTTTATAATATATAAAAATTATGTATATATCTATTTCCTTATATTAAAAATATAAATATTCTATTTACCTATGGTAGATATATTTTTTAACTTATAATACTACATGATTTTATAACATCTATAAAATATAAGTATCCAAATATTAAGACTTCTACATTAACACTATTATATATTAATTAGATTATACAAATAATAATCTAATTATTTATATATAATGTTTTCATTCGTTAAAGTGATTGTACATAATTTATGTTTATTAATATAAAAATATATATTTCATATCAATGTTAGTCATTTATCCACTTATCATACATAATGGTTATTAGACTATTTGGATTAGTACAAACAAAGTAGTGTCATTTCATAAAAAAAATAATAGTATGTGAATTTAAAAACAATTTATCCCTATATATTTTTACATGCTTTTCCCATATTAATATTTCTTAATCTATATCTACATTTTTATTAATTATAAATAAAAACAAAAATATTTTAAATTATTAATTCTCTCTTATTATTCATTTCTTTCATGAAATGAATTCAATAATAAAGGAAATGAAATTAATGTTTCCCAATTATAATTTTTAAAAACTTAAATGGTATTTATAAAAGTTAATGCAATAGTCTTAGATGTTCCTGGAATTCTCGAATGAAAATCCTTCAAAGATGCAATTTTTAATTCCTTTGTTGTTATACATTGAAAAAAATAATAGATCTCAAGTTGACATTTAGTTTCCTTCTTGCATGTACATGTCAACTTCGTTAACACACAGTTCCTTTATTAACAATTATAATTCCATTTTGAAAATATAGCTTCTATATAATTTTATAGGCATTTAGCAAAAGGTGTTATTCACACATATATATTTCATTAGACAAGTGCATTTTATATATCCCATGATAAATCAGTGTCTACTCACTTTGCATTTTCCTTATAATGTAAAGTACATTAAATTTAGTTGAAGTTTTTATAAACATGTTCTTTTTAAAACTAAGTTTACAATTAGAATGGCAATTAGAACGATTTTTATAGAATATAAAAATATATTCTAACCAAGTAATTTAGAAATTACTTTCTTTAAAAAAAATGTTAGAAATTTCTTTTAATAAGTATTAAATCGTTCAAAATATAGATTTTATCCTATACATTGTTCTTTTAAATCAAACACAGTATAAGTCTTTGTGAGGATATAGCTGAAAGAATAGAATCCTTAATTTTCTAATAAAAAAATTTTTTTTTTATATATAGCTGCATGAAATTGCTGAAGCATATCATATTCTATATTGTTACAATACAATTTGATATTAAATCACTAAGTTAACTTCATTCCTTTTAATTTGATAAAGTGCATGTGAACCTAGAGATCATCACTTTGTCAACTGTCTTTTCCAACAATGGTTTTTCATTTTAAAGAATGGAAAATACTAATTTACTAAATTTTATATTTATTTTTATAAATATAATAAGAATACAAATATAATGTATACATATTAATTATATGTATGTATGAGTGTATATATATATACTTCTACTTTATATATATATATATATATATATATATATATATAAAAATATAATAATACCTATATATATATATATATATATATATATATAGGTATTATTCTGATGTATTAAAGAATTTTTCATCCATATCTTGTTATGGTTCTAGAAATGATAATAATATATGTACATGCATTTTTGACCGTTTTATTTTAGAAATATATTAATGTACATATGTCATTACTATATTTAAATAAAGTTTCTTTGACATTTTTAAAAGTCACTTTTTTAAAAAATTCATATCTACTATTGATTTAATTGGTCACATGGAGCATAATCATTTATTCTATAGTGAACTCTTATATTTATTCAGTTATCTATATACTAAATAGATTCAGTCAAAGTTGCATACATTCCTTATGTATATATATAATTATATTTCACATACTAAACACCACATGATCACTATTTCTTATGTTAGCATATAACTGTTATTAAAACAGGCATAGTTTTGTAGTTAAGTAGAGATAAAAGGTGGCTGCTGCTTAAGTGTTGCATTAGATCTTAAGATCTAGGTAGGTGCAGTGCTCTCAGATCCAAAGCTGTTCACTGAAGCATAAGCCAAAAATTAGTCTGGGGATATTCAATGAGTAGAAAATAGATGGGGATTTTATACACAAGCCTTCTGACATCCATTGATTACTCTGCTTGGCACTGAGTGGCACTACTGTACAGAGAGTTTTGCCTGTTTTATTTTACATACTATTACAAATGATATGCTAACTTAGAATAGAATATAGCAATTACCGTAATAAAAAAGAAGTAATCCTATCTAGGCATAGGGACAACATTCATTTTTCAGCATCAGACAAGTTGGCTGTATCATACATACCAAATTTATGAAACACTGCATTATTTTGTAAAACAAAACAAATACAATATAAAATATCATCCAAGCATGCTTTCATTGCAGTACACAAAGTTCATAGCAATCAAATGTTAGGAAGTATTAAAAAAGCATTAGCTAATGATAAATATCTCAGAGCATTTTCAGATCACACTATTAAATTTCTCAATCAATATGTTATCAGAATTATTAATGTAGAAGATTTTCTTAATTTTATTTTTCTATTGTTTGACTTATTACTACATTGCTAGTTTTTTTTCAATACAATAGCTATGTTCAAATTCTTTCCCATGGCAAGATAAAATAATGGTCTGGGTTAGATTTTGATTATTTACACTGACACATGTACACACTATGTATATGACTGCGTGTATATAAATAATGAAAGAAATAATGAAATTGTAATGGGACTTTCCATGTAATTTTTTATAAATATTTCAGCTAAGATGTAACTATGCAACAATTAATTGTAAATTGGTAGCTGAAAGTCCATTATCTGAACATAATATTTTACTGTGTGACTAAAATATTTTAAATGTTTGATAGCCAAACATTTTTGCAAAATGTTTACATTATTTATATAGCAGTTGGAAAGATCTTTTCTCTCAGCTTATTTTTACAATATTTCACAATGTAAATGTTCTTATATATTAGTAAAATCTTTAGGCATTTGTAAGATTCTATAAATGAATATTTAATGATTCTAAAATGATAATATTAAGTTGATCCATTTTCTTTGCAATATTGTTCTTACAGTTCTCATTGTCTAAACTTATTTCCTAAAGTTTGAATTGCATTTAAAATGGTACAACTTATCACTAATTTTGACTGTATTGAAATTGTAACATGTTCAATGATTTGTTAACATTATTTATATGGCAGTTGAAGAGAATTTGACAAAAATTTGTAAATAAATTCCGTAATTAAAAAAAAATGAAGAAAAGGACAAAAACAATAATGTGAAATAATTTTATAAACTACAAATATTTTCATGTGCTAATCTTTTAAACTGCTTATTAATATCTTGTATGCTGTCTCTTAACTTATTCTGAAAAAAATATTTCCTTATGAATAACTTCCATTCTCACAAAAGCTATATTCAAATTTATCATAAAATACCTTTTAGCTATTCTGTTATGAATCATAATTTCACTTGCTGAAACCTATAAAAAATGGCTTTATAATATTACATTTGATATCTTCACATCAGAAATCCTGATATTATGAACTTGTTATTGTACACTTGATACATTACAGAACTTTGTTAAAAAAAAAAAAAATTCCAAACTTTAACTTAGCTATATAAATGATGGTTTATATCACTTTTTGTTAACAAATTATTCAGATTAATAGTCTTTATACAACTAATTTAGTTAGGATAGTTATCTAACCATAAATAAAATTTTCTATTTTTTTTAATTTGTTAACTAAAACAGAAACAGACTAATATATATATATATGATAATCAAAACAAGTTATAAATTTTGTATTCGTCTTTAAGCTTGCATTTTATGATCACTAGATGGAGCTTTACCAATAGCTCCTAACAAGCTTTGTTTACATAAATGCAGAGAGAGATAGAATTCAAAATCTCTATCATTGTCATTCACCTCCAGATCAACTGTTTTTGAGCTTATGGCTCACATCAGTGAGGGGCTGGAAGACTAGAAACTAGAATTCAAAATCTCTATCATTGTCACCCACCTCCAGACCAGCTGTTTTCAAGCTTATGGCTCACATCAGTGAAGGGCTAGTCTCCCAGCCTTTCACTGATGTGAGCCATAAACTCAAAACCAGATGGTCTGGGGGTGGGTGACAACAATAGTTTCTAGTCTCCCAGCTGAGCCATAAGCTCGGAACCAGCTGGTCTGACGGTGGGTGACAACGATAGAGATTTTGAATTCTATCTCTATCGGCATTTATGTAAACAAAGCTTGTTAGAAGCTATTGGTAAAGCTCCATCTAGTGATCATATATATATATACTGACTTCAATAACTAAGTATTTTCTTCAATTTAAAAATGTATTGAAATAATTGATTCATATTTTCATGTAGACAAATCCTCAAAGCTTATATAGATTCAAAATATTCTAGCATGATTAGCAGAATTATCAGTCCACTATAATTATAGAATAAAAAAAAATGAAGTTTGTGTTTTTGTTTTGAGTTGGAACAAATCGTCTCATCATACATATTATATATTTTGGTGGGGGACTTTTTTAAAATCAAGAATAAATAGTTCCTTGGCTTATTCTTATAAAAATAACATAAAAAATAAAGCTAGCACTCAATCCAGTTTTTATTTTAAATACCTAACAATTTTTATTAATTTAAGTAGGCTTATTCTTATTTCATCCTGTAGCAACTATAAAATATGCCTAACCAATTAAGAAACTGCAAAAGATGAATGACCAAACTAATTTCAAACGTTATGACAAATATTGTTGCTTAATAGAGCATATTGATAAAAGCAATATAATAATTGCATTTTTTTGTTCTTAATAACTTTTTCTTATCCCTTGGTAGCAAGAATAAGTCTATAGTTTTGAATTTTTTTAAACCACATTGAGTCTGAAACTAGTCAACTATACCTGGATGCAAACTATTCAATATTGTTCAAAAATGATATAATGGGTAACAATAATTACAGCAATTTTTTTTCATATTTTAATTTTCGTAAAAATATTTTTAAGATCAAGTAATACAACTCAATGGTTGATATACTTAAAAAAAATTCAATGGTTTTGAAGTTAATCTAAAACCACCCACATTTTAAGTTTTCCAGCTATCCCATAGGCTACTTTAAATGAGTCAAAAATAAATATAAAGTGCCCACAGTTAACCAATGCCTGAATGAACTTGTTCAGTTTAATTCACGAGTCGTTCTTAAAGATTTTTGGCATTAATTGATCCTTTGCTTTTAAAATTCTATATTACTTAAAAAGTTCCATGTTTATTTTATTATGCAATCATGCCGGTATGACAAATTATTAAAAAGCCAATCTGGATTTTTTTTTAATATAAACTCTAAAAGGATTTGCTTGTATCTATGATGAAATGTTTTCTAAAATAGGCTCTAATTCGTAATATGACAATTCTAAAGTTTACATTGGCAATTTTAGTGTTTAATAGCTGCTAAACTAAGAACAAATAGTAATTTATTTCTAAAATACCAACATTAAATTTTCTATCGCCCTATTTGAGATTGGGCTTATTTTTAATAAAATTATTTTAATGGTGAGATATAATAATAGTCTATGACTTCTACAAACAAATTAGAATGACTAGATATGAATTACCATCGCCCTTTTTTTTTTATCACTATTGTTGTTATAACCATTTTTACTATTTAAACAATTCATAAGATACAATTTCTAACCAGATTTTATAAGACCCATATTTATAAATTACTTTTTTGTCATTCATATTTGTGGAATTATAGTGATTCCTAAACAAAAACATCCAAGCTTATAATCATTTTTTAAATAAAACTTCTGAATCAAATCCTATTTCAAAGCTATTCATTATTTATTTTACTACATCTTGTAAAATCACCATTGAAGGTTCATTGATACTTACAATAAAAATCTAGAAATGTTGGGAAAATGAGAACTCCGTGATCATTGGTATGACAGGCTTATGATGTCTGGCCCTAAAACAAGATAAGTGATGGACTAATTAAGAGAAAATTTTCAGAGAAGAATATGAATAAAATCTTTGTAGAAGAAGATAAATGCTTTATAACAAATTAATATTATTTATTTATAATAAGGGGAAAAAGTAGACCCCCAGACCAACCAACACAAGGAGAGGAAGAGCGAGAGGAACCCCCCCCCGTTCTTAAAAACCCCCTAAAGGATTTTTTTTTTTAATTTTAACAATATTTTGGATAAAGCGTGGTTAAAAACTTGTTATATTTGTAACAGATAAACTAACATAAGAAGGGTTCTTTTTTATAAATTACATATTGTGCAGCAATTTTTAAAATTCAATTTTACTAAACATTTTTATTATAATTTTACTTTTAGACACTTTAAGAATTTAAATATTGCTAAACTTCAAACTACATATATTTTTTTCAGTTATTTTAATTCATTATAGATGTTTTAACTTATAAGTTTTCCTATAAATATTTTCTTACTTATCATTTACAATAAATTTATTACACAGAGTATTCCTTTTTTTAAAGGTTCCAGTGATAGCATAATAGAATTTCTAGACATAGATATTTCACCAAAGCCATTCAAAATACCAGGAGATGTGTCCTACTCATTAAAAACACATTTAAAACAAGATTTATCAGGACTTATCAATGTAGATGTTAGGATAAAAAAGTTACAAAAATTTGGGACAACTTTCCGAATTCCTATACCATGCATAGGAAACATTGGATCCTGGTAAGTTATACATTGAATATAATATAGAAAAACAAACAATCATAAATAAGATGTTTATAAAATCCTGATGCAGAGTAACTTTTTTTCATTATAAAATATAAACAGTATGATAAATTATAATATATATTAACTTAATTGTGAGAATACTATACTGCTAAGGGGAATAAATACAGATTGTTCATGTAATATTATATATGTAAACGTAAAATTATTAAACATTTAAATATCCCAAGAATGTTAAAACATATATAAAATATGTAAATACATGCACATACAAAATAAATTAAAATATACTTTTAATAAATATCACATCGCTTCTGTTTATGAAAATAATCATAGAGAAAAAATCAACCTCCAGTCATGTACTGCATATAAATGTATATTAACATTTTTTTGCACCCACTCACTAGTAATAATTTAAAACCGTAAGTAAATTTACTTACACTTACACTTAAAGTGCATTCTTATATAATCTACTGACCATGCTTATCTCAGAATTTGAATCTATTATATATCTGATATCCTTTTCTATGATTACAATTATTTCAGCATTTAATAATAATAAACTTATATTTAAATATAAATATATTGTCTTTGCTGAACTTAATGGAATTAGAAGAAATGGTGATCATGTAATGTTTATTGGCTTAAACCAATCCTGCCTAATAGGATAGTGGTGGCTATGGTTATTAAAGAACCAAAAACACCAAAATGTATAGGACTGAACTGATTTCAGACTTATATAACTATATAAGCTGATAAGCTTGGATTAAAAATATTACAGTGTTTTCAATTTAAGATTCATAGTTTGTAGTTAAGTAGAGATAAAAGGTGGCTGCTGGAGGGTTGCATTAGATTCCAAGATCTAGGTGCAGTGCTCTCAGGTCCAAGACTCCTCACTGATAAAGGCCATAAGCCAGAAACTAGTCTGGGGATATTAGATGAGTATGCATTAGATGGAGATTTATCCACAAGCTTTCTGGCATTCATTGATTACTCTGGCTTGCACTGAGTGGAAATACATACAGAGAGTTTTGCCTGTTTTAATTTCTATCCATTCTATCTTATATAACAAACATACATGACCACATACATGTTAAAAAGATAAATGATCTCCAATATATGTATTTTGTGTTGTTCATCCATATCAACATCTTCTACACATATATATAATCAGTTCACAGTTTATAGTAAATTAGCAAATCTTCAAACTTTTATAAATAGGCTTCAATCTTCTTCAGCCTCCAACTCTTCAGCTATCTATGTCATTGAAAATCTAATGCTCGCACACTCAGAGACCTTGTTGCTACCAATATTATTGTCATACCCATGGTTACTTTAAGTCACTCTGATCCCTCACACATGAGACCTTAATAGGATAAATATGTAATATTTAAATATGAGTATATTATTCATATTGTGTATTTGAGTAGATATATTAAAATCTTATAAGTGAGAGATCAGAGTAACTTAAAGAGAATATGGGTATGACAATAATATTGGCATCAACAAGGGCTTTGAGTTTTTAATCATCAGATTTTCAATGATATGAATGGCTGAAGAGCTGGATGGAGAAAATTGAAGCCTGTCCATTAAATTTTGAAGATTTGCTGTCTTAATATAAACTGAGCACTGATTATATATGTGTGTGGAAGATGTTGATTTTGACTAACTGATGAGTGCTGGTTCTGCATAAAATAGTATATTGGAGATCATTTATCTTCTTTACATACCTGTGATCATGTGTGCCATTTGTATAAGATGGAATAGATAGTTGTAGGGAACTTGAATGTTTGAGTTCAAATCCTTTCAATTTATAGTAAATTCAGTATAGGCAATATACTTGAATTTAAATATTGCATATTCAACATATATTCAGCCTATCTCTCTTTTATGTATTTGAATGAACTATTATGGTCCTATGATTTAAACTCAACATGGCATGTCAATAATATTGGCATTAATAAGAACTTTGAGAATTTGATCATCCTACTTTCAATGATTTAAATGTCTGAAGAGTTGGAGAATGGAGAAGATCGAAGCCAGTGCATTAAAATTTGAAGATTCACTATTTTAATATAAACGAAAAACTTATTATATATTATATGTGGGAGATGCTGATTGAGACCAACTGATGAGTACTGGTTCAGCAAGAAATATATATATTGGAGATCATTTTGTTTTTTTTTCACATATATATAGTCAAGTGTGTCAGTTGTATAAGATAATGTGGATAGCTGCAGGGAACTTGAAAGTCTGAGTTCAAATCCTTTCTAATTACTTTATGTTCAGTATAGACAATATATTTGTGTATATATATATATTCTAACCTCCCCCCGCGCATCCTCACCCCAAAATATACTGTTTATTACGAATATTACGGGTTCTAGCTCAGTTAACAAATAAATAAATGAAATATTCAGCATTAATTAAAATGATTACTAGCTCTAATTTTTAAAATACAAATACGGTTCAATTTTAAAATGAATTAACAAATATTTACTATTTTCATGAGACATGGAGTGACAATACGGGGAACGAGATAGACTACATTGAGCCATTATCCACACGATACTACCTCAATGGCATAAGAACACTATCCCCCCTTTTTACTATACCAAATAACTAACTCATAGTATTCTTACGACTTTCTAAGCTCTATTCACTACGATTAAAATAATAATCATATCTTAATCTTCTTTATAACAAGAATCTAGCTTAATTAAATAAATGAAGTAAAATAAAATAAAATCTCAGGTTCATAAATTGTATTCTAACTGATTTAAAATTACGGTAGTAAAATATGAAAAGGGAATTTTATGTCATAATCTACTACACAGCAACTAATAATAATAAAAATAATAATAACAATAATAATATAATATAATCTTATTTCTTCCTGAAATGAAATAAATAAATACGTACGTGGTAGTATTTTAATAATCTGACAACAGAATACGTGTGGCAACATTAGCATATAATCTAATATAATATTATGGCAACCGACTTATGACCAATAAATAATATAAAATTATGATCTTTTAATTTTAACATACCAATAAATTCTCAAAATTCTTATAACACTTTTATGTTTACCTTTTGTGCAAAATCTATATGTCTGTTTCAATTATAAATGTATCGTGATTTCATGCATCCATGTGGACAAATAACAACTCGGACACAAAAACTTTAAAACAAATTTAAAACAAAGTTTATTAACAACATAAATAAATTAACAATATTTTTACACTATATACATTGGATATCCCTTACTTTCATATCTCAACTTAGTTTATTAGTTTATAAAATGAAATCAAAATATTATTTACTTTTCCTAGTTAAATCTTATTTTTTTTAACACTTAAGAAAATACAGTATTATTACTTGATTTATTATTATGGTTAGCTTATTACAAAATGCATTTCTTATATGATTATCACAAACACTTTCATCCCTAATATTATTAAAATTACATTTTTACAAAATTTACATTCGTAATAAAATTCCACAAAATAATAAAATTTAGTTTCATATTGGTTGTATGGAATCTTACAAAGTCAAAACACTATTCCACATTCGGTATTAGGTTTTTAGTATTCATTATCCGATGTTTATTAATCCTAATATTCTCATTCAAGCCTTACTTTGGATGATATAATTATAACTATTAATATACCATGCACAAGTATATGTTTATTATACCTTATTGAATTTTCTCTTGATAAATATGCAATACTCCTTCCCTCCAACATTAATATTTAAAATTCATTCAAATTTTATTATCACTTTTAAAATACTTGGTTTAGATTTCTTTTCAAAATCTTATATTCATTTCTGAATTAATTTTACAATGTATTATATGATTCTTTCTCTCTTTATGATATTTTGGACTTTCAATTTTAAAGTTACACAATTCTATACATTCAAGCAAATAAACTATTCTTACACAAACGATAACATCTCTTCAGTTCTATTTTATTCATTATTTCTTTGAAAATATCTTTCTGACCGATGCAGATTCACGAAATAAGGATAGCGAAGATAGATGCATAGGATCAAAATACAACTAGAATATTACTCGTCATATACCTTGACAATCATGGCACAGTGAATTAAAAGACACTATAGAGGAGTGACCTTTACCTGTCTACCAACCTCTATCATAGGAACGATGCTAAAGCTATTTCTTCAGCTTTATTCTGACATCAAAAGTTTAAAGATATGCAAAACACTGTCCAAACCATATGTGTTCAGTCATAGGACTTTGTTAACTATACTAAATCACACAAAACTAAATATGATCCAAATCCCTTATATTTTCCTATTTCTTAAAAAAAAACACATCATCTTGGTTTCCTCTCCCCTAGTACTTCCAAGTCACTATCCGATCTTATTTCTCAAGATTTTTCTATACTGTACATCGACAAATACATATCTGCATTACTAACAATAATAAAATTCATTAATATTTTAAAACTATTCCACTGTTCTATAAGAAAATCTTTTTACTACTTTCCTCCGTATATTTAATCATATACAAACTATTTAAATATCTGAATACTTTATCACATGAAAGTTCAAAAGAATCACACAATTGTTCTGTTAAATTATATTATTAATATACTTTAAATAAATTGTTGCATGCATATTCCGAATTACTCCTATCTCATTATATGTTAAAATGTTGCATAAAATGTGTACATATAATTAAGACTTTCACACTTCATTCTTAATCAATAGATGATCTAAAAAAAATACATTATGCATTATAAATAACCATTAAAATTACCAAACGACCTTTATCTCCTCGATCGTGTTCCGTAGGCTTCACCATCCATTTGATCCTTGTAGATATAAGATTCACATCCATACACTTTATTTTAAACACTATTTCTATAATTTTATCAAGTTATTATATTTAAATTTTAATATTAATAAATTTATGTTTTATGTTTTCCCTAATCTCACATAACATTTTATATTTTAAAATAAATTAGTAAAAAATATTCAAACTATATTTACTGTACTCCTTCATCAAATTTTCTTGAAAAACTGTTCATACTAAAGCCAAAAAAAAAAATTGTTTATCATTTCTTTTCCATTCACTTAATGTTCCTCTCTTGCTTGTTCAATTTTAAGGTAAAACAAATATTACTTCGTTCAATAAATATTCCTGAATGATAATCCTTGGTTTTTATAATATTTAATACAATTATTAATTATGATATTAGTTCATCCCGTAAAGAAAACTTCTAAATATTCTCTTCTAATATTTCTTGCTAATATTTTCTCCCGCGCGACTTTTACGATGCATCTTTTCAGTACTTTGATTTAAATATTCAATAAAACTTTTCTGCTTCCATGGATTCATTTCATTAAGTAAATTAGATTTATATTTTCCAAATCTTTATCTTTATTAATCATTTCTCTAATGAACACTTTATAATATTTTTAATTCTTCTTAGAGAAAGTTTTTCTGTTCCTTTTTCATAAAAACACAATAGCTCTTTCATATTATTATTCTGTAACTTTTTCCTTCTTTTAAAATTCTGGTACTATATACTTTGTAATGTTTCCTTTAAAAAGACAAACATTCTTTCTCCATTATAACTTTTACATAATTTTTTCTTTATGATATACGCATCTTAATTTTTCCATAGAGAAGAATAAAAAAACTTCGGATTAGCCTTTTAAAATTGTGCGTCATAATTTTTCCTGACGGCAAATAACTTTTCTTTTAAGTTTTCTGTATAATGTCCAAATTATATTTATCTGAGTTCTAATGATTTCCTGGTTGATCACAAATAAACTGTATTCAAGGCACTTTACAATTATTTTTACTTTATCAATACTTTTAGGTACTTTTTTCTGTAGTATTTCCATTTTTTACTGCAAGGTTTCGGCTAAACTTGAATAAAAATCCTGGTAAGAAATCTTTTAAATTAGCCTTCCATTTAAAGGCAGTTCAAAATATTATATTTTAAAACAACACTTTTAAAATAAATACAAAATTTTTTTAAATTATAACACTTTTCTAGCTTACGATCTTATACAGCTAAAAAAATATGTTCCTCCTTCCTTTACTTACACATTCCTTCTCCCGCTCCATCTAATTCCTATTTTTCGTCTGCTAAAATACCTCCGTTGATTGGTTAATGACTTTTTTAGCGCGAACAAATTTACACATTTTTAGTTTTATAATAGATTAAACTTTTTAAAATAAAGAATTTATGACGTCATGTTTTAAAATATTATTTAGAATAGTATTTTTAAACTCAATTATAGTTTTATCAAAATCATTTAAACTTTAAAACAATTATTAAAATAACATTTAATATTTTAACTTTTACTTTAACGATAGATAGCAATTACATTTAGTTTTATAATTCACAAACTTTATTATTATATTCTAACAAGCGTGTGTGTGAAGGTATATAATATACAGTCACATGATTACTAACTTTATCAGATGATTTTTTTTTTTTAATTTACGTCTCGGTCTAAATTACCAAAACTGATATATTTTATAAAAATTTGGAAAATAATTTAAAAATGTAGAACTAAATATAATTCTCACCATCCCAAAGTTTATTTTAAAATATATTAGATTAAATTTGAATATTAATTATAATTATAATATTACATATAGCGTTTATTTAATTTATTAGTTTTAAAACATTACAATTGAATTGTTAATATACTTTTAACTATTTATAGCTGTATTATTTTATATGGCCAGCTTTTACAACCATAAGCAAGGATATAATTAAGCTTTATTTAACTGTTCCTTTTAAAATAATCCATTACACTTTTACATACCAGGTAATTTTCAGCCTTAAATTGTACTATAAAATCTAATCGATCATACAATTATCAATATATTACACAAACGTATTTTAAAATTTAAAATTTTTTAGCAATTGACCATTCTACCCTATTATGACCTATAGATAAGGGCACAATATATATATATATATATATATATATATTTATTTATTTATTTATTCAGCCTCTATTCTGCCATGTCTCTTCTGTGTATTTGAATGAACATATAAAGGTCCTATACATGAGGGATCAGAATGACTTAAGTCAACATGGGCATGATAAAAATATTGACATCAACAAGAGCTTTGAGCATTCAGTCATTGGATTTTCAATGATTTGGATAGCTGAAGTATTGGAAAGTGGAGAAAATTGAAGCCCGTCTGTTAAACTTTGAAGATTTGCTATCTTAATATAAATTAAGAACTAATTATATATGTGGGAGGAAGATGCTGATCCAGACCAACTGATGACTGCTGGTTCAGAATGAAATATGTGTGTAGGAGATCATTTATCTTTTTCACATATGTATATAGTCATGTGAATCAGTTGTAGAAGTTGATGTGGATAGCCATAGGGAACTTGAAAGTCTGATTTCAAATCCCTTTTAGTAATAGATTTAGGTTTATTCATAATTAATATATGTTTAATTGCAGGTGATTAAAAATGAGATTCCATCTTTCTGCTGTGAATGAATATCTAAATTTGTACAACATAATTGTTTATTTGAACATCAGGCTTATAATAGATTCAAGTTCTGAAATAAGCATGGCCAGTAATGGTTGGCTTATATAAGAATACACTTTAAACATGAGTGAATTGACTTACACTTTTAAACTATTATTGCAGGGTGAATGCATGAAAATTTTAATATACATTTATAAACAGCACATGACTGGAGTTTGATTTGTTTCACATGATTATAATTATTTCACCATTTACTAATAATAGATAAAAAATTATAAATAAATACAATGGTTTCATATCATAAATAAATTAGAAATATACCTTTAATAATTTTCTACTTTATATAGATAAAAAAAACTGCTACATATATATCTAAATATATTATTAGCAACCACTTCTGAACATGAGTGCCTATTCTAATTTTAGAAATAAAATAAAAAAACTGAAGTTAGAAAAGATAATGGCAAAAAATTAAAGATAGATTTTGTAAAGTCTTTACAAACTTATCTATGACTAAGCAATATATGCATCATATACTAATCCTATAGTGCAGTGATTTCCAATTTATAAAACCCTGACCATGTTAAACATATGAGTATGCATCAAGAAAAAAGTTATAGTAAATTAATGAAAAGACTTTCTTTGCAATAGATGTAGTTGATTTTTTTTAAAAATATCTATATAACTAAGAGAAATATGTATCTGAATATGTAATGGCATCTGGATAAAGTAAGTTTTTGATAGGACAAAAATCTACTTTATCCATATGCCTTAAACTTCAATATAGTTACTTATCAATAACTAATTAATAACCATGACTCATTATCAGTAATCTTTCTATACCCTGGACGTTTCATATTTACATAATAGGAAAACTAACTGTTGGGAGAATGTAGTAAAAATTATTGATTTGCTGATAAGTTCCATTGCAGAATTGTTGGTGTGAAACAACTTGTGAGAAGGAGAAAGATAATTCTGCCTACCTAAACAGAAAATTAATACAGTTTATACAACTTGAAAAAACAAATACATTGCAGAATGACAAAAAGTAGTAGTCAGGATAATAGCAAAAATACAAGCAGATAAATTAGAAAATATGAACATTTGACATATAATATACTAAGATGGGAATTTATGTACTGCATACTGGGAAAATTTATTTTACTTAATTACATACTACCAGTAGTCACACATTTTTCTTGTAATGTAATACTAGCCAATGATTAACTGTGGAAGTGACTTTTGATTTTTTGAATTTCAATTTTTATGATATATATAAAACGTCAAACACTCCTTAGTAACACTATGAAATAATTTCTTTGGTTTGTCATTTGTACAGATACTACTCTCAATATGCTTTATTACAAAGCTCTTTATGTACCACATCAGACAAAATAAATTTGCAATTTATATAAAGGCTATGCATTGATATTTACTTTTAAATTTCACCAATGTATGTCTCTATGAAAATCTGATAAGAAACACATTTATTATAATTGTCCTCATTTTTCTTTTTAAATTGCAAATATTTTTAATGTTTGTGGTCATTATGGTGAGTGTATGTACACATTTCCCATATATTCACTGTTTTATTTATTCACAGTTCAAAAAAAATGTATTGAAAAAAAAAATTTAATTATTTTCAAATCAAAATTTTTATTTTCTTGTTCATGTTGCAATCCACTGGAGATTCAATCAAAGAAGTTAAATTCCATCACACATACAAGATATAATACATATATAAAATATTATCTTTTGCTGTAATATCTTATATAAATACAATTTATCTACCCTACTTTGAACACCTTTTAGCAAAAATGTTTTATTGTATATATATATATATATATATATATATATATATATATATATATATATATATATATATATATATATGTACACATGATCTTACATCTCAACTGTTCTGCAGTCTTCTTCAGAGCTATGATATAATGAAATAAAATAAAATAAATAACTATATAAATAATATAAAAAATTAAAAAATAAAATTAATAAAATAATAAAAAACAACATAAAATATAATAAAATATAATTTAACATAAAACTGAAGTGAGTATAACCAAATATAATAATCCAATTAATATAAAATAAAATATACAATATGAAATATGAAATAAATTATATATATATGCTCTTGACTATATTTACACATTCATAAACAACTATTAATTTGTATTATTCGTTTAAACTTTAATTTTATTATCCCCATATTAATAAAATACTTCTTATTTTATTTTTATATAATTCTCAGTTCAATCTTGATTTATTTGTTAATAATATTGTTTTTAATTTTAAATCATATAATATCTAATATTTTCTTATTCATTCTTCTGTTATTAATAATAGTTTATATTTCTTTTTAATACCTAAAAAAAACACACAAATATTATAATCCTTATTTAACTTACCCACTTTATTTTAATTTTTTAAAACAAAAAAAAAAACATTTTTCTAAAAAATAATTATCTTATATCCTATCTTCCTTTATTACATATTATTTAAACTAACTATATCCAAAATTACTACAACTTTTTATTTTTATTTATATATTTTTTTTATTTAGACATTTTAATTTTTATTACATAATTCTCCCTTACAAATGTATAATATACTGTTTTATATTTGAATGTTATGCTGTCTTTATTTCATTGATATGTATTATCTATAAATATATTCATGTTTGTACTCTTATGTAAACATTTTTTACAAACCCATAATTTATTTGTAAGTAATTTTCTCTTTATATATTTTCCTTTATATAACTTTTTTAAGAAATATATTTATAATATCATCCTAATTCAAGAATCTCTATTAAATTTTGCTTTTATCTTTTTTATTAGTATTGCTTCTTTTATTTTCCTTTCTTTAATATTTTCTGTATATAGCATCATTTTTATTGGAGTTTCTGTAAATTTGTGGCCTGTTTCCTTCATACTAGTGATTTATTATCTGTCATATATTGTTTTAGCCTAGTTTTTATAGAATTGTAATTTCTCCATTATTTGCATTTTATCACATATATTCCATTAATTATTTTTTATTTCCTTTATTTTATCCCATATTTGTTATCCAGTAAATTTAATAGGTTTTCTCTTTTTTTATTAACTATTGTAACGGAATATAATATCCCGTCACATTATTTTAAAATTCAAATAAAAGATCATAAATAAAAATTGATTTATTAAAAAGAAAAAAAACTTACCTTAAAAACTGAAATTTAAAAACTGTTTAACGTATATATAGATCGCATGATGGACAACTGTAAAAACTTTTAAAAAATAAAAATATTTGAAAGTAATTTTTTTGTAGAAAAGTAAAGATATAAAGATTTGATATTTTTGAAAATAGAAATAATGTTGATTTCTATAATCTTAGAAAATGGAAATGATTGTCTTATTAATTAAATGATTGTTCAAAAGCACACCAGCCCGTGAGGCATTTAAAATAAATTAAATGGTCAGATAAGAGAATACAAAGAAATTAAATGACCAATGCAAACACCAGAAATGTCAGCACGGACCGTGATTAAAACACCAGAGGATTAGTGACGTCTTGCTCGTTGAATCTCAAGATCTAATGATAAGAGACTAATAAAAATATAAAAGCCAAATTATTATTATAATTGTTATCTTAGAGCTGACTATGAATAGATCGTTATAACTAGCTATATTGCAGATTTTCACGATGTGGAAGTCCGCAATAAATTTAATTTTCCGGACAACCAGTTGAAGCCTCTGGATGACAGTTCCTGACCAAATGCATGGCAAATCGCAGTTTCATTTCAAAGGACAAAATCTATGAAAGTGATCACGAAGATGGACTTCTCAATCTATTAAATCCGTAAAGCATGAACTATTGTGCCTATCTAATAAGAACTTTCCTAAAATTGCAAGTAATTAATAACTGAAAATAAGACCTCTTATCTGACTTAAAGAATGCAAATTCAATTATTGATATTTTTTTATGTAGATGTTTAAGCAATCATTTCCATTTCATTTTTTTTTGTGTGTGTATTATGTTTTAACTAAAATGTATTAAATTTAAAGTTGGGTGTAGATAGCTGCATGGATAAAGATTAATAACTATGTTTAAATTCGTTTATGTTTAATTTAAGGGATTTTAATTTCAGGCTATTTGTTTCGTGGTTGTGTCAGTGCTAGTGGAGATATATATGTATAGACGTTTATATTAATGTAATGTGAAGCGTGTTTAGCATACAGGGCAACGTGCCCACCTGAATGCATGACCCCAAAGAGGCAGTCATACCGTTGCAATGGTTGCAGATGTATTTCCTGCACCATTAACCCCTTCTAGCTCTATGGACAGGGATTTATAAGTCAGCAGAAAGACCGCTCTCCCCCCATATGTAGCACTCTTTAAAAATATATATATATATACATGATTTCTTAGTCTGACAGATGCACTTTCCTGTTCTAGACACGGATCATTTCCTTCAAATAATATCACGCTGTCAGATGCACATTCCTGTCTGTGTGGTTTTATGCTAGCATCTTCATATTGCATTGATTGCGACTATATATCTGGAAGCAGGCATTGGGTTGACTATGAACTTTTAGTCTGAGATTGAATGAATGTTTTGATAAGTTTTTAAGTGAAAAAAAAAAATCTATGTAGACTATCTATGCTCGACATGCTAAAGTAAAATATAATTTAAATATCCATCTGTGCGATCTATTTAAAATAGTAATTTAAAAAATATTAATGTTAAAATCTAAAAATAAATTTATTCCTCAATTTTAAATGTGCTTAATAAAATTCTATTTGTGTGTTAATTACTGGCAGTGGCTTCTTTTATTTTATTGTTCTAAATATTTAATATATACTTTGAGAATAGAAATCTATTGAAACTTATAAATGTTTAAAATCTCTGCTACTCTATGAGCTAGTGACCTTGGGCAAACGATCGGAATCCAAATATATAAATTAAAATAATAAAAAAATTTTTTAAACTTAACGTACCTGCCTACTATATAAATTTTCTAGGTTCAAATGCCTAGTGGCGCCCTGTAGTGTAGATTACGTTAAGTCTCGTTCTCCCCCCGATCGTTAAACTATATATTATTATTTTGCATTTTTTATTAATTCTATTTATAATTTTATTAAACTTATTCACTATTATTTGTTTTTATTCCTATATATCAGCCTTCCATTTTCATCTTTCCATCATTTTTTTCAAATTTATTTATCCTATTTCTATTTTTTGAATACTTCTTTTAATTATATGTATAGGGAAAATACTATGTTTTAATTCTTTAATTATTTCTTTGTTTATTATACTTTTCATTTTTTTTTTGAACAATATATTATTGTCCTATATATACTTGAATATATAGAATTAATTTTGTATTTTCTATCAATGTTGGAGAACCAACTTATGTTATTACTAATATTGGTTTTTTTATAAATATTTATTTGAATATACCATTTTTAATCTATCAATTTCTTTTTAAGCATTCTATCCAGATATGCAATTCCATTATTCTATTCTTTTTCAACTGTAAATGGTATATTACCTTTCACTTCATTAATATCATTATTTAACCAATTTATTTGTTCTTCTTGGCTTTTATTAAAAATCATCAAATTATTTTATTTTATTTTTATTCAACTCATTCATATAAGTATTGCTTAGAATTGTATTTAAGGCTCCTCCTATTAATAACCCTTTTTTTTTATTTATAAAATTTCTTATTATATTCAAAATTTATATTCTTACAACATACTTTTATTAAATCTACCAATATATAAATAGATAAGTTTATTTTTCATTATTTTTATTCTCAATACATTTTTCTATAGCTAAATTTATTGCTTTTTCTACAATTAAATTTGTATGCATTGAAATAACGTTCATTTTTATAAATATTAAATTTTTGTATTCCTGCTTTTTAAATATATTAATTGTTTTAATTAAGATATTATTTTGAATTTTCATACACTTTAGTATATTTTTTAAAAATTTCATTTGGTAATCATTTTGTAACTTTTTTTGAATAAGATCCCTTACAATCAATAATTGACCTTAGTTGTATATTTTCTTTGTTAATTTTTGGAGTCCCATATATTCTAGTTGTTCTACATTCATTAATTGTTATTTTATCAAACATTGACCTATCTATTTAACCTTCTTTATAAATTCTTTTTATTAAAGAATATATATTTTTATTTTTTAAGACAATCATTTTTCTTAACTTTTTCAAATACCTTATCATTCATCATAATCATCATTTTTTTAATTAATCTTTTTTATTTGTTATCACTAATTTATTTATTTTATATGACTTTAAAAAACTACTTCTTCATGTTTAAGCTTTAATTTTTTACCTTTTTTTTATTACATCTTTATTTCTCTTTATATTTCCCTTTCTTCTATTCTCAAAATTATTATTATTTTCTATTTTATATATAAAATTATTTATTTATTTCTTAAATTCATCAAATCAGATTTTCACTTTATTATTTATCAATTTTGTAATATCTTCATCATCATAATAATGAACTCTATGTTTTTCTTCTACAAAACCATTTGCTATTTTGTCCATTGTTTCTTCTATTTCTATCACATATTTCTTAATGTCATTTCTAATTGCCACATATTTAATCCTTTATTCAATATATTTTTTCTTCTTCTGAAAATTCTATTTTTGAAAGATTACATATATTATCCATTTTGTCATTTGTTATAATGCTTTGTTCTATTTTATGTTCTACCAATATCTTTTTTTTTTTAGTTTAAGAAATTAAAATAAAAGTGGATAAGTTAAAAACGGATTATAATATTTATGGTTTTTTAAAGATATTAAAAAAAGATAATTATAAAATATTATTAATAACAGAAGAATGAATAAGAAAATATTAGATATTATATGATTTAAAAATTAAAAACAATACTATTAACAAATAAATTAAAGTTGAACTGGGAATTGTATAAAAATAAAATAAGTATTTTATTAATGTAAGGATAATAAAATTAATTTTTAAGTTTATAAGGAATAGAAATAATTAGGGGATTATTAAAAATAATAAAAATGAATAATGTATTTAAATTAATAGTTGTTCATAAATATGTAATATAAATAAAATGTCTGTTAATTAAAACAAACTTGTAATCATAATAAAAATAATAAATTCAACGGTAACAAACCATCATAAACAGTCTTTAAATCTGCAGAAGTACTTTCGGTTAATTTTATGGTGGTTTGTTACTGTTGAATTATTATTTTGTTCATGAATATGTGTCAGAAATACACCTGAATAATTTATATTTCATATTGTATATTTAATTTTATATTACCTACATTACTATATTTGGTTTTAATTATATTTATTTCAGTTTTATTATATTTTGTTATACTTTGTTGTTTTTTATTATTTTATTGTTTACATTAGTATGGTATTATTTATATATTTATTTTATTTCAATGTCAAGACTACAGGACAGTTGAAATGTAAGATTGTGTGTGCTGATATATATATATTTTGCTAAACTCTTCAAAGGAGACATATTGAGATGTTTATTTTAAAAATATGAACAAGCTTCTAGATCTACAGTGTGAGAAAATGAAAAAAATGTTCTTGAGTTTAAATTACATAACCTGTGAAAAAAGATGTGACATTCAAAATATAGATTATTGTAAGTAAAATGCTGATTGTGATGGAGATTGGCTCAGGTGTGATAGTTTATACCAATACCCAATGTAACTGGAAAAGATTTGTGGAAAGGAAAACTCATATGTTTATTTCAGTCTAAGAGTAATTCAAGATTCTCAAGATATCTTGAAGACTTTTGGCCACTAAAAAAATGAAGAGAATAGTTACTTCTACTGATATCTGCCAAGAAGCATAATAACTAGATCATTTAAAACTGTGTCAAAGTTTTAGATTAATCTATGGCAGTATAAACCATAACATAAAATTTTAGAAGTGATATATTCTGAAGTGTTTGGGAGAAAACCTGGGTACTATAACTATAATAAACAACTGGCCTAGTTACACTTAAACAAATAGGTTAAATTTGTCACTATCATTTCAAACCTCTGACATTTTCAGTAAAAGGCAAGGTCTCTAAAGAGTCAAATAGATTTTATACAAGGAGTTATTGATTTCATCATTAATTCTGAAAATTGTACAAGGGATTAAGGGCAATGGTAAAACCCAACTGTTAGATTATCATTGTACCATTATCAAAGTGCATTGCTTGATAACTATCACTTATATCAATCAAATCTTTTTCATAGTTAGCAGTTGCAAGTGTTTTACAAAAATAGATTTTAAGTATGTCTATCTTTGGCTTTTATTAGACAATAAAATTTCAACAATCCTGCCTAGTATAAAAAGGCTTGACATTTAGTTACAGCAATCCCATCATTTATCTGATCAACTGGTAGCTGGGATATTTATCATCCTCTCATGTGCTTCTGTTCATTAAATTATTACTGTCAGGAAGATTCAAAATGGTGGAAATAACTATTAGTTTAGACAAATGCTTATTTGAAATAAAAGTATTACAATTTCTTGGATTTAAAATTAAAATAAAAATGAATACTGAAGGCTGAAGTTCTACAAATAATTGGAAATTCTGGTCATTTTTAAAATTAATTTATTACTGTGGAGGATTTTACATCATAAGACTGAATTAGATAAATATATAGACTATATTATAAAGGATCAAGGTAGATCTAGAGGACAACTTAAGTATAAAGAAAGTATGATTAAACCTTACATCTAGTTCATTATGATTAGCTGTATGAAGTGGTTCTCATGGTGATGTCACTCCAGCAGGGATTATGGGTAATCTGCATTCACAAAAGTAATGATAGATATAAAACATCCATAATCTTTGAATCATTAATATAGACAAGACTAAAAAAATCAAATGATTATAAGCCAATGCTAAATATGCTGGTAGATAATAACCTCTAACAGCATACATTTATTTCTCTTTATGTTATATTGATTTTTGCAACCAAGCCAAAAAAACATTCCCCATTCAGGTATTCTTATATTTTCTGCTTGAAACACAATGATTGATTTAGGGAAATGTAAAATCTTAATATAGAAAAAACATTATAGGCTTGATGAACTAGGGATAATCCAGACTACCAGAATCTCTAAAATGATTTGTTCATGAAATCCAAATAACAAGCTTTAAGTAATTTTATTCCATCTGATCAAAATCAAATATTATTTAATACATTGCCTTATTTGGTGAATAGATATTGATTTGTTTATATGTTTGGTAGACAGATATTGATTCATACATAAAATCCAGTCTACTGCTATTACTAATCTGGCCAGAACATTCTAGTTAAGACTTAAATTAGTAGTCCTTGCTCCAAAATCTACATATACTACCCTGGACCTTAGAGAAGAAAATAATTATTTTAATTTTTTAGATGCATAGTTAAGTAATTGGAAATGATTCATTCTTTCTTTCCATGCTTCACCATCTACTGATATATTATGAAAACTATATAGCAATAAATGTTTTCCTAAGTTAATTGTTTCTGATAATGGAAGAATCTTCACATTTATCCAGTTCAAAGACTTCTACACCAAGAATGGTATCCAATACTTCTGTCACTGCTATTCTACCTGAAGAATAATGATTAAAGTTCATGGAATGACAAGATCACTTAAAAAAACCGAAGATAATCAGAGCAATCATCTATTTTGAAATTAGTATGGCATAAACCTCTAACAAATTACTACCTTAGTAGATCACTAAGAGAACTCCTGACGAATCAACCCCTCAGATCAAATTAATAAATCTCAGATCTGAATCACAAAGAAAAAGTAATACAAAATGAAATCAGATAAATTTCCATTGTAATACAAGAATTGTTTTCAGAACTTACTAGAAAAATAACAAACATCAGATATTAGTGGTCAGCAAAAAAGTAAGTCATCTAGAAGCAGTTCAAATATCAGAAGGCCAAGATGAAGATCAACAATTTGACTATGAAAAAGATCCAAAAAGTCAAGGAGTTTTAATGATTATTTCTTATCTACAGCTAAGTTTTTTAAATAATAAAACAACAGCATTACAATAAGAAATGATATAGCCAATTATTGAGAAGAGACATCTCAGGCCATAAATTATCCAAAATGAAGATAATGCAAATCATATGAAAGCAAAGATCATAGAATCAGTAGCAGAAGTGTCAGAAGTCATACAAAATATAGACAAGACTCTGAAATTGAATAAATTTTAAAAACAGAAAAGGATATCATGGATTGCTATATTAATATTTTTAAAAGTTTTATATGTATAATCACTACCAGTTAGTAAATTCATGGGTTCACTAAATAATTTGGCTAATTATTCAATCTATGACAGAAAATATAAAAAGTGTTTGGTGGATTAAAATAGGAAGCTAAAGAAGAAAAAGCAAATAGAGATTATTTAAGTAATCTAGATATTGCAAATGATGTAATTGTGCTCACAAATGATATGTTTGAGCTTCAGGAAATATTGTAAGAATTATCAGATAAAAGTAAGAATGTAGGACTAAAGTTAAATGTTTAAAAAACAAAAGGAATGTTCAATAGATTTTCTGAAAAAAGAAAATAAAGATTAATAATAATGAGCTAAAGAAATTAGCAACTACAAATACAATCATCAGATTATTACTGCAGATGGAAAAATAATGGATGAAATTAATCATGGGATTAAACTTGGTTGGAGTGCTTTTGATAGAAATAACTTAATATTAAAAAATATATACTTATGAGTATTAAAAGAAAATATATTTATGAATATGAAAAGGTTTTTATAAATGTATTTTACCAGTTCTGACCTATGAAACTGCTACATAGACACTTAACATTAAAAACAGTAGGCTTCAGACCACTTAGTAAAGTATGAAAAGATGCATCTTAGGAGTAACAAAAAGAAATCAAAAAATGAAATTCATGGATGAGATAACAATCAGATTTTACTGACATCATTCAAAGCATTAAGAGCCCAAAGTAGAATTGGACTGGATATATTGCTAAAAGAGAAAATAAATGGACAGTTGAAATCTTAAACAAGAGTGTAAAAATCCTAGAAAAGATCACTTCTAAGATGATGTGGTGATAACAAGAGATGGTAGAGACCAGAGATGAATTGAACTGAATGGTTGATCCTCCAAATATAAACTATTCAATAAAATAAGGGTGTATAAACTTAATCCTCTGTTATAATCTTCTTTATAAATGGTCTATGTGTGGATTAGAATGCATTACTAATCCAGGTAGACAGCAAGGCATTACGTTCCAGCATAACCAAATCCACTAAAGCTTAATGTAAATATTTCTAAACTATGAATTCTATAGCCATTGTTATAATATCTATGTAAATGTTTAAAATATTTATTCAGAAAAGAGTACTACTATTTGCTTAGCATGCTTTTGACAATTCCAATCATGTTTATTGCACTTGCACTTATCCAATTGAATCAACCTAATATTAAAATATAGCGTGCCTTATGCAAATTTATTCAAATGTTCCATTTTCTTGATGGTAGGACACATAACTTTTTTTTGCAACATGAGCATAATTATTTATTTTGCTCGATACAAAACAGTTCTATATTTTTGTAAAGTGATAGATGATACTCATAATAAATATTTTAAAATGCTGGATTTAATCTGTAAGCAAACTTATGTTATTGTTCACATGATAAATAATAGTTTTGGGTATTATTATCTTAATTTAGAGAAGTAATATTAATTTGTTCCAAAATTTTTTATTTAATTCATCAATTTTTTTCTTTGAAAAAAAATGTTTGCAGTAATTTTAAGAAGAAAATATGAACTATAATATTGTATTTTCTCAATGTTATTTTGGTTGAAATTGATAGTTGGATAGATAAATCAACATCAAAGCCAAATAATCATTTTCTCATGTTGTTTTGAATAAGACTATTAGTTTGGATATACTCTGGAATTGTGTCTGCTCAAATGAATTACAGAAAAAATATCGAAAAAAGGCTCATAATGACAGAGGAATATTTACAACAGCCTTTTTTTCTTTAGAACTTTATGGTTGTATTTTTTTTAATATGAAATACAGATAAGTAAACAAAAGTAATACATATCTGACTTTGCTTAGTTTTCCTTATCAGTAATTATATGTTGAACCAGATATTTTATCCAATTCAAAAGTCTCAACACAAAAATAAAACCGACTTTTGTTTTAATAAAGTTTTAAAAGAAAACTATTTAAAAGCTTTGTATATAAGAGTACATACGATAACACGCATACACAGTTGTTTTAAAAATTCTGTCATTTGTATTTTTTAATAGATTTTATTTTTAAAAGTTTTATTTTGGTCACTTGTTTTTTTTTTAAAGTAATTAAAGGCAACAAACTTTTAATCTTATAAAAAAAAATATTCTAAATTTTAAAAAAAAGTTCATCCTTTTTGAACAAAGTATTTTTAGTTTTGGAAAGTTTTTTTATTGTAATTGCATTCTTGTTTTGATTATAATCCATTTTAATTTATTTTAACTAAAGCTGAGACTTGTTTTTACTTTTTAAAATTATAAATTTTATTAAACACCCATTATTATATTAAGTAATAATAAGCGTCTGAAAAATACGAAGATAGGGACCTCTATAGGTCTTAAAACACATGAATAAGATTACCCTGGTCAGAATCTTTAATTAAGATTAAGTCTGAGATAAAGATTTGCCCTGGTCAGAACTACTAATTAAAAGATGTTATGGAAGATTTACGGCCTAATTATTCTTCAGCTACTGACATTTATTCTGCTAGTTTAGTTTTGCTTCAACTTTTAGTGTGCCAATCTTGAGACTTCTATGAATTGCTGTGCTGTTAAGAATTTGCAAGAATGCCAAAACTATACACTTTGAAGAATCACTTCAATGTTATGATGTGCTAAACCAACTTAAAAATGATCCTGATCCCAAATCGATCCTGAAAGGTCAAGTCATGAGAGCTAAACAAAAACTGATTTCCAACATTGCCTCTTGAACTAAAAATGGAAACCTAAAGTCTTCACCAGAATTCTCCAGTAAAATGAACTATATGTGCCATGCTGAAAGACCTCTGCAGTCTTAAACTTATACCTCAAGATAACCTATTTTCTTTATTCTTACAAGGGTTAAATTTTAGAGTCTCAGTTTAATTTTAAAAAGTAACCTATTTGTATATCTTTTGCATATTCAATTTAAATATTTAAGCCTTTATTATAAGTATTTTCTGGTTGTATTTTAGTATATCTTGGAATCATAGTTTTAAGGTTCCATGTTTGTTTTGACTTTGTCAGAGCATGTACTGAGTTTTTCTTAAAAGCTATTTACCTGTATAATTGCTATTTCACTTTTTTAATAAATGCTTGGGCAGATGTAAGTAATTCTCTGATTACTTACCTGGCTCCTATTGAGACTTTAATTATTATATAGCAGTTTAAGTTTGGCCAATCATTTGGTTGGTGATTCACCAGTTATATAGGTCCATTTTTCTTAAATCAGAGATTTAATATTTTCTCAATTTTAAATTATCTACACTATAGTATTTTCTCAGTTTTCTATTTTCATTAAATTGAAGATTTGTTTTTTCCCATACTTCAATTTATGCTGTTGTATTCACTTATCATATTTATTTTTCTTGCATTGTAATCAACTGTGGCAATCTTGAACATGATTGCCCATGCATTGGTTATGCAGACAATATAATGTCACTAGTCAATAATCTGGTGATCGTCGATGCTGGTTTCATTGATTCATGCAAGAATCTTTTATTCATTATGTGTTTAAAAAGTTTTGAATAAGAAAACCAGAGTTGCTTAGGTGAATCTTCAGCTGAAAGAAAATTCTTCTTTCCCTTTTTAAAACTCTATTAGAAAATTAGTCTGTCTGCTAGAGCATTGATGTTTATCTTTGTTCGTACATGCCTAAGAGAATTTAATAATACCACACTTATTTTCTATATATTTCTGTACTTACAAATTTTTTTTAATATTAATTTTAATAAACTTTAAAATTATATTAGTTAACATTAGTCCTAGCTTTATTTTTTCAATTATCCTAACAATATTATCGAGCTCTTGCTCTCCCTGGATCTGGTCAGTGTAAATCATCATCATCATTAACTTTTGATCATGGTAAACAAATTTTCCATGTGATGTGATGTGATATACTAGATGCAGCGATTTGGTGGCGCCCTCCATGATCAAAAGTACAAATAACCATCTGAAACAATATATATAATGGAAAACATTAGAAATAAATTAGAAGTTAAAAAAATTTTAAAAAAAAATTTTTTTCTTCTAAAGATTACAATGCTTATGCAATATATATTCACCCATATGCATTATATTATGATGTATATATTCATATATTATCCATGGGTTTTGGTATCTTAATAAAGCTTGGAATTAAATGTCAGTTACTAAAAAATAGTTAACATATTTTATTATTTTGTAAATTTTAGCACATATAAGGACCTTTGCAAATTAATAGCAGCAGGATTTAATGAAGATAGACACAAATGTCCATTCAATCCTAAAGATGGTGGTCCTTGTGAATGTCCATTTTCCAAAGGAGTCCATGAAGTCAGAAATATTGGCTATACCATAAATCAAGGCCTTGGCATTTTAACATATATGGCTAATGTAAGTTTTTTAATTTTAGTTGTTAATTTATTTACTTACAGCTCTTATATTTTTGGTAAAAATATTTTATGAATATTCCTATTTTAGGGAGACTATGAAGCTGAAATAGAAGCATATGATGCAATAACAAAGAGGAAACTTGCATGTCTTTTCATGGCAGTTACTTTAGCAGCGTAAATATTATGTATAGTACAATTTAAATAAAGTATATTTCAAACAATCTTAGCAAAAAAATTAAGTTTAAGTATGGTGTTTTATTTATGAAGATTACAAAATCCAATCTTTCTGATTATTGGAATATGACTTTCCAGGGCTGGATGAAGGCCATCAGTGTTTTTACACAAAACAGTAAGTAATTGGTACCCCTCCCCCAAAAAAAATTCTGCATGATTTTATAAATATTATTTTATTACTAAATTATAAATCTACTTTCTGAGCTTTTACAGAACCAAATTTAGAGGCAATATCACCAATACTTGAGAGTATTGTATACATTGTTTTCTATAATTATCACTGATAAATTTATCAATCTTTTCATAAATTTTAACTTCGAAAATAATCTCTCTCAACTAGCTATACTTGTAGAAAAAGTTAATAATATTCTTAAATTTGGAACGAAATGATCAAATCATTTTCATAAATATAAGTTAGAACATCAAGTAAATTTTTAAATTGAAGTAATTCACTTGAAAACAAATTTGCATAAGATGCTTATCTAAACTAATGTTTATCAATAAAAGAATATAATGCATGTTGTTAGAAGCTTTCCTCTACTAACAACATTATTCATACATTAATTTTATTGCCACAAAATTATTATATAAATCTTGTCTTTAATATATTTATGTTGATTAAAAAAAGCAGTAATTCTTTTAAAATATTTCAAACTATATAATTATTTCAGAAAGGAATTTGCTATTAACTGAAAGAAGACCCTTTGATTCCTCTTGGAGGCCTTAAGCAGGGCAGATTCTTAGTGTCCACTCCATACGTTCTTGTCATTGCAGTTGTTATTGCTATGTGATTATTCATATAGTATACGAACATGAATGGGCTGCTCACCAACACACATTAGTCAGTGTGGTGAGTTTATTGGCTTTTTACCTCTGAGTTTGAGATCAAGAAACATCATGGTCTTTCTTCTCAGTTGCCTGATAAGGCAAAATGAATGGTTGTGTAAATGATAAATATTTTTTCAATACATATGTACAATTATGACAGACAAAAATAAATCATGGCCCTTATTCCCAGGAAGCTGTAAAGTCACCAACCAAGGCAGTGATTGGTGGTTGAAGGCAGAGGGTGCTAAGAATACCCTGATTGTGGACCCAGGCTGCCATTTGATGATGACTTTTTATTTAGGTACTTACAACTGCAGATCACTTTCAAGTGAAGAAATATTGCAAGAATTAGAAGAAGAATTGTCTTATATTAAATGGGACATTATTGGACTTTGTGAAGTTAGAAGAAAAGGTGAAGAGATAATTGATTTAAAAAGTGGACATGTACTCTATTATAAAGGCACAAATATTGGAAAATACAAGTGGAGTAGGATTCATTATACATAAAAAGTGGAAGAACATTGTGGAGATTGTTGGTGTATCAGACAGTGACAAAGATTAGTTATACAGTTTAATAGCGGATACCAAATGCAGATAATTCAGGTTTATGCCCCAACAAGTTCTCATAGTGATGAAGTAGTAGAAGATTTTTATATGGATGTACAAAAGACTTTTGATCAGAGTAAACAACATTTTAAAATTGTTATGGGAGACTTTAATGCTAGAATTGGTAAACAAATGAGAGATGAAAGTGCTGTAGGTAATTTTGGTTATGGTAATAGAAATGAGAGAGGACATAGACTTGTGGAGTTTGCAGAAAAAGAAAAACTTTATATTATGAATTTTTTTTTGAGAAAAATGTTAAAAGGAAATGGACATGGAAGCATCCAAATGAAGGTACAGCAGAATTGGATTATATTTTGACTAACAGAAAATACATATTTCAAGATTGTAATGTTCTTAATAAATTTAACACAGGAAGTGATCATTGATTAATAAGATGTAAGATATGTGTTAATGCAAAACTAGAAAGACAAAAATGATTAAGAAAAACAATATTTACAGTTGATATTCCTAATTTCCAGAAACATCCCAATGAATTTAAATTAAAACTTACAAATCGGTTTCAAGTATTAGTAGATTTTGAACATGATTCAGATTTGAATGAAATTAATATGAAAATAACTGATACATTTTTAAAAACTGCAACAAAGATAGCTGGTAGAAAAAAGCAGCAATTGACCAATAAAATTTCTACTGAGACTAGAGAATTTATGAAGAAAAGAAGGAATATGAAGATATACAAAAATGATGCATTAAAAAGGATTGAATATCTCGAATTTTGTAAAATGGTGCGGAAAGAGTTGAAAATGATATAAGAAAGTATAACTGTGAACTAGCAAGGAAAGCTGTAGAAGAAAATAAAAGTCTCAAGAATGTAAAACAACATTTTGGTATTGGTAGGAAATTTATATCTGCAATAAGAAAAAAAGATGGAATTATTACTAAAAAGAGAGATGACATCATGAAATGGGTAGAAGACTTTTATCAAGAATTATATAGTAATAAAGAACAAGTACCTCCTATATCTATTACATCTTCTGAATTGCCCAGAATTTTAAATGAAGAAGTGAGACATGCAATTAAATATATAAAGAAAGGAAAGGCTCCAGGTAATGATGGAATTATAATTGATATATTAAAAGAAGCAGGTGAAGAAATAGAATTTTTTTTAGCAAAGTTATATACCAAATGTCTAAATGATAAAGATGTACCAGATGATTGGAAGAATGCAGTATTAATATTAATATTTAAGACAGATGGTAAAGAAGATATTAGAAATTACAGACCTATCAGCCTTTTATCAGTTTTATACAAAAATTTTACCAAGATAATTACAACTCGTCTACAGAGAACATTGGATTTCCACCAACCAAGAGAACATACTCGATTTAAAAATGGTTTTAGTACAGTAGATAATATCCAGGTATTGAAAGGACAAATAAATATGAGTTGTCATTATGTTTTGGATTTGTAGAGTATGAAAAGGCGTTCAATTCTATAAACATTTCTTCAGTGATTAAAGCATTGGATTATCAAGGTACAGATCCAGGATATTGTCATATTTTAAAGAATATTTATAAAAATGCAACAGCAACAATTAGATTATATAATGATACTGGGAAAGTCAACATTGAGAAGGGTGTGAGACAGGGTGACTCCATATCTCCAAAACTTTTTACAGCAGTGCTGCAAGAAGTATTTTGTAGATTACAATAGAAAGCCAAAGGAGTGAAAGTAAATGGAGGTTATTTAAGTCATTTAGATTTTGCAGATGATCTAGTTGTTTTTGCAAATAATGCTTTAGAACTGCAGGAAATGTTGCAACAGTTATCACATGAAAGTAGGACTAAAAATAAATGCTATAAAGTAATATTTAATCGATTTTCTCAAAATATAATAAAGATTGATTGTGATA
The DNA here is from genome assembly GCA_028023455.1 of Epiperipatus broadwayi. Taxonomy (NCBI): domain Eukaryota; kingdom Metazoa; phylum Onychophora; class Udeonychophora; order Euonychophora; family Peripatidae; genus Epiperipatus; species Epiperipatus broadwayi. The sequence goes on from JAQFVV010000062.1 coordinate 6,562,566, forward strand.
AGTTAGAAGAAGTTAACAGTTACAAATACCTTTGTCAGATTATTAATTCAGATGGAAACCTAAATGGATGAAATTAATCATAGAATTAAACTTGGTTTGAGTGCTTTTGGTAGAAATAACTTGATACTAAAGGAAATATGCCTATGTGTTTGAAAAAGGAAGGTTTTTACCAAATGTGTTTTACCAGTTCTTACTTATGGATCTAAAACTTGGACACATAATAGAAGAGCAATACAGAGACTTCAGACCACTCAAAGAAGTATGGAGAGATGCATGTTGGGAGTAAAAAGAAGAGATCAAAAATGCAATGTATGGGTAAGAGAACAAACAGGTGTTACTGACCTCATTGAAAAAATTAAGATTGAAGTGGAGTTGGGCTAGACATATTGGTAGAAGAGATGATAATATATGGACAATTGAAATCTTAAACAGGATTCCAAGAGATTATAAAAGACCCAGAAAGCGACATGTTAGATGGATGGATGAAATGCAGGAGTGATGTGGAGAAAAGAAGCTAAAGATTGGAGATGGATTGAACTTGGAGAGACATTCATCCTGCAGTAGATTGATAATGGTTGATGATGATGACTCTTCAGATATTTATGGTCATTGATAGTAACAGCATAAATAACTTTAGAGACCAATAAAACATATAAACAATATTTAAATTATGGGTAAATCATAATATTAACTAAATCTCTCATCAAAACAAATTACACATATACCAAGTCTTGATATTGACATTATAATAATATATATAATTTAAATTACATTATCTATGGAACCACTTTTTTTACTTGAGTAACTATATATAATGGCAAATAAAAACAAATATCCTTTATAATCCAAAATCCACCTAAAATCTTTAAGAGTTCCAATTATTTTTATCTTGGAGAAATATTTTAGGTTTTTTTTTAAAGCATTGAAAACCTTTGGCACTTTAATTATACAATCACAGAGGACAGAAAAGAATTAGGTCTAGTAAAACAATAAATGATGACAAAATTTTATCTTTTGAATTAATTCATTTATGTGGTAAGAAAATTTCAATAAGTTGTTTTTCTTCAGTTGTATTGGTGTAGAGTAGATAATTAGTAATTTTTCTGAGAAGTGAAAATCATTATAATTTCTAAAAAAAATATTTACAAAGAATAATACCACTAATTTTTAAATCTAGTTTAAAACAAATATTTTAAATGCAAGTGTGTATCAATTTTTTAAATAGTTGCTTTAAACTATAGCTGCAAATGACTTCCAACATATTAGTATTGGAAAAATAGCTTCTTTTTCCTTTCAAAAACACTTTTAAATTTTATTTTATTAAATATATTTTACCATAATGAATATTTTTCAGATGTTTTGTTTATTTATTAGGATAGTTGAGAGGTATGCACATAACATTCTAAAACATATTTAAGTAAAATATTCTACTTTAATAAAATTAATTATACAAATCACAATGTTAGAACAAGTATTTATATTACAAACATTAAAATGATTTTTATTTTATTTACTGTTATCAAAATAATTGAGATTTTATGTCAAATTTAAAATAACTTTATCTAAATTTATATTTAAATATATATGCACATTCACATTTAATTATTGCATTAAAACGTTACTATTATAGTTTTACCATTATGTGTATACTAATATTGATCTTATTTTAACTAATTTAGCTACATATATACAATATTATGTATTTTATTAGTGTATTTCCCCCTTTTTTTCTTTTTAAAGTTATTTTAGTGCTGTTTTTGAAACTAAGTAAAAAACCCTGATGTTTCTAAAATTGTTATAAGAATTTCAAGCACTATAAAAATACAGGAGAGACATATTGGCTTTTTTTTTTTCATTTGTTTGATAAAATAAATTTAAGATATTATTTTCATAATAAGACAATAAAAATTTTGAAGTTATATTTATTATTTTTGAGATACCAAATAACCATCACAATATATATATATAAAAGCATGGATAGTATGAAATGGACTGTTCCATTTTTGCATCATATAGCAATGTGATGTGAAATACAGATTGTGTAAACCCAATTTAAGAAGACATTGTGAAGAATATCGTAAGAGAAAAACAAATCACATGAAATCATAATTAATAAATCACATTTCAAGAGTGATTATTTTTTGTAGAAATAATGAATCAAGTCACATTAATTAATATTCATAACAAAAATGTATTCTTAGCTCTGCATCATTTTATGTCCCTCTTGAATCGGTACCTCCATGCCTTGCTTATTGCCTTCCACGGGCCCTGTTCAGACTTTCTGAAGATTGGCTCCAAAATTAAATGGTTAAAAAAAGTTTCAATTAAGGTTACAACACACTTTAGAACAATTTATAAAATACCATTATTTTTGAAAAAGATAAGATTTTTGCCCACTGCATTTCAAATCCAGATCTAAGTTAAGCTATTTTTTTATATTTAAATAAAGTTTCAGCTACTTGGAATTCAAATTATATGAAACAAATAAAAACAGACAAATACAGGAAGTCCCCTAGTTATGAACATACAAGTTACAAACATTTCGCTATTACATAATCGCTTTTGAACTTTATATCTTTATCTATGCACATGACAAAAAAAAAAACTATTTACATACATTCATAATTGAATTTTTTCTAAAGAAAGATAAACTTTGGAATTTAAAAAATAATTAAAAGTCCATTTTAGAGAACAATAAAAACCTATATAAAATACAGTAAATCTTTCCATCTCTCTGACATTGATTATTTTTAATTTTAGCATTGTCGCGGACTGTCTTGATTAGTGCTTATTTTTAAAAGTAGTTTGTGTGTGATTATGTTACATATATACTGGATATATTTCTGTTTTGGTGAATTTTTTTCATTCTTATTAATAAAAAATATGAGTGAAAAACAAAAAAAAAAAACTGTTGATGCAACTAAAAAGAAATCAAAGTCTTGTAAACCCCAATTCAAGACAAAAATTGATATAATTAGACATTTTAAAAATGGTGAATCTTTTGTTTTAATTGCATGTTCAGGTAATTTAAACTGATCAATAATATATGCAATTGTGAAAAACAAGAACAAAATTAAGGAATACATTAAAAATTGTGGAAATATTTCTTCAAAGATTGTTTCAAAAAGACATGGCACAGTAATGGATGAAATGGAGAAATCTTTAGCTTTATGGATTGAAAATCAACATCAAGATGGCATCTCAGTGAGTTTATTTATTCAAGCTAAGGCTCTTAGTTTGCATGAAGATTGGAAGAAAGAATTAAAAGAAAACTCTGCTACCAAATTTGTAGTAAGCAATGGCTGGTTTCACAAATTTAAAATGAGATATTCTTTATATAATATTAAAGTACTGGGGAAGGTCCCAGTACAGATAAGAAAGCTGCTAATGAATTTATTTCCACTTTCTCTAATATCATTAAAGATGGAGCTTATTTTCCATGCCTAGTCTTCAATTATTTTGGAAAAAGATGCCTGCACATACATATTTAGCAAAGGAAGAATCAGTTGCACCTGGGCATAAATCTTCTAAAAACAGATTAACATTGCTTCTTGGGGATAATTTAGCTGATTTTAAATTTTAGCCAATGCTAATTTATCAGACAAAAAATCCTAGAGCATTAAAAGAAAAAAATAAAAGAATGCTTTCAGTCATTTGGAAATCAAATCCTAAAACCTGGGCTAGTGCACAGCTTTTTCAAGATTGGTTCTCACATCATTTTGTGCCTTCTGTTGGGCAATATTGTAGTGAGAATAATTTACCATTTAAAACATTATTGGTCTTAGACAATTTTCCTGGACATCCAAAATTCCTGCAAAATTTATATCCAGAAGGTAATGTTGTGTTTATCCCTCCCAATACTATAAGTGAAATACAGTCTATGGACCAAACTGTGATAGCTACTTTTAAGCAGTATTATATGAGAAGATTAATGACTCAAGTAATCAAAGCAATTGATGAGAAAGGTGGACCTACACTAAGAGATTTTTGGAAAAGTTATAATATATGGAATGCAATAAATATTATTGGGGGTGCATGGGCTGAAATAAGAGAATCAACAATGAAATATTGTTGGAAAAATTATAACCACAAATAATGAATGCTTCTATGGACATTGAAGAAACTCCTGAAGATATCACTACTGAAATAGTCAATATAATGAATGAATTAATGTCACTAATGAAGATATTGATGAGTTAATGCAATCTCAGCAGAACCTCTGTCAAATGAAGACTTGATTAATCTATAAGAAATGAAATACAAAATGGAGAACTTGATAATGAACTTATTGTTAAGAGTTTGACAATAAAGAATAGGAATGAAATCTTCATGCATCTTGACAAATTTTTGACCATCATGAAAGAATGTGATCCCAATGGAGAACGTATATCTCGTGTACGAAGGGCAATAGAAAAAGACACAGAATGTTACAGAATTCTTTATCAAGAAAAGAAATATAATACAACATAATTAACTTTTGATAAATTTGTAAACAAAACTCCAGATACTAATCAATAAAAAATAAATACTGTACTTTGAAAATCCTTTTTAATGTTTTTTTTTTTTTTTTTTTACAGACTTCTACTTACAAACAATTTCAACTTCCAAACAAACATCAAGAACAAATTAAGTTTGTAGGGGACTTCTTGTATTACTCAAAATAATATTTAATCATTAGTAAATCTCAAAACAAACTGAATTGTCCAGATGAGTATTATTGATGCAATGACTTTTAAAAAAAATAATCTAAATTATAGCTGGTTCATGATCTCATAAATTACTTTAAATATTTCAGGCAAATTAATTCTCATTAGAATATCAACCAGGTCAAATTATTAATAACAATGAAGTAAAACATGTTACGATATGTGTATATATGTCAGACAAAATAGTTTTTAAATACCTTATTACAAGAAAATGACCCTGTCAATTAACTCCTTTAAAATCAGAGAAAAATAATTCTCACTGGGTTTGCCAACTGCTATGAAGCAAAGAAATTTAGCATTTTTCTCTCTTTATTTTAGCTTCCAACTAAAAATAGCCATATGCACATTTAATTACTAATAAAAAAAATAAATTGAATGATTTATTATTTGAGAGATAATAAAATTATGTCAGAAGGAAGATTATGGAGATGGAACCACTGGGGAAAAGGCCCATGGGAAAACCCAAGACCAAATGTATTCACCAAGTGAAGAGGGCCCTGCAGGAGATGTCACTCAATGAGAAAATGCCTTCAGACCGAGCAATCTGGAGATGAATGATTTGCACCAGTAACTCCACTTGAAGTGGGATTAATCAAGCTGTAGAAGAAGATCATAAAAAGTTTAAGCTCCAAAAGAATTGGAGATGAGCTATTAGCATCTTTAAATCCCAGTTTGTTACTTTAGACCACTGCACCAAAATATGCTATTTGGCTATAAATGAGCTAACTGAAAGAAAAATCTTAAATCTATTTGGAATCTGGAAAAAGGGTCAACTTTTACTCAATATCATAATTACTAATATTTAAATTTTAATCTAATCAATACACATATAGAAGACAAAAATAGGTAAATCTTTAGAGTTTTCTTCTGGAATTAGAAAAGCTTGTTTATGAATGCTTGTAATAACATATAGTAGTATGTAGCTAAAAAAAAATTTTAAATCTAAATTCCAACTAATTTTACTCAAACCTATGCTTCATTATTCTGGATTTTTATTTGTCTGACATTAATGTGTCGGCATAGATAGCATAATAGGATATATATATAAAATAACTGCTTCCTGAATTTCTTGATGCTCGAACTATATTTAAATTTATATATTAAACTTTCATGACACTACTTGAAATTAATATCTAATACACTTTTTTCACTGTAACTGGCATTATAATTATCCCAAATTTCTTTAAATTCAGACTACCATTTGATCAATCTATAAATATCACCTTAAACCAATTCTTTTGGATTTTTACCATCATATGGATCTACAATTTTAAGGCAGAAGTAGTGATAAACATAACACTAAAAGGTTTCAAGATCAAAGTTCAAACTAGAACTTCTTTTGCTTGAACATTTTTTTTGTATCATCACACACTCAAAACACTTCGTTTCTGGATATATATGCTCATATAAATTCTTGAAAATTTTAATGTGAGCCAATTCCATTATCTATCAGTATTATTTCAATATTACAGGTGAAATCCAAAAATATTCAAGAAAACTAGATCTCTAAATATCTAAGTACACACTTGCTTCTTTCTTCCAAATTGCAATTGTGAATATCTTTAAAAATTAGTTAAAAACTCAATAAATGCACTGGTTTCTGCTGCAAGTTTCATTTCCTTTTATTATCTCAAAGTAAGTAAATCTGACATCCATTATTCAGATCAGCTCTTCTATATTTTACTACTCTGGTTGGTAAAGAATGAATGAATCAATTTTCTACTAAAACTTCTTTTATTACAATATCTCATAATTTCTAAAAAGGTATTTACTTCCAACTTTCAATAAATGATGTCTATTTAAGATTTTCAATAATTATTTTATTTACAAACAATACCAGCAATAATTATTCACTAACACTAATTAAATGGATATTTTCACAACTATAGTAAAGAATGAATATGTGCATACTAAATTTTTTTAAAAGATATTTCTTTTCTAAATGCAGCATGTTGTTCAACAAGTAGCATAATATGACTTTTATGATTTATTAACACTTCCTAAGTGAAATGTATCATGTCCTAATTCAAAACTTCAATAAATTAATAAAAAATGAGAATACATATATTAAGGTTATTTACCTACTGAAAACACCAAGTGAGTACTCAATTTACATTTAAGAAAATGCTTTTTATATAAATATTAACCTCTTTTTTGCTGATTATTTTATTGGCCGAGTGAGGTAAAAGTCTAAACTTTAAATTGGTCAATTCACAAACTCAAGCATCAAAATATATTCATCTTTTAATATTATATTCACTTTAGTTTCATTTGTAAAAAGTATATTAATAATTTGTCAGGTTATGAAAGTGAATGAAAGTTTTTTCAAAAATAAATTTTTATTTATAATTATAAAAAATATTCGATAGTGGCAAATCTAAAATGAACGTTACCAACCAAAAAGTTTTGCTGATGTCAGTGATTTCTTTCCCAATTTTACATTGTAGAAAAGTAAATAATTTTTGCTAAAGTCTTAACTATTTTTCTAAAATAATTTTATTTTTAGCATATTTTATCAAAATAATTTATAATTTGTCAAAAAATACTTTTAAAATGGTCTAAAACATTCGTTTATCATTTTCAAAATGAAAGAAATCATAACTCTTTAGTTATTGACAACCATTTTCTTTGTTGTCAAAATTTAACAGCCAATCAGATTCAAGAAAGGATGGCCCTCTTCCTTTGTTAGATGTTCACCACTAATTTTATTGATTTTTTACTTGTAAAATAATTCAAGAGAGGGCAGCTACAAGTAAAATAATTCAAGAGAGGGCAGCATCTTATGTAACTTTTTTTAACCTTTAAAAATAACGCGAAATCTTAACAGTAGCATTAAAAATGCCGGAATTAGAGCTACTTGAAGCTGACGTGAAACCGTCACATTTTTAGTCGTAACTAGCAAAATAGGTTAAATGATTATTTTTAAAGCTTAATAAAAGAAACTTAACTATTTATAAAGTACAACAATTAAAAATACTATACAGGGACCAACAGAGAACAAAAATAAAAAAAAATAATTTTTTTAATTAGTTTGAACTGATTGCTATTTATTTGAAATTTTCAGCAATTCCAAATTGTTAAATTTGTATCATTTTAACTTTAAAACATTTTTTTATCTTCTAAATATTAAATTGTTTAAAGCTTAATAGATTAAATAAAACTCACCTATTTGTAAGCTAATAATTCAAAATATTACACAGGGAAATGAATACAAAAATATGTTGGAAAGTTTTAGCAATTTGATGTGATATCAGTTTACTTAAAAATCCTACATTGTTGAATTTTTTGAATTCTAAATTAACTAATTTCTTCTTCAAATTTTTTAAAACTGAGTAAAAGAAACTTGCCTATTAGTAAACCTACAACAGTTAAAAACACTTCACCCCTATCCCTAGTACATTAATACTTTACAGTTTAAAATATTAAACTTTTAAACCGACTCAATACTGTTTATTTTTAATAAAAATACTAATTTTGCTATAGTTCTATATTTTTACTTCATTAGTTATTAATGCTTGACAGAAATCATATTAAAAGAGACAAAAATAAATAAAATATTTATTAACTTATTTAAATGAGTAATCAAATGAATTCAACATGTATTTGATGGTGTAAAGACTATATATATATATATATATACCAAATATACCCAGCCTATGGAAATGCCATTGTTTTTCTTAATTGGTTGCTTTAACAATTTTTTTTAATATTTAATGTAAATTAAACAAAAGATTTTAATATATAAATAAACATGAGAAAATCCAAAATTGAAAAAAATGTTTGTAACAACCCGGCCTGTTTGGTACACTTCAGAAATGTTCATGGCAAGAAATTAATAAAATAAAATTAACATTTTTAAATACACCTGTTATATTTGATATGCGAATTTGACAGTGTTATGGATAACTATATATAAAATTATTTATTGGACTGCCCTCTGAATAAAAAAAATTCAGAGGGTGCTCCAATAAAGCATTACAGATGAAGATACTGTAACCAGTTGTTACATAGCACACAATAATATAGTGTGTGCATATATATATGTGTGTGTAAAGTAAAGGAAAAGTAGAAATAAGCACAGACAAAAATTATAGATATTTTCTACATTAACTGATATAAAAAATAATAACTGATTTAAAATAAAATTTTGTTATGAATTAAACTTTTAAAAAGATCTGATAATATTTGTAATTCTGATTTTGAAATATAAAAAAAAAAGCAAGCATAATTTATTTTTAAAATCTTTTAATTAAAACTTATATAAAATATCTTTTTAAATTAATGCTTGTTTGCATTTCTACTATCTAGTTAAAAATCTTTGTAGATTAAAAATTCTAAAGGATTATCACACCTTTGGTCAAATTCCAAAGATTAAAGTAAAAACATGAATATCACACTTTGTAGAAATTTCCAGGTTGTTTTCAAAAGAATTAGAGATTGAAAACAGTCACTATGTTTTTATCACCTTACCCAAACAAGATTATAAAAAGACTGATAAAAAATATCAGTTTTCGCTTGCAGTTTTGTAAGAGTTGGCCAGAAGAATCTGGTTTTAATATTTTAAGCTATGGCCAACTGCAAAGTTTGGCTTCAATATTTTTGAGAGGCAGTTAACAGAAGAGCTACCTGTAAAGTTAGATAAAATATTTTGTGAAGAGTTGGTAACTGTAGCAGAGAATAGCAACAGTAAAGCTAGCTGCAAAAATGGCCAGTAGAATTATACAGAGAACTGCCATGAGAATGTAAGAAGGCAAGGAAGTAGCTGCTCTTCAGTTCATTAGTGGAGTTTGAATTCACATGGAGGTAATGACCCACTTCTTTGTATTGAAATTCATAGCCTTAAAAGTATTCTGGAAAACAGCTTGCTGACCTGAAGCTTACCAAATCCAAGTCTAAGTGGAACCAACTACAGAGGGGATAAAGTCAACCATATCTGTATTAAATACTTTTACTTGATGATAATTGCTTGGATTGACCAAAAAACCAGCTTGCACAAGAGAAACACCACCTGAATAAAGAAAGTTATATGTATGCTGCTGTTTATAAGCAGAGAACCACAGATACATATATATAACTGCTGAGTTATTTTAAAATAATTCATTTAAAAATAGACATATATAGAACAATATTATTTCTAAGTAGGTTAAAAATCTATATATTTTAAAATATAAAGTAATTTTGCCTGAATTATAATTAAGAGTCAAGAATAATTCATTTCCCATCTGGTTTTAAAGGCAAAGGAGACATTTTTGAACAATAATCCTCTCAAACATTATTTTAAAAAAATTATATTAAAAAAAAAAAACTTAAGAGAAAAAAATATTTTAGACTACAAAAGAAATAGGTGATTCTATAATTTAAAGTTAAAAGCATTGATAATTAATTAATCAACAATCAAAAGTGACCTGTCAAAAATTGACTGTTTTTTTTAAAAAAAAAGTTGATAGTATTTACTTCTTTTAAGAAACTAACTGATAAACTGTGGAACTTACTATAAAATAAGGAAAGCAATTTATACATTTTCAACAATTTGTAAATTTTATATATATATTCAAAACGGAATTTTTTAATTATAAAAAAACAAGGTTTTTTTTATTGTTTTGACAAAATTAAATTATTATGTTAATAATCTGTGCAACTCTATGTAAATTTTAGTGAATCTAGCATAAGTATTTGTATAATTTAAAAGCTTAATCATCAAATATGTTCAGAAATTGACCTATATGTGCTTATATATATATATCAATGCTAGTCAAGTATAACATATAAAATTTTAATCTTTTTTTTTATTATTAAATGTCACAAAATATATTCATGTAACTGTAAAATGCATGGTTGTGCACATACATGTAAACTACCATATAGTAATTTAAATTTTGAATGTTAATCATTACAATGTGATGATTTGAAATTTTGTATAGTAGTCAAAATCAGAAAGCTTCTTATTTTTATAGACCTTAATTTCAATTTTTTATTTTTATTATTAATAAACTTGTATTCAACTGTTAAAAATTGTATTGCATCATCTCTTGGTGACATACAGTAATAGAAGTTGTGTTCTCTGAGCTAGATTTATGCACGGGATGAATATATAAATGGGAATATGTATTTCATGCTTTTGGGCATCCAGAGATGATCAATCATCCTGGTTGGCACAAAAGATAATGCACTTCCTTTTATTTTAGTTCTCTTATTATAAGTTTATAGTTGGTTAGTACATTAATGGTAATCAAGTGGCCACAGCATTGACGATGATTAGCATGTTTTAATATCCAGCATTATTTAGATTTTTCTGGTTATGTATTCTGGTGGATTCACACTTAGTTTGTGCCTCCAAATTAATTTTTAAACAATTGCCCTAAGCTGGCTAAGGCTCAATAATTAATCTGGTCTACAGAAGATCCATTTCCAATCCAGTCACAAGATTGACTGTTGATTTATATTTTTTATTGTTCAAATCCAGCCACAAGATGGATTTTTTAATTCTGATGTAGTTTAGTTGTTGATCATTCATAATGATGGTTATTATTTGGACTATTATCCATACCTATTTTGACTTATTATAATACTGTTTGATATATGATTGAAGTTATAATTATATTTTTGTTGCTCTGAGGAGTAGCTGGTTGATCTCTCATGGAGATTCTCTTAATCTCATCTTATAAAATATCTCATTACTTATATACTTTTGTAAATGATATTTATTTTGTATTTGCTGGAGTATGATGATGTTTCATTACCCCAGATTCACTCCTTTCTTCTATGGAGTATGATGATGTTTCATTACCCCAGATCCTCTTACAAAATATTCACATGGATTTTATATATATTGTAACACTGCAAATCATCACTGCCCGCAAAATTACAAAGATTAATCAAATTACAGTGACCAGTACTAGGATGCCATTAGGCATACCTAACATTAAATCATGAAGAATCTTCGACAACCAGTGTTAGTGTATTTACATATTGTGGTCATGTAATAAATTTTAAGGTATAATCTTACAGATTCTACTAATTATACTTTATGTTCATACCAGCAGACACAATAGTTGGTAACATTATAATTAAATTAAAGACAAAAGCACTTAAGTATGCCTTTAAATATTTATTATATTCATTTTCATTCCTACTTTTCCAATCCCCATTTATGGCACTCCAAATTGACTTAATCTAATTTTAAGACAAAATACCAATGTAAATTTTTAATTCCATTCATAATCATTTTAATACTGTCCCACTATTTAACCACTTATATCTTTTTCCCAAGGGAACTTATGCTGCACAAATCCTATAAAAGACAACAATCCAAATTTATCCTGGAGACATGTTCAAATAAATGTGAACTTTAAAGCAATTTACTAATAAGAGTGAGCAATATTATTCACCACTCAAACCTTCTACATTACATGTTAAATAATTATATTCAATCCTTAATGGACAGTGTAAGTATCCATTGTTTGCTTGTGGCCATCAGGCATCCCTTTACATACACATGATGAGCAGAATTCTTAACTGATCTTTATCCCCCACCCGTTTTTTCCAAGATCGAGCAGTTAACATTTTTGGGATTCTAAACTGTACAAACATTTAGCATAATAAAATGAATTAAAATTGTGTGAAACAGAACCTCCTCTCAAACCCAGGGCAAGTCTCAGACATACAGAATGTACAAGGAAAAAAAATACTTTCAGTGGAGAATGCTCTGGTTTCATCCCAGGCCTCCTCCCTTCACTCTTTCACCATCCTCTGCTGAAATTTTCTCAGACAGTGGTTCATCAGGTGACATTGGTCCCTTTACTTAAGAAAGATCAGCCGCTTACTGAGCTCATGTCTTAGACCCATTTCGATGATCCCTCTGCTTGTAAAATTTATTGAGTCTACCATCAGTCACTAGAATAATTCATACTCCCTGCCCTTTCTGCCTCAGTTTACTTGTAAGGGCTGCTCCATTCTTGGGGCTGCCACTCTTTAAGATGACCACCGAGCATGTTAGGCAGTCTTGAAGTGGCAGGCCCATCGCTTTCCAGCTAGACATCCGGGCAGCCTTTGACTCTTGTCAGGTTCAACCTGCTCCTTGGCATCCTCAGGGACCTTAACATTCCTGAGGCCCTCCTGTCCATCCTCCACATTCTTCTGTCCAACAGAGAAATTGTTTCCCTGAATGGGAAAGTTGCCTCTGGCTTCACACCTAGCATACCCATCCCTCAGGGTTCTCTGCAGAGCACTTTGTTTTTTCATTGCATTTCTGAATCCCCTCTTGCTCAGGCTGGAACATGACCTCTGTGGCATCCTCATTTCTGGGCTGGGAAGAAGCATCAAATGCCTTGCTTACATAGTCAACATGGTTGTCTTCCTTCCCTTGGTCGATCTCATCCCCAAGCTTCAACAGATCCTCACCTGGTACACCAAAACATACAGGCTGTAACCTAGCAGTGACAAATCAGCAGCCTGGCAACCATCTTCCAGTAAACAAATCCCTTCCACTTTCAATGCCAAACCACACAACTTCCTCAGATTCCACCTCATGTTGTCTCTTAAGGACATGAGGGTATAGGTCCAAACTGCATTTGTATCAAAACATCTCATTCACCGTCAGCATTATTACAGGCATCTACCTCTCCCTTTATAGGAAATTCACCTTCCTCAATCTTCTAGTGTTTCCCAAAATAGCAATATTACCTCCCCATCATTCTACCTACACATTCCTTCATACCAAAATCAATGCCCTGTGCATCTGTTTTCTCTTGGGCAGTAAGGTGGTGGCCATCAGCCTAAAAAAACTTGGGTTTTCCTAAAAACCTCAATAGATTGGGCCTGCACTCCATCAACGCTCTTCTGATCCAGAGATCTCATATTATCCTTACGTTTCTAAGTCACTTCCCTGCTGACCTTGGCTATATCATCATCACACCCACTGATACTCCTCTTCCCAATGGCAGGCCCAGGTCATGGACCTTACTCATTGTCAACATCCTACAAAAGTCTGGCTTTGCTATACCATCCATCGGCAGCAAATTAAAGGACTGGGAGGTTTTCAATCAGACCACAAACTTCTCCATTGTCTCCCTTACATTCCTCAAACTTATCAATGCTCAATTAATCTGAAAATTCAAAAAGTGGTTCCTCAAGGCAAAAATTCCTCGATTTCCTCATCAAAATCAACCTTCACTCCCTACCAGTCATTTTTTGGTCACGATAGGTTTCACCAAGATCTCTCCCCTATGCCAGCTCTGTAAAACTGACAATAAAACCCTCCACCATTTCCTACTAAATGTCCCTTTCTGTTTGGAGTGAGACATGTCATCAACTCCTGCCTTTCCTCATACGGGAACCCCATCTTTAACCTCCAAGAATCCATAGAAACAGAGGTCTTTGCAACTATCAGACTATCAGTTTTCCTCATGTATGTACTCTGCCTGCTCAGATGTTCTATTATTTTTGACCAGAGAGTACACTCAGCAAATCAAAAACTATTGGACCTTACTCACTCTCTCAAAACCAGATACCAAACTAGCTCCACCTCCACTCCTCACAGACACTTGGGCAATCCTCCAACTACCATCCTCTCAGCCTCTGTCACAGGACTCAGCCATTTAAATGATTGCTACCCGAGTGGTCACTCACTCAACAAAGACTTGCAACCAAAGACTCTTCTTGGCCTGGATTACACACCATTTCCATTTCCCATTCCCTTTTCATATGTATTCTTCCCTTCTCACCATATTGCTCCTCAATTTTCATTTTACAATGTAATCACTCCCTTGTAAACATTTTTATAACTGTATTTGCATCTGTTTTTTTTTTTTTTTTGATGATTAAACTTTCATCACTGAGAAAAAAAAAAGATATAACTTGTTTACACATTGTTTGTTATTTTAAAACATTATTTAATAAATAATTGTTATTCCCTTAATTCAAAATTGTATATTTCTTTGCAAAGAGAATAAAATATTAATCAATATAGAATTTGAAAATCATTAGCAAAACTATATATCTCTTTTTAAACAGTTGAAATTTAATTGTATTAGCAGTAATGACTATCCTGGTTGATAAATTGCTTTTGATATAAAGCTATTAAAAAAAACAGGTTACACTGATTATATACTTCAGGAGAAATTCATGGAATAATAACCATTACCTAGGGGCTTGAACCTGGTGTAATTTATTCTTTCTCAGGTAAATGATAATTTACAATTATTTTGAAGTAAAAAAATTTTCAAGCAGACAGCTCAATAAACTATAATTAACTAGAGGGTAAAATAAAGCAAGAAAACCATTAAGACCTTCATCCAATTGTGCAAGATGATTTTAATATTTATTTACCATATTTCACAATATGAATGCACTGTTTGTTTCTTATCATTTATCTATAAAACTTGATCTATTAGTATTTTGAAACATAGAGAGACATTCTTTTACGCACTTTAAGATTAATTGAAATTTCTCACCATGTTCGTTGCTCTACCAAGTCCAAACAATTTATAAATGGAAGAATTTTTTTTTAAATTGGAAAGATTTCTTTTGTGTTTAGATAACCCATGGCATGAAAAAAAAAAAGATAACATGATTTAAGTAAAGATTTGTTACAAAAAATTTCCATTTTGTCTCTGTATTTCAATCTATTGAAACAAAAGAATAATTTTTTTTAGTAATACGGTCAAAATCTATATGCTTTACATTCTCAATGCATATAAGATTTTATATTCATTTTTTAAAAATGTATCTAAAACTTTTGGTTAACCCTGCATTAGTATTATTACTAAGAAATTCTCTAATAAACAAAAATAAGAGAAGTTTTCAATAGAAAGTTGTGAATTTTAGTACTCCATAAACAACTTCATAACTAAGTCAAGAAAAAATACTTTAAAGTCTAGTCAATTGTTTCATTATATTTTATTAACATAATTTATAAAAAGTACTTTTTTTTCCTTTTTACAAAATCATTTGCACTCACAGTTAAATTATATCACAGAATACACATATTTATTTTTGTTCTTATACTTGTTTTGGTAATAGTATGAATATTGAACCCTATCGCTTGATGGCGTTGATTTTCACACAACGCACATCAATATACCGTTTTAGCAGCCTTATCTTATGGCTGGCACTACAATAGGTGTTTTATGAGCCGCAACAGGCCGCCTAAGGCAATGTATTCTATGATTATGTAACAAAATACTATACCCATTGCATTGCGACAGTATTCCTCAAGTGAGCACTCTCAAACTCTTGCTATGGTTTGATTTGATGGTGGCCGTATTTGAAAGAGTCAAAACTCTGCAAAAATTCATTGTCAGAAATTTTTTAGAAAGTGTAGTGGAATTAATATTCCATATTAAGAAATGTCATGTCGTCACACATGCTTCCCTACGGTTTTGAACTACACAAAACTTAAAAAGGTTATTCTTTTCAGCAGAGTTTTTCCCGATTTCATGCGCAAATGCAAGTTTACACGTGAATCCTTGCAAGAACAATAAAATGTCATCTGCAAGTTGCCAAAATTGGTTGAAGCTGAGTGAATTTCTGGCCACAAAGGACTGACGAAGTGATTTTTTATTTTTTTTTTTGTTTTGGTTCCCTGTTATTTTATTTGCGTGTTACTTTTGGCTGCTGTATTTTTTATGCCCCCAAAAATGGTGTTTTTACTTGTTTCGGTCACAACTTGTCCAAATTTTCATTTATTTTTGATTCAATAAATTATTTCATGGGAAACTGTGGTTGTTATTTTTGTTGTTCACATGATTCTAAAGTAGGTAGGTAATATTTTATTTTAAAAAAAAAAAAAAGAAGTGTTTAAGAGTTTCTTCAAAAGGCCAAAAAATAATAATAAACAACTGTGTGGTAACATAAATGTTCAAAAAGAAAATCAAAAAAGAAGTCGATAATTAAAAATCAAAACAAACCTTCCCTGCCAACCCCCTCCCCCAAAAAAAAGTTTTCTATAAAAACGAACTGTTTATGTCTTTTTAAAAAGGCCAAAAAATTAAGCAAGAACTTTTCGCTATCATAAAAAGGTTTCTGTGGCATAAATAAAAATTTGAAAAAAAAAAAAAGCCTCGTAATAAATTAAAAAGAAATGATGACAATTACAACTCGAAACAACCTCTCCCCTCCACCCTCTAAAAAGAGCAAGTGTTGGTTTACTCAAAAGTACCGAATTGCGTAAGTCTTTCAAATAAAAATATCCAAAAAAAAAAAAAGAAGATAATTTAAAAGCAAACCAACCCCCCTCCACCATAAGTGTTTGTTAATAATAAAAAAAAACTCTACACCTTTTAGGTAAAGATAGTTAAAAAAATAAACAAAAAAAGTTATCATAGTATTATGTAAAGAAACAGACGGACTTTGTTAGTCAATAATTTAATTAAAAGCAAACCAACACCCGTACACCATCTAAAAACAAAGTGTTTGTTTATTAAAAAAATGAAACAAAAAAAAAAAAAAAAAACGTGTGAAAAAACAAAAAAATATTTGGTTTACTGTAATATCATGTAAAGAAACCGATGGATCATTAGTTGATAAATTTAAAAGCAAACCAACACCCCTACATCATCTAAATACAAAGTGTTTGTTTCTTAAAAAACAAACAAAAAAAAAAAAAAATGGGTGAAAAAACAAAATAAATCTTTGGTGGTTTACCATAATTTTATGTAAATCTTTTACTGTAATATTATGTAAACAAACAAGCGGCACATGAATTGGTATATTGATGTGCATTGGGCGAAAAAGAGTGCCATCAAATGGTAGGGTTCAGTATTTATATTATTACCCTTGTTTTCTATAAAAATCATCAATAATCACGTAATATCACAACTTCAAGTTAGGGATTTTCATTTGGATATTGTGCAGATGACGTTTAAAAAAATGAGGCAATTTGAATTGATTATTGAAGCTATCTTGTCAACAAAATCTTGCATAGAATTAATTTGGAAAGACCTAATAAAAAAAAAAACAATTACTCATAATTATAGCAGAACATTTCAATTAAAATAAAAACAATCTATGAAAAGTTATAACTAATCTTAATCTTTAGATGTAATAGTAAACAATATAATTGTTTTGATACTAGAATCTGAACAATTTCCAGGGAATAAAGCATATGTAAAACATTATAATATAAATAGTGAAGCTTATGTACTTTGTTTTAAAAATTAATTTTATTACTCAAAAGACAAATAAGATATAAAAATCTACATACAAAACAATAAAAAATAGCTTTATTGTATTGCTATTTTTTATTGTTTTGTATTTAGATTTTTATATTATAGAATGGATAAAATTAACAATTTACAATTAATAGCCTCTAATGTTCTTAGTGCAGCACAGTTCAAATCAGATGAAAAAAAATATATCAATAACTATTCATAGATCAGAACATTTGCAAATAAAAATTTTTGTCACCATAATATAAACTATGTTACAAGTGAATGGGGTCTTAGTGAATCATGATTTGAGATTTTCATACAATTTGGATAAAATTTTTACATTGTTGAATTTGAAATATTTAATATCTCATATCATTTTACAATTCACTTTTTAATAATCCAACATGCAAAGTTTTAAAAAACTAAATTTGTAATTTACTTTTTAATAAAATTTCTAAAATTTAAATCCCTTATTATTTGCAATCTTTGCCTCAAACAAACCAAATGGTGTTACAGTAATGCAAGCTCTCCTCACTGTGTGAGTGATTACAAGTTCCCATGTAGCAAAATTAACCATGTTATTATCTTGTTTACAGAATATGCTAATGTTGATTCAAGTTTCTTCTTGCAGAAAAAAATGAATAAAGAAGTCAAATGCTTTACAAAAAAATGTATAAAATTAATAAAATAATTTTAATAGTATTAAATCTTACGCTATTTACTTTAAATAATAATCCTAGTAAGATTTTCTATAATTATTAAATTCTGAAACTTGGTGTCTTTCAATTTGTAAAAATTGCCAATAATCAATGTTTTTGAAATATAAAAAGTCAATAAACAGAAAGTTTTAACTATAACTGTCCCAGCATCCTCTAAGAAATTTCTATGGTACATTTTTATAAAACAAATCTAACCAAAGACTCTTCTACAAAATATATGATTGCCATTTTTTTTGCAATAACAATTTTCAAACCAAATTGAAAATAGTAATATAGTTGATTATAGTTATAAATTTTTGGCATAAAGCTAGCAATAACAAGTTACAGCTACACTATCAGTTTTTTTTGGAGTTATGCACATTAAAAAAAAAAACTCATTAATATAAATTTGGGAAGTAGATAATCTGAATTATCATCAATTATAAACTAAAGGCTTAACAAAAATTAGATCTGCATAAATTTTTATTCCAAACAAATTGAGAATTTACATCCCAATCCTTTATTGGTTATTGTCAGTAAAGTATTCATCAGTCATTTGCATTGGATATTATTACATGAAGACATACTACAGTTTATTATCTTATTTTGATACCATTTGGTGTTTAATTTTTAACAAATTGTTCTTTAAAAATATGAAAAAAATCAACTAATAATATGAAACTTTAATAAAAATGTATCTGATGTTAACACTTCTTAAACAAGCTGAGATATTAAAATGTATGAATTTAAGAGATAAAATATGGACATTAATAAAATAAAAAATTGCACCAACTTTTTCTGATTTGCACTTACACTTAGAAAACAGTCTTTATGATTATATATATATAATATTTGTGACAATTGTTTACTTGTGACAATTTATACCGTTTTGGACTAAATAAACAAATTATGATGAAATAAGTATGTTCAAATAATGATCTGTATTTTTATGAATCAAATAGCATATAAATGAATTTAATTTAAATATATGAATGATTCATTGAGTTTGTATGATTAGTACTATTTAAATATTCATAAGTAAGTAAAATAGCCAACTTTAGGGCATAGACTTCCCCAACAGCTTCCCAAGAGTAAAAAGAAAAAAATTCTCAATTGTTAGGTGAAAGGATTTCTAGCAGTTTCCTATTCTTGTTTTATCATTTACCTAAAAAGAGACAGCTACCATTTGTGAATCAGTAATTAGATGACTAATAGGCTACTTACCTGAAGAAAAAAAAATGTCTACATCTGTTCAGATATGAACAAAATTTCAAATTGTATTCAACTCACATCCAAAGACTAATTATGAGCATATAGATAAATATAATAACAGCAATAACACAGTATCTTCATACTTAAATATTGTTATAGTCCTCCCTTCTCTCAGAAGTGGACTATTCCAGATGCCTCCTTATCTGATCGAATTAAGCATTGTTTGCCACAAGCCAATAGGCTGATGTATAGATAACAACATAGCCAATGATTATTACAGGCCAATAAGCAACGATGCTTGCTGAATCCAAAGGTTTTCAATAAGGTCAGGGATCTGGGTATAAATAGTCAGTCTTTTGTGAGGATGAAGGAAGAACATGTCTAACCTAAACAGACTCTTTGCATTCTCCCAGGGAAACTCTGCTAACCTACACAGCAGCAAGTATTCCCATTGATAGCACTACGCTATTTAGTCTACGCAGCTAGGCAAGTCCCACAGAGATTGGACGCTGCTAAGACCACTCTCTGCTCAAGGCAAGCTGTCTTGTACAGCTGGAAGAGTCATAGACCCTACCCGTGAGGCAAGCCATCAAGTGTGGCTGGAAGTGGTAGGCAGAACCCAGAGTTTACATTAAACTCCAATATTCAACTTGTAAATATTAACTTGTATATATTGTATTGTACATATTTGTACATAATAATAAATATATTAATTGTAATACTTGTTTCAGTATTATTTTACATTATTTACTGTTGGTTGGGTCTGTAATCCAGACCAAAACACAACAAATATTGTATACATAAGCCTTTCACAGTAAAACATCAACATTAATATAAAGTGTTGTAAGATATAAATTAAAAAACAATCATCTCTAGACCCAACATGTTTGAACAGATTAAAAAAATTCTTATTGAAATCCAATCCCAGTATTACTAAAAGAAGATAATACACATTTATCTTTACATAAATATATCAATGAAAAAAGTTCCATGATAAAAAAGTAATAAATCAGTGATAGTCGTCCTGTAAATGAAATTCATTTTTTAAACACAATATTTTTTACACAAGTGCATCTATGCTAATGGATAAAAAGAACATTTTTTTAGCATTTTAGGTATTCATTCCTTAAAAACATATATGGACACACTTATCAGTTTCAAAATCATAATTCTTTTACGATCTATAAACTTTTAATATAATAATAGATTAAAATTTTATTTCACTTGCAAACAGAAAACAAACTTTATAAATTTAGAAAATGAAGCATCCAAACAATCTTCAATATTTTCAATTTTCAAAAATGGTAAATTTCAGATTAATCCCATAACTACAAAAAAAAAACAAAAACAATAATTTAAAAATGATAGTGCAATACAAATAGTAAAGGTATGCTAGTTTTGAATTTGAACACTTCAAATGGCCAAAAAATAATACCAGAGATCTGTTTACTAAGAGTAATATACTTATCTTCATTGTTGTTTTAACTCTGTACAGTACTTATTACTGCTCCTACTTTTAGTTTTATTATTGTTAGTGAAGCAGTCGGATCTGAGTTCGATCCTAGCTTCATGACATCTAGCCATAAGCCCACTTCAAACCCTAGTACTAACCTTAAATTTCTGATGCAATGGGGCTTTATATGTTCAATCCACGCTAATTTCCATAAAGAAAAACTTATTTTATAAATGTGTATTAAAATTAATTCATTTGAGTTTAAATTAATCAATGCTATTAATAAATTCATGATAAAATTATTCATGAATTTATATGTATTACAAATGCGTGGATTGTGCGTATATATTTATAAATATTTAAATATATATAATTGTTCGAAAGTTTCATTGCGTCGGGAATGTTTTGATTTTCTTTAAATAATTTGTTAAAATTTTTAGTGAATAAAAGCTACATTCTTTCGATAAGCTTTCAGATTTTCCCTTTCCAAAACAATGGTTAAAGTTTTACTAATTAGAGAAAAAGATAAGTATTTAAAATGTTATGATTTCCTAATTAAAATCATTTTCTGATTTTAAGAATTTATTTTCTAATTAGAAAATGAATTCAAGTTAATGAGTTTGAAAGCCTTATCGAAGGAATGTATCTAAAAACAACTAGTAAATTTTGTAACATTGATAATGAAAGAAGCGCTAGCCCGAAGGCATCAGATACAGTTTATATAGCTCTGAAAAGTTTGGAGAGGGAGAAGCCATCTTGCGTTTCAAAATTATAAATTTAAATAGTGCTTCGATCATGGTGAAGGGCTAAAACATCAGGAATCTGGCTACGGTTCCTGAAGTCCCCTGAAAATCTTCAATGAAGCTGCTAAATTCTTTCCGGACAAATCATGCTGCCAAAATCAAATAGAATGCTGTTCAAGTAATCGATCAAATGCGTGTCTACGTTTTACCAACCTGGACGTGTAAACTAAGGGAACCAGCGCCAGAAGAAATGGGTAATATATTTCCATAATGAACCTTAAACTTTCTGGCCAGTTTCCGAACTTTACTTTACACTCCCTTTTAGAGCTCTTTTCATTCATTAATGTAATAATCTCTGTGTAAAACTTACTTTAATTTATAATATTTTAAATTATATCGTAATTCTAAATCTCTAGTCCTTAGATTTAATTCTCCTTTCTTACGATGGCGGTTCATTTATTATATTATATATATATATATTTGTGTGATTTACTAATGTCGTTTATTTTTAATTATATGCCAGTAATCCTTCGACTCAATAAACTCTTTTGTTCTATTTGCCATATGCAGATAATATAATATTAATTCTAATAGTAATTTTCGCCCATTAGAACGAGATTTATACCGTTCTATCAATTATCAAGTCAAAAGAAATTATTAAATATTTGCTATTTTTATAATTGGCTAATAACAAATTATTAGCTCCGTTTCTAATCTATGCCCCAGCTATTTTCTCGTGTTTATCAATATGTATTTATTCATATATATAATGTTAAAATGTTTTTGCAAAAGGGCCGATAAAGGAATCAAATATATTCTAATTCAAATTTCAGTTACTTGCTATTTAGATTCAGGAAGGGCACAATATTTGGGGCATGATTAATATAATTTTATAATGCGTTAAAATAGTTTTAGTTAAAAGCTCGTTTGACTTTAATTAATTTGATCAAATCACGTAGAGCATTCTATAATTGGGTTTTATTTTTCTTCAACGTTGCTGGCATAGGGCTATCGTTTGCTTCGCAGGCTTGTCAGTGATGATATTTCTGATGTTTTAATTATAGAGGAAGAAAGCACTTCCTCCCCCGCTCATGTTATATTTGGAACACCAAAGGTTTGTAGTTATGACTCGACCTGGCTTCCCCGTGTTCCACATCTACTTAAAGGGCATAAGACTTGTCAAATACAAGACGCCATACTACTTTTAAATCACTGACCAGCTATTATCTTTCATGTTCATTTTACAGCTCATAATTCGTCAGCACTGTTACCTCTCTGTTCCAGTAAAGTCCGTTATGATGCTAGTAATTTGTGATGAAGTGATTTCAATTAAAGTCGAACAAATTCCCAGTTACAGTTAATTAAATAAGTTTTCTAATAAAGGTTAAAGTTATGCCCTAAATCTGCATCTTGCTTTTCATGAATGGATTTGCGAATGTTAAAATAAATCTCACATTCTTTCGTATAAAATTAGAGTAACAATTTCCGTCACCACTGAGACCTTTATCTGCCTTTATTTTCTTGTTGGGGGCATAGACATATAGACTTTCAAATATTGCGTAATACTCAATGGCATATAATAAGGACCGCCACTCTTATTATAATTATAAACTATGTTAAAGGCTAGAGGTGATTAATATAATCATTATTTAAAATTCAAACAAGACAAACTATTATTATTAAATATTTTCTAAACACACTTGATTTCTTAAGTCATTTATTCATAATTATTTTAATATTAATGCTCGCTGTCTGTGTTGGCAACCCGAACATATACATATGATTCGATTTAAAATTATCTTAGTTAATTTATTATCCGATATTAGTGTCAGTTCAGGGGTCTCTAATCCTCCCAACCGTTGAGCTAGTTTCTTGGCGCATAGCACTGTGCCATCGATTTAGATTTCTACTAATCTGACTGGTGAATTCAGCTGAGTTTGGATCTGACTTGCAGTTTAGGTGGTGGGTTTTTCGACCGGTACATTAGTAATAATAATAAGCAAGTAGTGTAATAGTTATAATGCATAAGCTTAATTGGAGAGGGGAAAAGAATATTATTGAACTAAGCATATGAGTAAAATATAGTCTCATAACATATAATAACAAATCCACCAAAAATCTACAGTATTTTCTTTTAATGCATTTTGATTCTATTCTATGTTATGACATGCTAGCAGATTATCCAGATATCTTAAGAATGCTGTTAAATAAGTTTAAATGTAAATTATAGTTAAATGCATCACAAACAAAAAAAAAAAAAAAATGGTGAACTTTTTATATAATAACAATATTAATTATTATAGGATTCATAGGATAATTAAGTTATATTCAAATGAAGATTTATTAAAAAGTGAAATTAATATGATAAAATATGAATGTTTTATAAGATTATTCTAGGGATGTTATTAATGGTTTGTTTTGTAATAAAAATATTAAAATAATGAATAATAGGATAAGATTAAATAAAAATAAGAATAATAGTAAGATAATTTATGTTGGTTTCAATTTTTCAAAAGGTTGGTTTGTTAAAATTAGTAAATTATTTAATATGATTAATAAAAAATATAATGTTATTATTTGTCCCATTTATAAAAAGAAAAAAGTTTAAATTTGTTAATTAATAATGATAATGATAATTTAGAAGTTATGAATTCGGTTTATATTATAAAATGCTTAGATTGTTTCAAAGATAATAAAGAAATGTCGTATGTTGGAACTACAAAGAATAAATTGACAACAAGATTAAAACAGTATTTAAATGATAAAAATTTTGCAGTTTATAGCCATATGAGTAAATTTAAACATAAAGATTTTAAAATAGAATCTTTGGAATGTATTAGATCATATAATGAAAGAATTATAAAAAAACAAATTTATATTAATGAAATGAAACCTGTAATAAATAGGCTGTTAATTGGGAAAAAAAAAGAGGACAATAGGTTGATTTAATTAAATAATTATAAAGGATTATTTTAAGAAAAGTATTTAAGAATCAAATGTAATGGAAATTTAAGATTGTTTGTCAGAAGAGTTTTAAGGTAAGAATTATATTTGTTGTTTTTATGTATTTTTTAATTGTTCCTTGATAAAGACTAAAAGATTATAGTCTAAATAATGGAGTATTTTTCATACTTTATAATAGTTCATGTAAAAAATCAAGATTTATAAAGAAGTTTGCATGTGGTTTGTTTTTTTAATGTATACCGAATATTAATTATGTTCAATCCATAAAGGCAAGAGATTTATGCTTAATGGCAAATATCAAAATAAAGCCAAAAAAAGGAATGATGCCAAACAGCTTCATTTGCAATAACTTAATACAAAAATTTCTGTGAAGATCAGGATTTTTTTTATAAACTATCAATAACAGTCAAGCGTTGGTGGCCGAGTGGTCAGCACAGCTGCCTTACAAGCAGTTGGCCAGGGTTTGCGGGTTCGCTTCCCGGTTGATGCTCTGACACATGAAAAAAAAACTATCAATAACAATAATTTCATAATTTAATGTTTTTATAAAAATTTCTTAAACTACTTGTATATTAAATCACCTTTTTATTAGAGTTTACTTGTTAATGGTTGTTCCAGATCTATAAGATTATTATTTCCAAAAATATTTTCTGGATCAATATAATTTTTAATGGCTTTAAGCATCCCTATTCCGACATCAGAAACTGTCCGGGATACCCAACGCTTCCTTATCTTCCCCACTGAAAAAAAAAAAATGATAGTGATATGTCTGCAATAAATCTTTGGTAATGTTATTACTGATTCTTTTAAAAATATATATTTATGAAAAATTTGACATACAATATTATCATTAAAATTATGAATGTTGTGGATTATAGAATAAATTTCTGATCTTTTATTTTATTAAAAATTTTTGATTGCACTGAAGCCATTATTCTCTTGTACAATTTTAGAAATTCAGTTCTAATTTGTATGATTCTATATTATACTATACTCTTTATCTATTTTTAATGATAGATCAAATGCAGTTTTCTTTTTTTTACGTAATTTACTGTTTCTAAAACTATTTCTATTTTTATTATTAAAATTACCTCCATGATGATGTGAAATACTTCCACCATTTGCAAGAATTTCTTCTCTTGCAGCTGCCTAAAAATATATATATAACATAATTTATTATATTTTATTTAATGTATGATTTTTTTAAAAAGAACTTAATTATTAATAAAATATCATAAAGGAACCTCCAGAGATTCCAACTAAGAGATAGATTCATAGTGACTTTATTGAAACCTTCAAATGTACATCTACACAGATCAGTAATTGTTAAATTATATTTATGAAGCAAATAAACACAACAGGCAAGGTCTGTATTGAATGTATTGATGAGATCCCAATTATCTATGAAGATCAAGTTCAGTTTATTTTACTGTTGGATCTGAAAAAATAAATTTCTTTGGAACCTAATAAGAATTCCAATTTTTAGCCATAATTTTGCGATTATAAATTATAGATTAAACATTCAAAAAGAAGATTTTGATTTGAAAGAGTTTTATGTGATGAAACAATCTCTCGAGTTATTGACAAATCTGATTTATTTAATAACTAAGAGCAACTTCTTTTCTGATATCTGATGAAGAAATATATGAAAGAATAGAAAACTAATGCACAGAAATAGACTTGAGTCTAGAAATAGTATTTCTCATGATAATTTTAATTGAATATTCAGAAGCTTAGTTGGAAACTTTTTCTTCAAACAAGTACAGTATTCATCAGAATACATTAGTGCTAAAAAAAGTTATCCATAAAGTACTTGCATCACAACCCCAACTAGTACGTCCAAAGAAATTACTCCTAGAAATATATTTAGATATAATCTTAGATAAATGAGAAAAATAAGTTAAGCTACGATCCAAGGTAACTAGTAAATAGTATAGAATGGAATTGTGTTTCAGTTTATTGTTATAAAAAGATTATATTCAGATTTTAAAATGTTTCCATGTTGTTTAGATAAAAATTGAATATGTTAGCTTTATTGGATTAGGATTAAGATCCTAAATGACCAATCTTTTCATCTTATAAATGTATTTTATTGCTCAGTTAAATAAAATTTAAATTTGTTTTAATTATTGAGGATTAATTTTTTTATTTTATAATTGTTCAAGTAACATCTAACAAATCTCAGTTTCAGAAGGCACTTCAATGCTCCATGATATATATATACTCACAGCCACATATATATATATATATAAGAATCATGCAATTCAACTTTGTAATAAGTTTATATAAAAGACATTTTGAAAAAATTTTAAATCATACATTTGAAATCAACTTAGATTTATATTTAAAAAGCATTTTTTTTAACATTAAAAATTAAGAATTTTTTTCAGATAAAGCAGCAGTCTATTTTTTTATAGGTTAAATTTTTTCAACATGAAAACTAGAGTTATGAAATACAAATTATTATTACTATAAATATTATATCATGCTTATATTTAACAAATACATTCACTATCAAAACATATTATTTTAGAATTCCATAACAATTTGCCTAATTAATGTGAAAATAATACTGATGATTTTGTATGACCAAAAATGTATGTTCTATGTGTATATGTAATGAGTACAGTTTGGATTGATAAAGTAGTAATTTTATGGTTGAGAATTTGGCAGAAATGTTACTGAAACTACACCTCTATGAATGTAGTGAACTTTTTTTTTTTAAAGTAGAAATTGACTTTCTAATTCAACTAATGATTTTCTGACATATTTTGTGTTTAGCATTGTGATAGACTGATGAAGTCAAGAGCTAAAGAATCCTAAAACAAAGATCAATCTTTCACTTATGATACTCGAGTATCATGATTTCCTGTGCAATTCATCAGTAACTATTTCTTTTTGTTGTCCATAATATTTGAAAATGTATTTTAAAAATGCTTCTTAAAAATGCATTAAGAGATATCTAAGTGCTTTGTAACTTTTCATCAAAACCATTTATTGTTAAGAGGGTTTTTTTTATATATATTCTTAATTAACAATGAAATATAATATTTGTCTGCCTTTGGTCAGAAGATATACATGAAAACTTATGGATTAAAAATCAGTGATAAATCTGCATCATATTATTTTAAATAGGCTAATATTCTGAAACATTTGATTTTTAAACTCATTTTTTGGTCTTTGATAAAGAAAATACACTTGGAAGCAAACAATGCCTTTTTTCGATTCTAACAGGTTTGTGATTATCATTGCACTAAATAATCTAATTATCCTTAAATTTCTAAATGCTTGTTTATAATAGCAGAAATATTTCAGTTTATAGTATTAGTAATTATATCAGGATAAATATAAATCAATGAAATATTTAGCGTCAAAAATCTAATTTCAAGAAAACTGTAGTGTTCAGATAAATATAAAGATATGATTTATATTCCAGAATGATTAAAAACTGAAACTGAAATAAAAATTATATCAATTGAGGAAGCTACAAAAACTATGAATTTTAGAATATAGTAATATTGCAAAAAAAAAAAAAAGTAGCCAATAATTTTATATTTTTCAAATATAGAAATAAGTGATATTTACTTCACCCATGAGAGATTTCTTTTTTGCCATTCGTTAAATTTTATACATCTGTGAAATCAGATATTTATTTTTGCAAATATGTTAAATTGAATTTGATTAATAATGAGAGATACTCTACACTGTTGCAATGACTATTACATTTTTAGATGCATTGAACAATTTATAATCAAAATTTGGTACGATCTACTCAGGCTTTAATTTCTTTACAACACTGTCTACATCACAAAATAATTCTGAGATAATTAATTGATAAATTTACGATTCAACATACTTTATGTACCTAAAATCGAGATTAGTAAAGAGTTAAAAAAAATATAACAGAAAACTAAAAGATAAAAAGGAAACATTTTCTTGCTGCAATGTGTTACAATAAATACTTTTCCTGTAACTTGTTAGAAATGAATTAAAAAATAAATTTTGTGTTCTTCATTGATCATATTAAAATGTTTTCATATGAAGAGCAACTGGAAATATTAAGCTAGGAGATATTCATTTACATTATTATTATTTAAAAAAAAAAAAAGTAAAAATAAATATCTTTATGTTCTTAGAGAAAAGAAAGGTGGGGGAGGGGGGGTAATTTTGCATTATCCAAGCATACTGCCAATAAATTACTCAGTTCAAAATGAGTGACAATGCTTTTATTTTTGGGTTTTGCAAAGTCAAAAAGTAAACAACTATTGGGCAAGCAGTGGGAAACCAAATAAATAAGTTTCATTTTAAGCTCTTTTTTTTTTTTTTTTAATTTATTGTTGTTGTTTCAAAGCCAACCAGTTCATTTTTATTTGGATTGTTGGTTTTGATTTTACTTTGTAGTGAATGTAGTTGCCAATTATTGTTTTGACCAAAGTTGCCAATACTTCCACAACTGACTATATTTTCCCTCTCTCTCCTAACTTTTTAAAAAGCAAATAAAAAAAATTAAAAGTTTTAAAAATAAATAATAAGAATAAAAATTTCACAAATCTGTCAATTACAAATCAAAAGAGGATGCCTGAAATTATATAGCATAAAATTTTATAAGTCAATATTAAGTGGTATTAAGATGAGACATCAAAAGAAATCTTGAAAACTTAAAATTGACCATATCCCCTTCCTCTCCCTCACTCCCCCTCTTTCATTTTCTCAAAACCAAATAAGAAATTGATAAGATAAATAATATTAAAATTTTGTAAAAAAAAAAAAAAAAAGACATATCAATGAAAAGTAATACTTTGAATTTATAAATTAGGTAGTAAGTAGTATTATAAATACCTTTTCCAATCAAAAAAGTTTTCAATTGATCGATTAGTCATCCCAATATTATTTCATGATTTTTCTATCAAATAACCTCCAATTGATCCTAGTTACAAATGATATTGATTGTATTCTAAATATAAGCTATTTATTTTCCAATTTTACGGTTATATTTTTCTATTTTTTTATACAAATATTATAATACTTTCTGTAAATAATGCTTATAATAAAAAAAATCAAAATAGAAATCTTAATTATATTATAAAATAAAACCTTCCTCATGAGCAATATCAGATATTGATTGTGGCATTTAAGTTATAAAACCATATTATAGTCATTGTGGATTAAAATAATCATATTTCAATCATGAATTGTCTTTCAATGATCTGAAAATTGCTTGGTTTTCAAAAAAATAAAACAATACAAGATGAACAAATCTTTTCATTTTTCGTAAGTACAATTAAAAAAAAAATTAATAGCTATTATAACTCATTTATTAATATTACAATTATTCCAAGATTTTCCAAATAACCACAAAAAGTCGGACTTTTTAATATGTTGATTTACTATCTTGGTAGCTTCTTTTAGCTGATAAAATAAGCAAGTCAATAATAATGGCAAAAAATAATAATAATAGTAACAATATGACCAATTCATAAAAATATATAACAATAAACTAAAAATATTGACACTAATAACAAATGACTTTGTGGATTTGTTTTTAAAAATTGGCAATATTGAAGTAACAGAAATAATCTTAACAAAGATTCATTTACTTCACAATATTTAAAAACATAGTGTGTATATATATCAATAATAAATTACACAAACAAACAAATACATATATAAGGCAACCTATACAAATAAATTTTTAAAAAAATTTGCGCTTTAAAACATCTCCGAAATTAATGTAAAAAATATTCATGAGTTTGAAATAATAAAGATATAATTTTAACAGCAATAATTATCACAGTATATCTAATCTAGATTCTTTCACATGGGCATAAATAAGGTACACCAAATGGTAATTACCCAGCATTCCCAAATTAATATTTTGTTATTGGCTTTCATCAACTTGAAGGATAGTGAATATTCATCTAAAAATCATTTTTACATTATTCAAAAAAAAAACTAATAATAAATTGTATCTTGATTTTTTTTAAAAAAAAACTAACTATAGTAATGCCTTTTATTTAATAAAATAAAAATAATTTTACCTCTATTTCTTCATAAACCTTAACAGGTTCTGAAATTCCACGGTAGTTAAAAGCAAAATAAAAGTAAACACATGCACCAGCATCATAAGTTTGAGTCACCCTGAAAATAAATTAAAACCAATTAGATGACAATACACAAATATTTTGCATAATATAAAATTCATAAAAACACACATAAAAAAATATTTAAATTCCATATACTACACACATTACTAGGGGACTACATTTAATCTTTATTATAGTAATCTGCAATCATTTACCAGCAATATAATTCTCTAATATTCCCTACTCCCTGAAAACTAACACTTTCCAACCTTCCAATCAATATTAAATATATGCAGAAATTAATTCTTAAAAAAACTATATCAACTCAATGTATTAATTCAAAATATTAATAATAATTACACAGCCAGTTGTCCAGGAGATTAAATGATGTTAACAACATGAAAGTAATAGAGTGAACACAAAAATTCCAGTCAACTGTGAACTTTAAACTCAAGTATCCTATTGTGTAAAAAAACATGCAGGGTAGTTCAAGTCATGTATATTTATATAATAATATAGTCTAACAAAAAAAGTATTTATAAAACAACAGAATTATAGACATCCCCATGATTCTCTAAATTAGGTTGCCTGATATTAGTGAGAAGTTTTAAGATATGTATTTTTTTCATTTATTTATTAATTTTTTATAAGTCAATTGATATAAAAATATCCTAGGACATAAGCAGCAAAAGAAAACCCAATTGCCAATAAGAAAAACCAGGACAAAGAAAACTGTCATAAATAAAAATAATCCTAATGTCAATTAAACTTGAGCAAAATCCTGCAAATAATTAGAATGATAGTGATATACAAGAGCAAAATCAATTGTTTACTCTTAATAATAAAATAAAAATTGACAAATCAAAAGAGAAACAATAAGTTAATATTAACCCTAAAAACTCACTAAATTAATGACAAAAAAAAAGTTTTGGCTCCGAGTTGCGTCTTTGATGCCATATTTTGCTCATATAACTGACTCTAGTGCAGACTCTAGGATCAAATTGTTCAAATATTTATAAAAATTATAGAAGTATTTTCAAGCATAAATATTAATACTATAATAGTTCGAATTTAAACAGCCCTCCAATTTAAGCTGCAGCAGAATTTTAAAATAGGCAAAAAATATTAAAATGATTTTATAATGGATATTGAAAAATAGTAAACATTCTCATTTACTTAAATAGCAAATAAAAGAAAAGTGTGAATAGGGAACCGAATAACCTGCTATCAATGATTGTAATATTATGTGCATGCGTAGAGAGTGACGCAATCATTGCGGAGTGTGAAAGTGGCAAAAAGAAGATGTTAAAATATTCGCTTTGAACAATAGAATTTTAAAATTGGAAAAAAATATAAAAATGATTTTATAATAGTATTGAAAAATAATACTTTTATTTACTTAAATAAAAACTAAAAAAAAAGCATAAATGCCCCCCCCTCCCCCAACCTGTTTTCAATGATCGTAATACTATGTGCATGCTTAGAATGTGGAGAGCAATCATTGAAGTGTGGAAAATTGGCAGAAAAAAAATGTTAAAATATTCACTATGAATTTAAGTCGCACCCTAATTTTACATCTTCAAAATTTAAATGAAAAATGTGGCTTAAATTCAAAGTAATATGATAATAAAAAATAGTTAAAGGTGCACTGAAGTTAATTACACGACTGAAAAACAGTTATTGTCAAATGTAACAAATATTGAAAACTGTTATAAAGATTTTAAAAAAAAAGAAAGAAACCTTAATGGATAAATTAGTGTAATTAAAATAATAATTGTATACATGTATAGCATTTAAAAAATTCTTATTGATAAAAAAATACAGTATATCTGAAACTTTATATTAAATGTGATGAACTGCTCTGGCTCAAATTTCTGTCAAAGTGATTATTCATAGTAAACACGAATCCCAATAACCAAATTATCAAATCATTTAATTAAGTTTATTTTAAAAATACAAGATTAATACATTGACAATAAAGCTTGATCAACTGTACAAAGAGATTATTCATAGTAAACACGAATCCCAATAACCAAATTATCAAATCATTTAATTAAGTTTATTTTAAAAATACAAGATTAATACATTGACAATAAAGCTTGATCAACTGTACAAAGAGTTCACTAAAACAGATACTATTATGATTCTGCCTCAAATGGTCTTGAAAATTATTATACATTCGAGTAAGATTTTCAATTCTTCAAGAACGCATGTAAGTCAGCAATCAGAAGTTTTAGCAAAATAAATATTTATAAAATTTCATCATTTGATGAACCAATATAATGATAATGTCTAACTAAAAGAGTTGGTGAGAATGATGAGCAATTTGCATTCTCTTAGCTGAATTTTGCAGTGCACTATGAGCACCTAGATGACATGCATTTACTAAATATTCATTAATACATAGAAATGTTTTCAGTTAAAAGTTTTTGTAGCAATTTAGGTACCCATGAAAATATAATATGAGATGGCTGAATTATTTTGAAATATGCATAGTTTTCAATTATCAACAAACAAAAATATTCTTATATCTACTTGACTAGCATCACAAAGAAATTGAATTTGAAAGCAGTAAATATCATATTTGATTGCTTTTAGTTTCCACCAACTTTAATCACTGGAATAT
The DNA here is from genome assembly GCA_028023455.1 of Epiperipatus broadwayi. Taxonomy (NCBI): domain Eukaryota; kingdom Metazoa; phylum Onychophora; class Udeonychophora; order Euonychophora; family Peripatidae; genus Epiperipatus; species Epiperipatus broadwayi. The sequence continues at coordinate 6,596,199 of JAQFVV010000062.1, forward strand.
AAATATATATATTATTGTAATATGTGAGATCAGATTTTATAAAACTTATTTTTGATCTTTTTGTATAATTTACTGGTTTATCATCAATTACTGTAATATGTCTCAGATTACATTAGGAATACATTTACTTTATGTCTAAAATGTACAGTCATTATTACTATATCTTTTAACAATTGAGTTTCTGCTTCTAACTATAAGAAGTCTTATTGTATTATTATCTAATGAATATCAATTACTAATGGTGGCATTCTTATTTGTTTCCCAGTTATTGCAATCATACACATTCAAATCATATTAAATGATATCTTGTACTGCATTCTGAATCCATCTAGCTTATTATCTCTGACTTTCTACTATGCAACTATTATAAGAATTCTGATGTCATCCTTTTATAAATGAGATCTAAGTAAATAAAATTTGCTAACCACTTAATAGGATGGGTCTATTTAACATTTTTCCAGAAATATTAAGACTTTTATATATTACTTATTTATTGTTTTTATTACCATTTCTCCAATGTTACAATAAATGTGTCAAATTACATAGATTAATTCTCAACTTTCACTGTATTTATCCCTGTAAATGTTTAAAACTATTGCACATTTTGTGTGTAAATATAACTACCTTTTTTTTTTAAATGAAAAAAAAAAACCCCTTCTTTCAAAACTTATTCTTTTAGAAATATTTGAAAACTACACACTCTTCAAAAACCTGAGCTTAATTGTAAGTATAGGGGATTTGAACTCAGATTTTCAAGCACCTTTCAACTGTTCACACTACCTCATACAACTGATACACATGACCACACACATGTAGAAAAGACACATAATCACCAATACATGTATTTCATGCTAAACCAGCACTCATCTCCCACACATATATATAATCAGTGCTCAGTTTTTATATTAAGATAGCAAATTTTAATACTTTAATGGACAGGCTTCAATCCACTTCAACCTCCAACTTTTCAGCCATCCATATGGAGGTTGAAGTGGATTGAAGCCTGTCCATTAAAGTATTAAGATTTGCTATCTTAATATAAAAAACTGAGCCCTGATTATATATATATGTGGGAGATGATAATCTGGATCAACTGATGAGTGCTGGTTTAGCATGAAATATGTATATTGGTGATTAAGTATCTTTTCTACATATGTGTCATGTGTATCAGTTGTATGAGATAGTGTGAATAGTTGAAGGGTGCTTGAAAATCTGAGTTCAAATCTTATTCTTTTAGAATAAAATTTTTCAAGATTTCTAGTTTTTCTTTCTAAGAAAATAAAAGGTTTAAAAATAAGTTTGAACTAATGCATAGGTATAACTATTATTTTACTTTGAACTTTTCTCAGAAAAATTTTTAAAAATTATATTAACAAACCTGCATACAGTAAATTTCCAGACTATTAGAAATTATATATATATATGTTCTTATGTATTTATATACCATAAAAAAAATATTTTTTATGTTTTTTTCATATACATACTTCAGTTTACAAAATAACATCATTCTAATATAGCAATATATATATATGATTTTAATTAAATTTTGTCCCTAACAAACATACCATATCAAAATGTGAAATGGAGCTTACCGGCATGATGCTAATGGAGCATATTGTACTCCTTTATCTTTGCATTCTTGGAGAAGTCGATCTTTGACATTCCGGCACAAATCCAAAACCCTAATACATACATGTATAAATAAAAAGTCTTAACTTAAAATGAATAAAATTATGCAAAAATAAGAAGTCATTTGAAATCCTTTTGTTTTAATAAAAATGTTGAGTCTTTATAGTTTGTTTAATGATCAGACACAGTGTAGTGTGCCTTTATAACATTATTTATTCTTCTTGGGAATAATGTGAGCAGCTTGAAAAATTGATTATTGAACAATTAATATTTATAATTTTGTCTTTTCTAACTGAATGACATTGACATCTTACAAAAAAATGTTAGAAAGTTTATTTTATTCTTATTAAGCATCACATTTAATGCTTATCCAACTTAAAGAACCTTTATCGTATCCCTTATTTATAAACAAAGGCAAAACTCTCCATACAGTAGTGCCACCATGTGCCAACAATTAGGTGCTAGTATAGAGATGGTGATCATGTGATGTTTAGTGGTTTAACACCAATCCCTTATTTATGTTGAAGATATTATTGATAAAGCTCATTTTTTAAAAGAAATGAACTATTAATCACTTTTTAGTAAGATCCATCATGATATTCTTTTGAAGATGAAAATCAGGATTCTTAAAAATATATTCACATCCAAGATGAATCAAGCAGAACCTTTTCATAAGGAAAACTGATATTTTATAGATAACTCCCACAGTACCTATATCCAGTTTCAATAATATATTGTTAGCATAAAACAGAAATGAATTGTAGTTTTTTATCTTCAAAAACCGCACAGGTTCACATCTATTAAGAACTCTCTAGTATAAGTTTTAATAATCAACAGATGTCAAATGCAGTGCTTATTAAATCTCTATTTAGTACTATTCTATCAAATAAGTTTTTAACTTATGGCTTTTATCAGTGAGGAGTTTTTGGATCTGGAAGCAATATACTTGGATCTTTTGGATCTAATTCATCTTTCCTCTAGCAGATTCAAAAAGCTCTTCAATGACAAAAGCCATAAGCTAGAAAGTAGTTTCAATATTGAATAGGACAGTACTGGATAGAGATTTAATAAACACATACCATCTGATATCTATTGATTATTAAAGTTTACCCTAGGTGCGAAACTATAGTGAGAAAAAAAGAACTTACTGCAGAACAGCATGATGTAACCATGGGTCAACTGATGTTTTATTTATTAAATACAAAATAATAGCATTAAACCATTAAACATCACATGATCAATAGGATTATGGTGACTGTGGTTATTAAAGAACCAAAGACACCAAAAAGTATGGATTCTGAGTTGAGTTCAGATCTATATGACTATACAAGCTAATGAGCTTAAATTGAAAACATTATTTTGTTTTCATTTTGGACTCAAAGCTTTATAGTTAGCTAATAAGATAAAAGGCAGCTGCTGGAGAGTTGCATTAGATCTTAAGATTTAAGTGCAGTGCTCTCACATCCAAGACTCCTCATTTGATGAAAGCCACAAGCTAGAACCTAATCTGGAGATATTTGATGTGTAGGCACTAGATAGGAATTTCATGCACAAACCTTCCTGCATCCATTGATTACTCTGGCTTGCTACAGTATGGAGAGTTTTGTCTCTGTGCAAAATATTAATATTAGATGAAGTCATAATTGGCACTCTCGCCCCTAAACTTGTTATTAATAATAATAAAAATCATATGCTCAATGGCTAAATCATCAAAATATATTTTGAATGTAACAACAAATACTTGCTTTAATATCTTTAACACTCCCTATAATATTTAATATTCTTAATAAAAGTTTAATAATTTATGAGATTGTATTAGTTATCCTAATTATTATAAAAACCAGTTTAACATTATTCTACTGAAAATTAAAAAGTGATAAATTTTGTCTTGCTTCTTTAGCAAGATCTCTTATCCTCTATGGCCATCTTCAATAAGATATAATTCACTCCTCTGGTTTCTCTTTTGTTAACATGGATAGCAGTAGCATTGCCAATTCTTTTAACCTGCTTTTTAAACATTTTAGTAAAATTTAATATAATTTGATAAGTTTCTTGCAATCTTTATTTTGATTTTTAAAACTTCGGACTGCATAACAAATCAAATCATTATTTCTATATCAACAATTATGAAATCTATCAAAAAAAATTTTAACAACATTGCCTTAATACTATCCACACAGCTGCTCATTGAGGAATTTTTCAAGCTAACATTCAAATATAAAATAGTTCAGATCCATAGCAAACAGTACATTTAGACTAATCGTATAAGATACTGAAAATATTGATAATAAGAGATAATTATGATAACACTGAAACTCACCTATTTCTAAATTGCCAATAGTTTAATAAATCTTTATGCAAGTTTTTGTACAGCATATGCAATAATTTTTCATATTTCAACACAATATTTGTTAATTTCTTTATCATGAATGTAATAAAAATGTAAAAAGATGGCCAAACATTATAAATACATTTTCCTTTAATATTGACATATGATTAATATGGATAGATTGATTCTTCTTGGAGACTTGGTAAATATGTTCCCCTAACATGGCAATCATCTTTCTTTTAATTTTTCAAATGTGTTCTTTTTTATATTCTATGACATAAGTTTGTTAAAGATATTATAGTGATTTAAAATATGTCAATGACGTTTTTCAAATCCAAGAAATGCAAATATTTCATATACGAAGTTTATAATCATGCAGACTCTTGAAAGGATGGATTAATTATTTCACCTATCATTTAGAGAAATATAAATATTCTCACCAATTACTAATAATAATTTAGTCAAGAAAATGCATTTGCAAATACACTGTTATTTATTTTATTTTCAGCATATACAAATTATCATAATTAGTTTGTCTAAAAGTTTGTAATGATGGGTATTTTATTTATAACTCTATATTAGATTATTTCCATCATTTAATTTAACTCTTAAATGTTTTTGGAAAAATTCAAACTTTACAAATACATAGTGACATACAAATTAGTAAGGAACATGTTTCAAATGATGTTATTTTGCCTTCTTGAATTTTTCTGGTCTGACTAGTGCCTTTAGATTCATGAACACTGAATTTGCTATTCAGTTAGACAACAATCAATAACTTTTTTTAATTAGTTAATTACAAGGGAATCTTGTCAGAATAATACCTAATTCTAATGTGAATTTAATTGAAGGAAATATTAAGTGACCAAAATATTTATAATAGTGCTTCATTATGTGGCCATACACTTTAGGTGGTGACAAAGTAGTATTTATAGTTTGTGGTGACAATAGTAAACCAATTAACTTTATTGGAAGAATTTTTTGTTGTATTGAAAGTATATTGTTCTTATACAGAATATTAAAAGTTCCATACTATAGATAAGATGAGTTACTCTGGTTACTAAATTATAAGCTTTATTTAATTTTTTTCTTACAACAGACAATCCTTCATGATGGAAATAGTCCAACATACAATTATAAATCATATTAAGTTGTTTCATCTTTAAACTCTTTTATCTTAGAATATGCAAAGCATTAATTAAATCAATGCATAATACTACTAATATCTGAAACCTTTGTATATAAGTATTTACTTATGAATTTAATTTCCAAATTTAATATGAAGTATTTTTGCAATATGCTAAAATTTCTATTGAATGTACATGTATACATTCAATATAGAGCAAGAAATTGCATTTTGTCTTCAGTTATACAAAATTTGGCTTGCAGAAACTATAGCCATTTTATCTAAATCTTATATAAATTTTATTAAATGCCCATTATTATATTAAGTAATAATTTACTAAGGCTGTAACCTTAGAAATAAGGTTACAGCCTTAGTAAATTATTACTAATCTTATATATAAATTCAAATTTAACATTTTTAGAAATTCTTTTCTTGTCTCTTTATTTTTAATACTAAACTATTATTTTGGCTAATATTTCAAATATTAAAATTAGATAAATTAAAATCTCAATAAAATGATGAATAAATCAGTATGAACATAGTAAATTATTTAAAAAAATAGGTTTCTGACAAATTAACATTTATAAAAACGGCTGCAGAAAGGAGTTTGCTATTAACTGAAAGCAGACTCTTTGATTCCTCTTGGAGGTCTTAAAGAAACCAAGCAGGGCAAATTCCTTAATATCCACTCCATACATTCTTGTTGTTGCAGCTGTTATTACTATGTGATTATTCATAAGTATATGAACATGGATGGGCTGCTCGCCAATATGCATTAGCCAGCATGGTGAGTTTATTGGCTTTTTACCTCTGAGTTTAAGATCAAGAAACACTATGGTCTTTCTTCTCAGTTGTCTGATAAGGCAGAATGAATGTATGTGTAAATGATAAATATTTTTCCAATAGATATATACAATCATGACAGACAAAAATAAATCATGGCCCTTATTCCCAGGAGGCTGTAAAGTCACCAACCAAGGCAGCAGTTGGTGGCCGAAGGCAGAGGGTGCTAAGAATCCCCTGATTGTGGACCCAGGCTGCCATTTGATGACGACTTTTTATTTAGGTACTTACAACTGCAGATCACTTTCAAGTGAAGGAAGATTGCAAGAATTAGAAGAACTGTCTTATATTAAATGGGACATTATTGGACTTTGTGAAGTTAGAAGAAAAGGTGAAGAGACAATTGATTTAAAAAGTGGACATGTACTCTACTATAAAGGCACAAATATTGGAAATACAAGTGGAGTAGGATTCATTATAAATAAAAAGTGGAAGAACAACATTGTGGAGATTGATGGTGTATCGGACAGAGTGGCAAGATTAGTTATACAACTTAATAGCAGATACCAAATGCAGATAATTCAGGTTTATGCCCCAACAAGTTCTCATAGTGATGAAGTAGTAGAAGATTTTTATATGGATGTACAAAAGGCTTTTGATCAGAGTAAACAACATTTTAAAATTGTTATGGGAGACTTTAATGCTAGAATTGGTAAACAAATGAAAGATGAAAGTGCTGTAGGTAATTTTGGTTATGGTAATAGAAATGAGAGAGGACATAGACTTGTGGAGTTTGCAGAAAAAGAAAAACTTTATATTATGAATTCTTTTTTTGAGAAAAATGTTAAAAGGAAATGGACATGGAAGCATCCAAATGAAGGTACAGCAGAATTGGATTATATTTTGACTAACAGAAAATACATATTTCAAGATTGTAATGTTCTTAATAAATTTAACACAGGAAGTGATCATCGATTAGTAAGATGTAAGATACATGTTAATGCAAAACTAGAGAGACAAAAATTATTAAGAAAAACAATATTTACAGTTGATATTCCTAATCTTCAGAAACACTCTAATGAATTTAAATTAGAACTTACAAATCAGTTTCAAGTATTAGTAGATTTTGAACATGATTCAGATTTGAATGAAATTAATAAGAAAATAACTGATACACTTTTAAAAACTGCAACAAAGATAGCTGGTAGAAAAAAGCAGCAATTGACCAATAAAATTTCTACTGAGACTAGAGAATTTATGAAGAAAAGAAGGAATATGAAGATATACAAAAATGATGCATTAAAAAGGATGAATATCTCGAATTTTGTAAAATGGTGTGGAAAAGAGTTGAAAATGATATAAGAAAGTATAACTGTGAACTAGCAAGGAAAGCTGTAGAAGAGAATAAAAGTCTCAAGAGTGTAAAACAACATTTTGGTATTGGTAGGAAATTTATATCTGCAATAAGGAAAAAAGATGGAACTATTACTAAAAAGAGAGATGACATCATGAAATGGGTAGAAGACTTCTATCAAGAATTATATAGTAATAAAGAACAAGTACCTCCTATATCTATTATATCTTCTGAATTGCCCAGAATTTTAAATGAAGAAGTGAGACATGCAATTAAATTTATGAAGAAAGGAAAGGCTCCAGGTAATGATGGAATTATAATTGATATATTAAAAGAAGCAGGTGAAGAAATAGAAATTTTTTTAGCAAAGTTATATACCAAATGTCTAAATGATAAAGATGTACCAGATGATTGGAAGAATGCAGTATTAATATTAATATTTAAAAAAGGTGATAAAGAAGATATTAGAAATTACAGACCTATCAGCCTTTTATCAGTTTTATACAAAATTTTTACCAAGATAATTACAACTCGTCTACAGAGAACATTGGATTTCCACCAACCAAGAGAACAAGCTGGATTTAAAAGTGGTTTTAGTACAGTAGATCATATCCAGGTATTGAGAGAAGTTATAGAAAGGACAAATGAATATGAGTTGCCATTATGATTTGGATTTGTAGATTATGAAAAGGCATTTGATTCTATAAACATTTCTTCAGTGATTAAAGCATTGGATCATCAAGGTATAGATCCAGGATATTGTCATATTTTAAAGAATATTTATAAAAATGCAACAGCAACAATTAGATTACATAATGATACTAGGAAAGTCAACATTGAGAAGGGTGTAAGACAGGGTGACTCCATATCTCCAAAACTTTTTACAGCAGTGCTGCAAGAAGTATTTTGTGGATTAAAATGGGAAGCTAAAGGAGTGAAAGTAAATGGAGATTATTTAAGTCATTTAGATTTTGCAGATGATGTAGTTGTTTTTGCAAATAATGCTTTAGAGCTGCAGGAAATGTTGCAGGAGTTATCAGATGAAAGTAGGAAAGTAGGACTAAAGATAAATGTTAAAAAGACTAAAGTAATGTTTAATGGATTTTCTCAAAATATGAAAATAAAGATTGATTATGATGAGTTAGAAGAAGTTAACAGCTACAAATATCTTGGTCAGATTATTAATACAGATGGAAACATAATGGATGAAATTAATCATAGAATTAAACTTGGTTGGAGTGCTTTTGGTAGAAATAACTTGATACTAAAAGGAAATATGCCTATGTGTTTGAAAAGAAAGGTTTTTAATAAATGTGTTTTACCAGTTCTTACTTATGGATCTGAGACTTGGACACTTAATAGAAGAGCAATACAGAGACTTCAGACCACTCAAAGAAATATGGAGAGATGCATGTTAGGAGTAACAAGAAGAGATCGAAAACGCAATATATGGGTAAGAGAACAAACAGGTGTTACTGACCTTATTGAAAAAGTTAAAAGACTGAAGTGGAGTTGGGATGGACATATTGCTAGAAGAGATGATAACAGGTGGACAATTGAAATCTTAAACTGGATTCCAAGAGATTGTAAAAGACCCAGAAAGAGACCACATGTGAGATGGATGGATGAAATAAGAAAGTGTGCAGGGATGATGTGGAGAAGAGAAGTTAAAGATCGAAAAAGATGGTTTGTACTTGGAGAGACCTTCATTCTGCTGTGGTTTGATAATGGTTGATGATGATGATGATATATATATAAAACTGTATTACAAAATTTATAATTTGCCATTTGTAGCTCTTTAATAACTCAAATCCATATAATGACAATTATTTTATGCGCTTAGATGCTCTTGTAATTATACTGAAATCATCATGAAGCATTTCTAATCGAGAATCTCCTTTTTTTGCACATACTACTCCTATATTGTTTTCCATACTTAAGAAGGTAGCTATATTAAGCACCTAGAAATTTACTTAATAGAAACTTATATTATTGATATACTAATACTTACAAATTTTTTATCTAATCCATATTATAAAGTTTTATTCTAATTTATTTAAAGAACAAGAATCAAAGATCTGCATGCCATCTTAAAAAAAAGTTGGATATAATATTTAATATAAGTTCATATCTAATTAATAATTTTCTAATGTAAATCTTTATTTATTACTGACTATACATTTTTAAAAATTACATTAGAAAATTTAAACTTGATTCAATCATTCCTAAAAATTTACACTTTTTAGTGCATTCCAAAATCAGACAATTAGAACGTAGAAATGGCAAATTTGTTTTTACAAAAGTGATATCAAATATTATCTTGAACCATAGACTTTTACTATCATCTCTGACATTCAGAATTACTATGATAAATGTACAGATTTATACATTTCTAATTTCTTTTTTATTTTCCTACATTGCTTTATTTTAAACTTTTATCAATATTTTGTTGTTGTATCTTATTTGCATGAGAAATTAAGTCTTCACTTTATTAGACATCTTCCTTAGCATTATCTTTTACATTTTCTCTCTACTTCAAAAATTCAAAACAGTGTTCATGTTATTCTGCTTTCTGTAGTCATTTATCTTGTACCAGATCACTTTACAATTTCTGAAAGCCTAAATTTGTACAAGAGTTTACATATTTCATAAAGTGACTCTTGGTATCTTAGAATAAATGTTAACATTGGCAAAGCAATCTTTTAATAAAATTGGTACTGAAGAAGCTATTCATTATAGTGTAGATTTTTTAAAAAAAATTATTTAGCCTTAAAATTAATACATTCAATAGATACTGCATACAAATATTTGTTTACTTTGTAAATGAATACTTTAAAATGAATAAAAAGACAATAGATTACCCTCCGAACCATCACAAAAGTATTATTTACATGTATATAAATATATAAAATATTGTGTCGGCCAATTACTCTTCATATATGCATTAAAAATTAAACATGCAATCTCTCACCAACAAATGTTTTAAACGCATAGATAAGAGTATGTTTATTTTATAGCACATGTGTAAAGAATAGTGGACTTTCACAATATTCCAAACATGTATAAAATGCTATGTTATCAATTATTACATATATATTCACTGGAAAGATGTGGTGATGAATAAAATATAAGGAAAGCTACAATTGTGCAAAGTGTTGAAGTATTTCAAATAGTAAAATTTGCTATAGAAAAAATTAAGATTCCATAGCAAGGTTTAAAAAAACAGATAAATAGATGAAGAGCATGTGACATAGGTGAAAATACTTATTTCATGAAATAGTTTATAACAGTCATTGTAAAACTCATTTTTAATTTTTATTCCGTATTTTTATTTTTTTTTCTTCTGAAGTTTAAATGATAGATTTTTTTATAAAATTACTATATATATGTTCTTTGAGGACTATAGTGCCATTTTTGTTAATTATATCAATAAAATATTCATGTAATTTTGAATGTAAAATGTGCAGTTGGGATTTCTCTAAAGATTTATCATAATTATCAACACTTTCTACTGCTGGTGTAAGTAAGACATTATTCTATTTAATATCTACTGGCAATTTTCTCAACTACTTTTGTTATCAGAGTTTTTAATTTAATTCATTAAAATTTAACATTATCATCTAACTTCTTCATGTTAAAAAAAGTGAAATCATTGGTGATTTAAATTTTTTTTAAAAATATAAGTTTCTGCAATTGTACTAATTCATCAGAGATGTCAACAATGAAATTTTAAAGCAGTCCAGACTAAAAAGAAATCTACCTCCACAAATTTTGATAACAAAAATTAAAATGTACACTTCTCTGTTGATATGATAACAGTAAAAAAAATAAGTAGCAGTAGAGATAATAAAAGAAGTCACCATTATCTAATATAATCACCAAATAACTTAGTCATATTAATTCCAGTAGATAAATAATCCAACCAAATTTCGTGTGACAAAAGTGAAGTGAACCTTGGCATAAATCTGGAAAACCCTAACAACTGTAACAATCTAAAGTCTATAAAAGACATAGATATAAAAAAAGATAATTGAAATGTCGACGAAATCTGATAATATAGTTCAAAATTACAATGGAAAAAAATTATCTTCCAAAATAATACAATTTCTGAATGTTGTAAAAGAAAAGCAAGATAATATAAATAAAGAGCAGAAATAATTGTCAAAAAAAACGCTAATGTTATGTTGAAAATAATGAACCACTTTTGAATTGCAATGAAATTACATTTAGTATCTGCAATAATTCTTATGTATGTATGCTACTTCTCTGCCTAAAAGCAGTTCAATTAACAAGATAATGGAAAACTATGACAAAGAAGTAACGTACAATCAACAATGGAGCAGCAATTGCTTGTCACTTTTGTAATACAATTTATTCTATCAACTCAGTATTTACAATTACACCATAAACTTAATAACACTTTCCACTATTGAAATGCATAGCAATAACTTTTAATATTGTTTGTTTCTAATCTCTATTACTCAGTTACTCTTCAGATGGAAAAATTAGCATATCATGATAACTTTATTATCAAATACCGCAGTCATGATTCAAAGATAAAACTTTTGACTATCATTTCAAATATTACCAAGTTTGGATGTTTGTTCAAATAGCTTTAGTATTTATACAATAATCATTTGCAAAATGAAACAGATTATAATTAATTTGAGTATTAGAATCCACTAATGCACTTTGTTACTGCCTTAAGTTGTGAAACCTTCTTTTAATTCTTGTGTTCTTAAGACGAGAATCAATAAATATGAAAGAGATAATAAATTATAGTAAAAGAAATGAGTAATAAATTAATACCTTTTGGATTCCAATACATTTTTTTCTTCTATCATAATCCCATAATTATATGATTAGCTGACTTTCTAATAAATATAAATGGCTAAAGCAGAGTGAATCTTAGTATTGTGATCTTCCATTTCATAATTTCTAATTCAGACCATGCTGCAATCAGTAAAAATTTATCAGATAATGTGGAACAAAATAATACCATTTAAATGATCAAAAAGAGGACCTTTTTTTTTATCTCTTTCTCAACTGTGAATTAATTCAAATAAAGATTAATAGAACTGATAAATGGCTATAAGTTGTTGTTTTTTTTAAAGCAGATCAATGAGTGAAAAAAGAATGCACAGAATTGGAAATGCTGTAAAATCTAATTAATAACTTCTCTTTGTGGAAATTCTTTGTTATATTATTTAAACATTAATGTGGTCAAAAGCTCAATCAATGTACCACATAGCTAAACTGCACAAGGCAATAGTTCTTATCATACATATGTAGTGCCTAAAAATTAGAAATACAATAATGTGGTATATGTAATTTATTTTTAAAACAGAAGTTAAATTTAAAAAGTGTAACAAGTTAAAGACATGTATATTTGATCAATTAAATAAAAAATCTATTATTTCCACAAGTAATAAATTCAAATTAATTTATTTCTATTCTAAAAATTAATATTGTCCAATTACTGAAAATATATCACAAAATCTAGATATAATATTTCTAAGAATTAAGTTTAGTGACCTGTTGCTGCCATTGCTGGTTCTCTCCATAAATTGTACTATATTCTTTTTCCTCCTTAGGTATCAACATGCTCCATAACAGAAATTGTTTTTAATTCCTTCAAGATATCCTCATTTCTCTGTCTTGCTTTACAGATTATAGACTTATTGGCTAATATAATAAATCTACTTTTTATCGTAATTTTCTTTTCCATAAATTAAATAATATTCTAGACATTTGAAAGTGTTTCACTGTTTTATAATTGTATTATTAATGTACATTTTATTTTTTGTGAGAACATAATCTTTAAAAACTATAATTTTATTCTTGAATGAAGGCTAGCATATTATATATGTATTATTACTATTATTACTTTATTAAAAACATGCATGGCTTTCATATTTTGCCTTTATTTTTTTTCTACTATAACTTTAGATATGCTTGTAATAATATTTGCAATTCATACAATTTTATAATTATTGCAATAATTTCACAAAGACATTACTATGCAAAAGTTTTTTTCTTGACAATGATTATAATCATACTGCTGGTTAGCTTTGAGATAATGAAAAGAATTCTGTTAGCTAATTCTATTGCCTTACGCAATCTAATTTTATAACTCTGTCATTTCTGGTGCTGCCATAAGCAACTAAAATATAAAATTGTATGCATATATGATAATAATACAAATAAAATTTATTAGCAAAATACTTTTTTAAAAAAAATATGTAAATTATGTATGCTATTCAATCTACACAAAGCAAATACCTGTCCCAAGGAACAGATGTTTCAAAAGATTCACCCACAATTGAATATTCACATCCTAAATCCTAAAAAATAAAAGTAATAATGTATTTTTAATTTGGAATTAAAAATTTTAATTTATTAAGTTATATAGAAAGTATTAAATACTTTAAACTACAAAATATTGAATAATTGTGTAAATAAATCTCGAACAAGTTTTAAATCTCAACTCGCTAAAATTTTAGCAACCAAAATGAGCACACAATTACAAAAAAAAAAGGATCAAAATAATATCCAAAATATATTGAAACTAATAATAAAAATCAAGATAGATGAAAGATACTTCGATATTTTATATTCAAAAACCAGTTACTGGTTTTCCCATCTGATTAAATATTCACTCAAAAACAATCTGTTCATGTATGAAATATTCGATTATCTTTACCATTTAAATAAATGATCATTTACAATCTATTTACTTAATTATTATTACAACCGACAATTCAATAATAATATATATATAAAAAACAAGCATTACATTAATAACAAACTACAAGAGCAAAGAAGAGCAATAGCTAATCCATTCACTCAAACAGTGAAAGATAATAATTCATCCTCTGTGGACTAAAAGTATCATTGCCTTTTAATATGAGAAATTATTGAATTAATAAAAATAGTTGAAGGTTATATAATCTTTGAAGGACCTGTCATTAACTTATCTGTTATATCTCTGACAAAAATCAATGAAGTGGATGGAAAGTAAAATTGTCTGGTGAAACTGCAAAGCATCCTAATTAATGATTCCTTGAGTATCATTTATTTTTGAGATCTATAGTCATTATCATATTCACCAAATTATTGTCAAGATTGCTTAAGCAAATGAATTCAATAGAATGTCCACTAATAGTGTTTACAAAAAAAAGTTCTAATAAATGTAGCAATATGACAAGTAACAATTTCTAAAGACATGTACTTGCCTAATGCGATAACAACATGATACAGTGAATAGAAATTTTTATACTAACTTTCTGATTCTGACAGAGCTAATTGGCTAATTAAGTCAAACTGTCATAAAAACTTCTGACTCATCATGACAATGAGGCAAAAAAGTCATACAATATGGAAAAAGGCAGTATATTTTATCTATTTGTAAAACTTTTTTTTTAAAGTTCTAAATAATTTAATTGCTACACTTAAAACTTCATTATGAAGCGTATTTTAATCCGATAATTTTTTTTGTACCAACTTTTACATACACATATACATGTTACTCAAAAAAAATTTTATTTAAAAAATCAAATTACCCTCAAGTAAGCAATTACAAATGTCAACATATATCCTCTTAATCCATTATCTTCACCTGCAGGTAGTCCACTAATTAAAAAAGACAAAAAAAAAAGTTTGTTTATATATATATATATACTTATACATTTACTAACCCATCTAAAAATATTTGCAACAAGCTATGTAAGTACATTTATCACTTTCTATAGTTTAAACTTTAAAAAATCTTGAATCTTACTAACTACTATTAATCTAAAAAAGAACAATCCAAGCATTCATAGAATGTATTTAACTAAATTAAACTCAGTGAATATTAGATTCTCACATATCAACTGTTTTTCTAGAATCCAAACACTCATTTCATATAATAGCAGACTAATAGTTTCTTTAATAAGTAATTTTTATGGAAATGCAAATGATTGTATTTCACATACATATATAAACACATTTTAACAAATAATGCAATATTAAACACGTTATAAAAAAATTATACGATCCATTTTAATGACTTATTCAAATCAATATTTAATAAATATTAAAAATGTACTAAGACATCTAAGAATAATTGCAATAAGCAATGAAAATACACTAACTATTCTCTGTTCATTAAATCTTAAATATCACTGTTTTCAAATAATGTAAGAAAATACAAATAATGTCATATCAGTTTCTTAAGCATAAATAATAAGTAAGTTAAATATCACTTTTCAAATAATGTAAGAAAATACAAATAATGTCATATCAGTTTCTTAAGCATAAATAATAAGTAAGTTAAGCCTATAACTCATAATTTTATTAATATTATTTAATTTCATTTCTTTAGCTCTGAGGAAAGTACTTATTACTGTAATGAAACGTCAGCTATTTAACTACTATATTTTTACTACATGGAAGCTCCCAGAAATAATACTATGAATTCATAATTTATCCATGAGAATATTAGAATTAATATACATATATATGTAAAAACTATAAATACCCATTATAAATAAACTATATACAAGTTCCAAATAATTTTAATGGTAAAAATAATAAAATATATATCTTAATTAATCAGTAGCACTTTCAATTACATAGTAATCCTTATCAACTGAAAAATAATACGGAAGTTTAATATCACAAGAATTTCCATGAGCTCTGTATGTCAGTATTTGCTGTTTGTTTATTATATTATCTTTGAATTTATTTATCAACACTGCTTCATTTTTCTCTTTTTATGATTTTTTTCTTCCATTAATATTTGGGTATCATTTACATTAAAAGTAAATTTAAAATTACAAGATTTTTAATGGTAGAAGAATACTGAGATAGTATTTAATTGATGTTCTTTTATCCTTTATTTTTTCCCAAGCAAATCTTGATTCCCCAATATATGATTTTTTACAACTACTTACAATCTAATAAATTATATTACTTTTTTGCATTTTAGATATAATATTCTTAGAATTATTAATTAGTCTATTTACATTGGAGGAACATAAAATGAAATATTGTATTCATCTTTAAATATATTTTTAATTAATTTAAATTGAACGTTATTTACAAATAGCATAGATATCCATTTTTTATTATCTAATTTTGTATTATGATTATTCTTTTTATTATTAAACCAATTTAATGTATGTAAAATTTGTTCTATCACTTTTATATTTGCATAATTTATCGTTTGAATGTAAACTTGCCATTTTATGCATCATTGGCATGTGTGATTTAAAATGAATATACCCTCTTTTTTGAATAAGTTTAATAATCAATTTATAATTTAAACTAATTACATCTCTATATAATTGTAAGTCCAAAAATTTTATTTTTCTATTTTGTTCTTTATCAATAGTCTATTTTAAATTATTTAAATTATTCAACTTAAATAAAAGTGCTTCAATAACATCATCAACATATCTAACATAAATTTTAATACTATCAAAATCATAAGAATTTAATATATCTTCTTCATATTTTGACAATGTAAAATTACAAATTTGAGCAATCATAAGTAATACCATAGGCCATTATTTACCCATGTTATAAAATCTATTATTATATGTTGCAATAATATTATCACTTATAAATTTTGGTGATTCAACAATAAATTTTATTATATATTTATTTATTGAAATTTTATGTAATACATTTTCTATTATACACCTGGGTCTCATTTTACGCGATAGATAGGTTCCTCAGAAAACACGCGCAAACGAAATCACGCAAAAATAGACGTAACTTACCTTGAAAAAGAGGGGATACGGACTGTGATTTTTCAAAAATCACGTAAAAGCAAAGCACCAACATAAAATTACTTTAAAATTCGCGCAAAAAAAAATAAGGAAATAAAATATGACTAATTTAAATTTGAAAAAAATTGATACAAGACAAACTTTTTTTAACTATAATATTTAATTTTATTCAAAATAATATATTTTTATGTATAATTTACAGTACAGTAATTGACATTTTTTTATACACGTTTTAATTATTATCGCTACTTGCCGATAAACAGGTTCATTTGCAAACTGGTAAAAAATCAGATTCTTCACAAGAGGAAATACAACTAGCACCAACTTCACTCTCATGTTGTGTTAATGGTTTTCTGGTAACAACATAATTAGTAATTAATCTTTGAGATGATGATTTTATTAATTGTTTATGAAGCTCATGATATCCAGACATACAACCATTTAGCTCTCGTTGGAATTTAAGAGCACGTTCGTGATTAGTGTCATTAATAAGAAAATAATTAAAAATAAACTTGCAGACACTAAATGATTAATAATTGATTACGTTCTTTTTTAAAAAGCAAAAACAGAATGTGATTTAAAATGCAAAATTAACACGCACAATGTTTGAACAAATTTATATTATAATCTTGTAAAATTTAATGTGTGTATACATAAAATGTGGAAATCATGATTTTAATTTCATTATTGCATAAAATCTTACTATTATAAAGCACTGAAAATATTGAAATTACTAAGATGAAAGTTGAATTCCAATAATGTGCTATTACTTTCAATATGACATAAGTGCGCGAAATTTATTATTTAAAGTAATAGCGCATTATCGGAGTTCAACTTCCGAAGAAACGTGAATCGCGTTAAATAAATCCACGTAAAAAGAGACCCAGGTGTATATATATTGATTCCAGATAATCAATTGATCCATATAATTCCATTACAGCTAATGAAAACCATCAAATGAAATGATACAATTGTATATCTTCCAAAATCCAACATATCTTGCAGTAATTTACCAATATATTTAGCTGTTTTATAGATAAATGACCATCTAAAATCTATCATTAATCTAAGAAGATTCACCCCACTGTGAAGCTTAATATTAGCAAATATTCTTGGGCATATAGATGTAGATGGATATATATTATAGTAAGTACCACCATTCATAAAATGATCTTTAGCCTTTTTTAAAATACCATTTATAAATTTTATATGTTGACCCTCCATATTATAATTATTAATGATACAAAATCCTAATTTATTCATTTCAATTTTATCATTATATATATATATCTTTTTCAAGAAAAAACATTTTAAAATTTTTATTGTCTTTTAAACATACAAATATGTTTAAAATTCAGTCACTTATTTTGGATAATATAAAAAAAACAATGTAAGAAAAAAGTTAATAACATTAAAGAATATTTAAAAGCTATTGAACATTTGATAAATACGAATAAATGGTATCAATGGAATAAATTTAATATATATTATCAATTGGGATTTAAGAAACTAAGACAAAATTGTGTAAAGAAATTTGATAAGAAAATTAGTTTTTTATATAATTGTAATTATCCAAATAACTATTGGGATGATAATTATATGACTTTAACAAGTGCAAGATTAATTTTACGCAAAAATATATATTACAACATAGTTCAAAGTATGTAGGTGGTATGTAGAAAGATTATAATATGGAATTAATTGCTTCTGTTCAGAGTACATTTGATGATAAAATGAATTTGCAGAATGGTGATAATATAATTAAAAGTATTTCTAAATATAAAATAAAAAATAATCAATATGATCAATCATGGAATTATGCTATTTCAGTATTTAAGCATCTTAATATTGAACAAAATGTATGTTTAAAATAAGATAAAGATTTAAGAATGTGTTTTATTAAAAAAGATATATATAATGATAAAATTAAAATGAATAAATTAGGATTTTGTATCATTAATAATTATAATAAGGAGGGTCAACATACAAAATTTATAAATGGTATTTTAAAAAAGGATAAAGATCATTTCATGAAAGGTAGTACATACTATAATATATATCCATCTACATGCCTAAGAATATTTGCTAATATTAAGCTTCACAATAAGGTGAATCTTCTTAGATTAATGACAGATTTTGGAAGATCATTTATGTATAAAACAGCTAAATATATTGGTAAATTACTGCAAGATATGTTGGTTTTGGAAGATATACAATTGTATCATCTTATGAATTTATTGATAGAATTAAAAAGTAACCATTTGATGGCTTGATTAAATGTAATGGAATTATATGGATCAATTGATCATACATATATAATAGAAAATGCATTACATAAAATTTCAATAAATAAACATATAATAAAATTTATTGTTGAATCACTAAAATTTATAAATGATAATATTATTGCAACATATGATACATTTTTTAAATGGGTAAAGGGTGGCCTATGGGATTACCTATGATTGCACAAATTTGTAATTTTACATTATCAAAATATGAAGATGTATTAAATTCTTATGATTTTGATTGTATTAAAATTTATGCTAGATATGTTGATGATGTGTTTTGTCTGTGGTCCTGATGATGTTATTGAAGCATTCTTATTTATGCTGAATAATTTAAATAATTTAAAATGGATTATCGATAAAGAACAAAATAGAAAAATAAAATTTTTGGACTTACAATTACATAGCGACACAATTACTTCAAATTATAAATTGATTAGTAAACCTATTCAAGAAAGAGGATATATTCATTTTAAGTCATATGTACCAATGATGCATAAAATGGCAACTTGAAATCATTTTTATATCGTAATAACAAATTATGCAAATATAAAAGTGATAAAAATCAAAATATTGAACTTTTTACTCATGAACTTATGAAAGTAGGATATGATAGAAAACAAGTTTTACATACATTAAATTGGTTTAATAATAAAAAGAATAATCATAATACAAAATTAGATAATAAAAAATGAATATCTATGCCATTTGCAAATGATGTTCAATCTAAATTAATTAAAAATATATTTAAAGATAAATACAATATTTCATTTTATGACCTCAAAATATAGATAGACTAATTAATAATTCTAAAATGCAAAAAAGTAATATAATTTATTAGATTGTATATAATTGTAAAATCATATATCAGGGAATCAAGATGTGCTCTGGGAGGAACAAAAGGATAAAAGAACATCAATTATTATATAATCAGGTAAAAAACACTACAAATAATCGATTAAATATTGCCTCAATATTCTTCAACCATGAAAAATCTTGTAATTTTAAATTTCCTTTTAATGTAAATGATACGCAAATATTAATGGAAGAAAGAAATCATAAAAAGAGAAAAATTAAGGAAGCAATATTGATAAATAAATTCAAAGATAATATAATAGATAAGCAACAAATACTAGCATACACACAGCTCATGGAAATTCTCATATTAAACTTCCGTATTAGGTTACAGTTGATAAGGATTACTATATAATTGAAAGCGCTATTGATTAATTAAGATATGTATTTTATTTTTACTGTTGAAATTATTTGGAACTTATATATAAATATATATGATAAATATCACAAAGTATTTACTAATTATCATACAAACTATCATTGCAATGTAAAGCACTTGATTGCTGTCATAATTAATTTTTAAATATGTTACCATTCAGTCATAGAACTTTTCAGTTTGGCACTTTAACTCCTCTTTGAATAGGAAATTTAACATGTACATCTATTATCATAAATAAAGTTTTACAATAGGAGCATGGTTCCAACTGTCATTTCTGGTGCTCAAACTTCTTAAGAATTCCTGAGTAATAAACCATACAATTATTTAGTTACTTATAATCAAAGCCTAATCTGATGATTCAAGCTCACATTAGATGGCTCTGTAGTAAAGAAAATTTAATGAATTATTTATTCTATTGCAAATGTTAAAAGTATGCAGAGACACTTATGAAATATTTTGTTTGATATATTAAAGTAATGCTAAATGATTGTGACAGTTATTTAAAACCAACAGTTTTAAAAAATGATAACTATTTTTTAGTTCCTAAGCATGCACATTCATAGAATTTTATTACATTTTCTATTCTCTAAGAAAGTTATTTTATTATGACTTACCCAAATTTTGCAGCAATTTCATATACTTGCTTTTCATGTTTCGTTACTTCCTAAAACAATAACTTTTGAAATAACTGAATATTATCAACAAAAAAATTATATAAATGGACTTTATATCATTTATTTATTCAAATCTATATTAATTTTTATGCATGCATTCAAGTGAAAGTTGTTTTTTTTTTCAAAACTGTTACACTGTACCCTCAACCTGTCATGTTTTAAAAAAAATAAATATTTCTATAAAGTTTTTTGAATAAATCAATTACTATTATTATATTTTATACTTGTACTTATATATAAATACATACAACATTAAAGAATTACCTCTTTTGTTCCTTCAAAGAGAAGTGTAGCAACACACATTGTATGTGGATCAAACCCTTTGAATTTGGTAATATAAAATTTTTTAATGCCATCAACAAAAGAACTTAAAATAGAAGGTGCTTCTGGCTTTAGGACTTGACCTATAAATTAATTAACAAGTATTATTAAATACATGCATATATACGTACATACACATATAAAATAATATAAGCTAAAACAACTCAGCAGACCACTGAATGACTAAGAATTCTCCAGCATGTTTCCACAGAGAAATAACCGTGAAGAAAATATACTAACAGCACTACTCATCATCAGCTGATTGGTACACGATTTTATGGTTCTCCTTCCTAGCTTTATTCTCTGGCTTTAAATAATTGCAAAACTGGCAGAGTTGGTTATGAGTCAATGACTTGAAAAAAAAAATATTAAGCCTCTTTAAAAAATCAAGTATTTCTTAGATTAAAACTGTAGATAATAGTACTTTTACCATGAGGTTTTTCACACACTCATAAAAATGCATGCTATCATCATTATTTTCAACCGTTCACAATCCACTGTAGGATGAAGATTTCTCCAGTTTTCTCCAATCTATAACTTCTCTTTTTCACATATATCAACAAATTTTCTTATTTCATTCAATCATGTCATATATGGTCTATTTAGATCTTTTACAATCTGTTGGAATCTATTTTAAAACTACAACTGAACATCTATTATCATCATTCCTAGCATTATATCCACCTCCATTTCAGACTCATAAATCTTTCAAGGAAGTCAATGATACTAGTTTGTTTCAAATATTTTGCTTTCAATCCCTTCTTCAATGAATGGTCTGAAATCTCTGTATTGGTCTTCTATTAAGTGTCCAAATCTCAGCTTTATAAATAAAAAATAGTAAACTGATATCCACACAAATACAACGACATTTTTTAATAATATATTATTTCTATTAAAAGCATTCCATCCAAGTTTAATTTTATAATTAATTTCATTCATTATATTTATATCTGTATTAATAATCTGATTAGATATTTGTATATATATATATTTTTTTTTAAAAAAATAAAAATCATTTCATTCACAATCAAAACATGTTAAAATTCTAAAATAATGAGAGTATCTGTGATTCAAAATTATATGCAAACAAAACTTTATTATACAGTAGCATTACTCATAAAATAAAAAATAAAAAAACATGAACAGACAATTAAAGTAAATTTTATTATTAATTAATAAGCTACTCTTGGAAACATTTCAAAATTTTCATTTACAATAGAACTCAGCTTTATTTTATAATTGTGCATTTCTTATACTATTAAATAGTTTTATAAATCAGTACAAATTAATTCCTGGTGTTACAATAACTTCACTTATCTAACTTAATTAAAGACATATATATATATATTGTAACAAGCACAGACGACATTACATTGTTTTTTATTATTAATCATGAAAGAAAAATAAAAAGTTCGCATTTAAAAATTTTCTTTAAGAATTAAAAATTGAAATTAAATATCATCTTAAACTCGTATATATAAATCGCACAGATAAAAAAAAAATTATTAAAATAAAACTTTATTAAAAATAGAAAGATATTTTAAAAAAAAAACAAAAACTTAAAAAGATTTAGAGATAAAAATATATCTTTAAATTTGGAAAACACATTAAGTAATCAGAAAATGGAAATGATTGTTTTAATTAGTTAAAGATAAACAAGCCCTTGGGCATTTAAATGTAAAAACAACGGTCAGATAGGAAAACAATAGGAACTTTTAGCAAATGAAAGAAATCCATCGGGAAATTGGACCTCAATGAAAGGGTCTTCACCATCATGACGTAACGTCCATTGGATCCTTAAAATTAGTATAAAAGGAAAATTTGGAAATTATTAATTAGTTAGTTATTGGTTATTACGAGATGTGACAGATATGTGTTAGTGTGGAGTGAAGGAGAAGGGATTGAAAAGACGCACTCTTCAATCCCTTATAATCTCGTTAGCAAGAAAGAGAAATGAACTATTGTTTTCTACATTAAGGACCCACTAAACTAAAAGACCTCCGGATGAATAAATAAAGCAACGGGTAAATGGATACCAATATCTTCAGGACGGCGTGGGAATTCCCGTTCAAATTTACAAACGACAGATAAAGATGAACTGTTTTAAACCGTAAGAACTTTATAAATAATGAACATTAAATTAAAACTTTCCATATTTAAATGATTGCAATATTATCCTATCTGACCAACGTTATTTATTAATTAGTTATAATTTTATTTAATGTATTTATTTTGTAAAATCATTTCCATTTATTTATTTATTAGTTCTTTAAGTTTTATTATGATTTCTGTTTTTCATTAAACTAGTTATATAAATATTAAACTTAAGTCGGGCGTGAATGGCTATCTAGATTTGTAAAGTTATATTAGGGGAGGGTAATCTTAGGTTATTTGTTTCGTAGTTAAATTAGGTCAATGGATTGGATATATTGGTGTAGTTAGTAGATGTAATGCAAGATTCGCTACGGGCAGAATCGCTTCATACGCCGCACACTTCCGTTTGCCTATGGAAGGAATTATAAGTCGGATACCGCAGTTCCTTTCTATGGAGTTTTTGTTTTATTGCCCTTCTTGTCAGATAGATGTAATATTCCTATCTGAAGAGAGGCAATTTCTTTTCTTAACTTTTTGTGCCGCCGTATTTCGTATTATATTGAATACATCGATATATCAGATGGATTGATGCTAGTTTGACTACGAATTTTAGCCTAAGGTTAAATAGGGATAGAATGTTTATTTTCAAATGCAAATCTATGTAGTCTATTCATACTTGACACTAAACAAAAATGCATTAAATTTAAGTTGTTTATAGACATTTGCATGGATTCGTTATCGGTTAATTATGTTTTGGATTTCATATTTGATCAAAATATAGAGACATTCGATAAATAATGATACCTTACTGGGGAGTATCTAAAATGTATTTATTCGGATGTCTTTTAAGTTATTGATGACAATGCAAGTATCTTATGGTGAATACTATTGGGTTACTTATAAATTTCCCTCTGCAATTGTCGGTATCAATGATTTTATGTTTTGATCGTTTATGTTGATTTTGAAATGTTTTTGACCGTTGTAATCTATGTAACCAATCTATACGCAACATATTAAAACAAGCTTTTATAATCCCATCTGTGCGAACTTAATTACAATGTAAACTTATAATATAATAGAAATTAAAATGTAATTTAAAATCTAAAGTAAAGTTAAAAATAATGTTAGATGTTAAAATATAAACTGATACTAAAACAATTTTCAATCTTATATATATGTGCATAAATAAATGTTTGTATGCTAATTACTGGCAGTGGCTTAGTTTATTTATTTTTTAATATTGAAATTATAATTAGATAAGGTATTATAGTATTAAATCTCTGCTATTCCACTGAGCTAGTGACATGGGCTAACGACCGGAATCAAAATATATTAAAAAAAAATTTTTTTTTGACTTACGTATCTGCCTACTTTATAAATTTTTCTAGGTTCAAATGCCTAGATGGCGCCCTGTAGTGCAGATCATGATAAGCTCGCTAATTTTCCGGATCGTTACAATATATATATATACTAAGACAATAAAGCCTTGACTATAGGTTGAGATTGTTGATAGCTTAAGGGTTGATTATCATATATATACTAAAACAGACCTCTTTTTTACATTTATACAATTCTATATTAGAATCTATGAGAATTTAAATCCTGGAGTCAATGGATGTTAGGAATATCAACACTGACTATCTCTGAACTTAATATCCTAACTAATGACAGTCAATTGAGTATCCTCCATATTTCCTGACGATCATTCACCTCAAACATATTCAAGTAAAGAGAGAATCTATTCTTTGCTGCTAATGATGTGATTTACTTATTTATAACATATCTACGATACTGCAGATTGAGGTGTCATCTCTAAAACAAAACATCTATAGGTTGAGTTCAAATTCCTTTCTAGCTTCTTAGATATTAACCCCTCCATTCATTTACTACTAGCTCAGAAAAAGAAACCAAGGCAATACATGGCAGGGTGTGTGTAGTTGGAATGAGAGAGAAAAACAGACAACTAGACTTAAAATACTATGAATACATAAAAAAAAGAAATATTTACACATTTACAGTATTTATACTTTTTATGATACTTAGGAATGAATCCAATGCATCAAATATATATATATATTTAAAAGTTATGTATTCATATTGGAGAAAATTCATTTAATTAGATTAAACTAAACTTATAACCTCAAATATGCTTACATCCAATGTAAAACAATTATATAATTATTATTTATATTAATAATGCAAATAAAGATTGGCAAAAATATAAATCAATAGATAACAGATATATACAAGTTATAATAAATATTAAATACTAATCACTGAATAAGAAATTATTTATAAATTCTATTTGCTATAGCTTTTAAAAAAAATTATATTAAGAAAAAAAATTTAAATACATATTTAAGGAAAGTTAAAATTATTTACAGAAAATTAATATTAATTTTAATTTTGCCATAATTATTATTAGTATTTTTTTGCACAGACCTTTAATTCCAAATAAAAATTGATTTTACCAGATCATCAGAATACTGATTTTACCCTTTACTCCATTAAAAATAGGTTTGAACCTGGTGAAAATTTATTTATAAGAATCTTTATTGGAAAAGTTTAAATGGTTGTCGTAGATTAGTCGCTATATTCCACTGGATGGTGCTGTTTTCGCGCTAAAACACATAAAAATGCTATTTCCGCGGCCGACACCTTCGAACCTGTATTTTCTATAATACAACTTTTTTGTTGTGCTACAGATTGCAGGCCGCTATGTCGCGTCGCAGTACAGCATGTATGTTTTACGCAACAAATACATTTTCCGAATTCGCACAGTTTATAAAATGGTTACGGCTTGGGGAGAGGGTGTGTTTTTTTGAATTGGATGAAAATGTTGTTGTCATTAAATTTTTTTTTATTTTAAAGTATTGAAATGTTCACATTTTGTAAAGTAATAATTAACAGACTTTTTACACCGTAGTGTATTGAAGTTTTAAGTATTAAATGTTGACGAGATATATGTATAAAGTTATTTCAAATTAGGTAATGAGTCAAGTAACGTACTGTTCGTAATATTTCACGAGACAAAGAAATTGTAACGTGTGTATATTTTTGAAATAAAAAAAAGCATTAAGACAAAAATATCCCGTAAGAAAAGTACAATTGTACACGGTTTTTTTAAATGTCATAAAAAACATATATTAAACATTTTATTATATATATTTGTTGTTGTTTAAAAAAGTTTTAGTTTCTTTCTTTTCTCCGACTACTGTTATACTTTGTTGAATATAGTTTACATTTATAGTTATCATTTATTTTATAGATGTTAGTAAAAAAAAATATTTACAAAAATACGATTTTGATACTTTTTATTTTAACATTACAAACAACAGAAAAATAACCCTAAAACTAACCCTAAACCTAACCCTATAACTAACCCTAAAACTAACCCTAAAGCTAACTCTAAAGCTAACCCTAAAACTAACCCTAAACCTAACCATAACAACTTTTACTTTTAGTTGTCATTCGATTTAAAATAAAAAATAGCGGTAAACAACAACAACAAAAAAACCGTAACCCCAGTAAAAAAATTTCCGATAGAAAATTGATTTTTCTAATAAAAAGCAAACTAAAAAAGACGAATCAAATTGTAATTTGTTTCCTAAAACTAACCCTAAACCTACCGTAACAACTTTTACTTTTAGTTGTCATTCGATTTGAAATAAAAAATAGCGGTAAACAACAACAAAAAAAAAGCCACAACCCCAGTAAAAAAATCTCCGATAGAAAATTGATTTTTCTAATAAAAAGCAAACTAAAAAAGACGAATCAAATTGTGATTTGTTTATTTTAGTTTACATTTATTATTATCATTTAATTTGTATACGTTAATAAAAGAATAATATTTGAAATTAAATAATATTTAAAAAAGACGATTTTCTTTTGTTTTTATTTTCGCATTACAAAAAACGCATCAAAATGATTATAATTAACGGCCCGGGAATGATCATATTTTATAGTTTAAGCGTGAAAAGTGCGTCATCGTGTGGGATATAGTAGTTATTCGACGAGAACCGTTTAAATATTCATTTGGTACACTTTTCTTGAGTTTTTCTCTGGGTAGAATGATGGTATGATTGCATTATGGATATATTGACTGCTTGTTATAATTCATCAATGGCTGGTGCATGCAGATATGATCCACTTATAAAATTGGCAACTGCAGAAGGCTGCATAATTCTTGGCTTAACTGACTAGTATATTAATAAAAATTTTCAACCCCACATAGCGAGATTTTCAGCAATTGTATGATTTTCCATATTAGTTGCATTAATAATTCACAAGTTAGCTGCTTATTGAATAACTGAAAATGTCGTCCTAATCAGCTTAACTTTCTGGAATGCTGTTGAACAGTTTCCACTGGCTAAGTTGATCCAAAAGTCCTTGATTACTGTGATGTTACAGCTTTCTTAAAACAAAAAACTCTCCTTCTAAAGATAAAAAATAAAAACTGATGTCTAGCACCATTTTTTACGATCAACATTATTCAAGATTTTCATGTAAATACTCCAGGTATATTTATTGTTACAAATTAGTTTTAACCTCATTACATTCTTTTTTAAATATATATATATATAACTTGCTGGTATGAATGAAGAAGGAAAAAAATAAATGATGTGATTTTGTAAAAAAAAAAAAGATTCCAAAAAAAAAAAAACAATTAATTCCGACCTGAATACTATTGCTCATAATTTGAGCCCATAAAATACTTTATTATTACAAATAGAATAAATGTATTCTCAGTCCAATTTTCTTTTAAACCATATTAATTATATAGTTCTACCTTTCTCCCAAGATCAGTTTTAATAACACAACAAATGTGTTTGGGATCATCTGCAAATATGCTATATAACTCTGTTGAACCCACTTAACCTTTGTATAACAGAAATTAATTCTATTATTTATTTATTTCTCTTTTATGTATCTATTTTAGCATGTAGGTGAAAAGTTTGTAAGGTCAGACTAACTTTATTTTAAATAGCTTGTGGCTAAACCAGTTCAATACATTTACATTCTATACATTAACTACATATATTTTAGCAAGATAAGTCACAAAGTTTTTAAACAAAACAAAATTAAACATGCCAAAACTCTATTACTATTGGAACATAAAAATTATAGCACTATTATTAAAGAACATCATCCAATTCATAAACATGTATGTATAAATGCTTAAATTGTATTGTTAACAAAAAATTATTTTATGGTTAGCCATGATACGTCAATTATCCTTCATATATTCTATTAATTCACAGCTTGCTATACAAATATAGTCCATTACTATAACTTATTCATATTACATTTCCATTTTGGTACAATCACAATTCCTTGTTAAACAAAGATGTTCCATCTCCTAACATCACAAATGGAAATAAAACACCACTGAAGTACTATGCTTAGTACTGGAATGTTTACATTAAGTCAGAGCAATACTCTCTCTCAGTCAACACTTTAGCTTCATATAAATACCAATTACCGTTAAAATATAATTTATTTGATTATCATTTAAAACATTTCATAGAAGCACTATTAAATCTAATTACTTCAAATGCCACTTTAAATAAAATATATTTAACAGATTTCCAAATATATATATATATATATATGATGTCTTACTGCTTTTACAAAAAAATTTTTTTATTAAAAACCAACTAATAACTTTAAAAATTGTTAATAAGTTTGCAGTGATCCGATATTAAAATTCCAAATATTAAACTTTATACATTTTGTAGTAGTTTAGCAATCTCTATAGGTCAAATCTGGAAAACAAAAAAAAAATTATCTCATAAATTATCTTCATGTTTTTTAAGGATTGTGTTTATGACTTTGGCAGAACTTTTCATATATGCCATCCAATTGTAATTAAATTAGCCTCAAAACAATAATAAAAACCATTATGCAACAATAAAATGAACGAGTGATAAAAGTATATTTCTTTACAAATTCACAATGACTTTTTTATGATAAATATTTTCCATTTCTAATATCAACTTTATTTAGATTCTCAAAACATTACAGCATCTTGTATACTACAAATACTACAGCAACAAAAAAATGCTGCTTTGAATCTTTTTTTTAATCTCTTATATTAATGAAATGATTAACATTCGGTGTTCTTAAAATTATGTTTCCAGCATAGAGTTAAAATATTTACACTGATCTATGGTAAATACAAATATTTCAGCTCCATATCTATAGAGCTGTGGAAAGCAAAGATTTAAATATCCACTGATATAAATCTATAAAATTGTTCTTTTAAGTGTTTTAGGGTGTTCAAACTTGATTGTGAACAAGTGAACCATATTTGTAATTATCTACATGGCTATACTAACATTCTTCAAATATAAACATTCAACTAATCCAGTCTCTCACTAAGACATCTTTTCCTAATCTTATTAAATCCCTGTAAAAATTTGTGAATCAAAAATATAATTTTGCTTCAATTTTAAAACGGTTTATATTTTAAGCATCTATCAACCCAAACCCAGAGTTTATCTCAAGTACCTGCATATATGATCTCTTGCCACCCAAACATCTTTTAACAAGTAGCATCATAATCCATAAAAAAATTGTATTTATAATCAAAATATTGATTTCACAATATAAATTAGTATTAAATATTTCAATTTGTTCCAAAAATGTTATGCTATTGTTTAATTAATCAGTCTATTTACCTTAATTAATGACAAACACATTACCGATTTGCACCAAGATCCAAGAGATATACTTCTATTCATAAATCTTTGCACATAATGCTAAGGCTCAATGGCTGGATAATATAAAATATCTTACACATTATCAATTATGAAAATCAACTTTCAATTGTTGTTTAAATATAAGTAATAAAAACAATGAATTCCATTAGTTAATTTTAAACTTCTAGGTGTAAATTTTAATTAGCAAGATATTAATATAGAATGATATAATGTGGTAATGACTACTCTGTTATAAAGATAATTACATATTCTATAATATATCTTGAGCAATCACTAATAATTTCCCAGGTTGTTCAGTAGGATAACAAATTTCCATAAAATTTTATGTGAAATCTACTTTACTCATAACATCTGATAATCTGTTCTCTCGAACCTACTTTAACTTTAACTAATGCATGAGGTATAATTTGATTGTCACACTGAAATATTTGCAATTAGAAAAAGATTATTTTTTGTAGAACTTATTACAGTTTACTTATAAATCGGTGAGTCAAAAAGTAATTTTGTTGGTTAAAGCAATTAACTGTATTAACTTTCATATAAGATGATAAAAGGCTCTGGTAATATATAATCCAATGATATAAAGACCTTGTTTAAGTGTGAATACTTTAAAATTTCTACATCCTTTTATATCCAATCAACTTTTTAATTATATTAAAAACTTGCTCATCTATGACAAGCCCTTCTTTAGCATTTTGGAAATTTATTTGACACTCTTTGTAAATTTTTAAAATAAGTATAAAAATCCCCTATATATGACACATCACTACCATAACTGCTGCAGGTAGTACAAGTCTTGTCTTATAATAAAAATCTTTCAAGAAATACAGTTAATTTATGAAGTTACTACTATTAAATCAGACATTTCAATTAATGTTGTACATATTTTTTTGTTGTGTGAAGTACCATCCTACAATTAAAACATTACTTTACAAAGTTTGCAATATAAACTTTACTGTTCAGTATTTAAAAATTCCAATGTATGAATATAGCAGCAACACTATCAGCTATCCTATTCTTGGTAATGCAATTGTCTATGTATTAACATTGACTTTTTTAATCATTTCTAAGCATGGTTGAATATATTCCCAGTCTATACATTTACCATGATAATATGTTTGAAATGGTAAGTTTTTAATAAATCTGTTCCAACTAATATTTATTTATGGATTAAATTTGATTCTAAATGAAAGAACAATACATAAGCAGCAAACCAAACAGTAAGCAACAGATATATTTTTGAGAACAACAAGAAAGAATTGAAAGTGAAATAATATAAGAAAGAGGACAAGCAAACATCATTGACATCATTAAAAAAATTTAGAGATTGATATGCGTGATGTGTAAACATCATGTCACTAGAAGAGATGACAATAGACTGACAAGTAAAATTCAAATTGAATTCTAAGAGACTGTGAAAGACCCAGAAAGAAATGAAACATAAATGATATATAAGAAAGTTTTCTAAAATGATAAAAATAAGAAAAGCTATGGATAATAAAAACTGAATTAAAATCAAAGAGCCTCATTAATGGATAAAAACGATAATGATATATATATATATGGATACACTATTTTAAATATATATACTAAATAAATTTTGATGTATTTCTTAGCATTTTAAAATATATTTATATTTCTAATGGAAAATATTTTTTATATTTATGGTGAATGACTTGTATCACAATTGAGACACTATAAACAGATATAGTGAATAAATATTTTAATCAAAATAAAGTTTAATATTTTATGATTACTATTATTTCAATATATATTACATAAATCATGTTTGAATAAATTGAATTGTTTTCAAGTGTTAAAAAAAATTGTTTAATACAATAAAGTACTGTATGATGAAAAAAAAGGTGTTAAAAATAAAGAAATAATAAATTTTATATTTAAAAATTCGATTTTATTATCTTCTTTTTGATATATATAACTAAAAAAAAAAAAAAAATCACATAAATTCTAATTTTTACTTACCAAAAACAAATTGTTCATTGTCAACTAACCGTATAGATGCTAAAGGACAACGCTGAAAAATTAAAATTGTTAAATATAAATTCTATTAAAGTACATATTTTTTTATTTTTAAAATACAAAACAAAAAAAAATTTTAAATGATGCTAGATAATGATTTTTCAGACACAAAAAAGTGTATACATATATGCATGTAACATAATGGCAGTATACACAATACTTTTAAACTGCCAATTACCATATCATAGATTCTACAGCAAACACCTTAACATTAAAAATAAAAATAATAACTATTTCTTTAACACTCTGAAATAATTTGGATTTCTATTTATCAAATGTTTACATGTATTCAAGATTTCTTTTAGTGAGCATATGACATTGAGCCACATTTAGATACAAACATATATATATATAGACACATATATACAAGAATCAACAAATTCCAGCAAACTGTAAAGCCAACAAAAACATTATTCTCCAGTCTCAAAAGCAAATAATTTTTAATGATATCATAAATTCCAGATATGTAGTGGCAATTACAACTTTTTTGACAGTATGATTTATTATAATAAAAATGCAGTTTTAATTTTTAAGTCTTGCATGATTTTACATGACACAATTTACATGAAAATCTTAACTTATATATTTGCAGTTTATAGATGGAAAAAAACTGTTCCTTCATATAATAAAATACAAAAGTTCAAGTGTATATTATACTTCAAATCTCTTGGATATTCAAAGGCTGATATTCATGTTTTAAATTGAGAATATTGAGCTATAATAATCTATGCAAGTAATTTTGTAATCTGATCAAAGATTAAAAACATATATACAAAATAAAAAAAAATTCAAAATCTAGCGGTTTTAACTAATATCTGATCTTTATATATTGTTCCTCATAAGTTGAAATTCTTATCATCTAAATTAACTCCTAATAGTTTTTTTTGTACTTTGTTCCTCACTTACAGACCAAATTAAGATTGTTATCCAAATTAATTAGCCAGATAAAATATATATATATGTGTGCATTTATAATCTAGTCCAATAGAAACAATGAAAAATTATTATACTTTTTGCAATTTTTTATTAATGAAATAAAAAAATACAATTCAAAATGAAAGTTAGTCATTTTTGTTCTTAAATACCAAAAATAAGTTGATAAATTCTTACTTGTTTCGCAATTTCTCTCAAACAAGCAACACCAGGTTCAAAGCTGGAAAATATAATAGATCCATATTTTTTCATCTGAGGTATTGGGCGAATTTTTAATGTTACTTCTGTAATAACCCCCAGAGTTCCTAAGTAGTAAACAAAAATAAAGAAATAAACTCAAAAACAAATCAAAATAATAAAAATTATTACAAATTATTATTTTTAATATATACATAAATAATTATAAATTTATGACATTTATTATTCCACTATGTTCATCATCATTGAAGATCATCAATTGTTTTGCTAAGGGAAAATAAAGATAAACATCGATTCTGCCTTATCTAAAAAAACTTAGGCTTCTTTGAGTAGACTTAAATGTTAATCATATTATTATAATAAAGAATTCTCATTAAATATCACATAACACAAAAGTAAATAAGGAAATGAACAGTAAAGAAGACATTACACACTAAAGTAATCAACTGCAGATGTTTTAATACTTTTTTTCCATCTTGTTTTATCTTAATCTAATAATTATAAGAAATTCTGTGTTTATTACTAAACTATTCTTAAATATTACTGTTACAAATCCATCATAATATATTTTTTCTACCTACCTATCCCTACATAAAAAAATTCTAACTTTTAGCTGCAAACATGGCTTTATTATTTTTTAAGTTATAATTATATTTTCTTTAATTCCATTTAATGACAGCTTTAGCATAAACCATTATATTTTTATTGCAAATCTGAATAAGTTCCTATAAGTCTTCATGCTCAAAGGGATTATAATTGGCTAACAATTTTTACAATGATTTCATTATTTTTACTGTAAGTATATTTTTACTCATCAAAACAAAAATGTTTTGTTTTACAATTTTCATAGTTATTTAAGCTTCATTCGATTTAATTTATTAATATTTATAATTAATCATCAATATTCTATCATTTTCTCTGTTGTGATCTTATTCCAACACTTATGTTATACAGAGCATGGATATAATGAACCTCTTATGCTATCAGTCATCTCCATGAAGTAGTAGTGACCATTTGGATTGTGCACCTATATTTTCATCTTTTAACTACATGCACATAATTCTCATTCCAACTTTTTCTTTTTCATTTTCTAACTTTTTACACTTTCTCTTTTTTGTTTCTAGAGTTAAATGACAAGTATGATAAAATCAAATATATACATAATAAAATATATGCTTTACAAGAGATTTCTAAGTGTAAAACGTAGAATAAAAAATGAGCACAAGACATTTGATATCAATTAAATATATAAGATAAACTTCAAGTTCATGAAATGATTTTTTTATTACCAGTTTATTTTTTTCTCTCACTGGTTATGCCACCTATTGTAAACTTTAGTAATCAAAAGATGTCAAATAGTAGTTCTTAATAAATCCCCTATTTTTCTAGCCAATATCTCCAGATTAGTTTCTATCTAATGGGTTTCATCAGTGAGCTTTTGGATCTGGGAACAGAGCACTTAAGATTTTTTGAATTAAATATAATTTTTCTCTAATAGGTATCTTTTATTTCTTTGTTTTACTATCAAGGTAAGATCTGAAATCAGTTCATTATTTATACATTATAGTATTCTTACTTTTTAAATAACTATAGCCACTTTTATTCTTGGACCAAGATTGATATAAAATCAATAAGACATCACATGACTCCAGTTTACATAATGCTTTTCATTATCCCTTTTTTTTTTTCTCACCACAATTGTGGCCCATAGTGTAAGTTTTAGATGCCAGATAATAATGCTGGATAAATCCCTATCCAGTGCAATTATATTCACTTTTCCCAATCTACTTTCTAATTGATAGCTTTCATTAGTGAGAAACTTCTGGGTCTGGAAACAGTGTACTTAAATCTTTTGAACCTAATACACCTATTCTCAAATAGCCATCTTTTATATCTCTGTTTTATTATTAATTGACTAGTCCAAATTTAAAAACATTATTTTTTTCAATCTAGACCAATTTCCTTATTGTGACACGACAACTTTCTTTCTTCCCCTACTAACTGAATTTTAGTTATTAGAATCGTCGTCGATTCTAATAACTTTCCTCCCCTCACTCCTCTGTGACACGACAACTTTCTTTCTTCCCCTACTAACTGAATTTTAGTTATTAGAATCGTCGTCGAGGGCGCCACCAAGGATTTCTCTCTTGGAACCTGGTCACGTAACTTTACATAAACCTGGTCTTTATTTATTTTCGAACGACGATTCACTGATTATAAACTTTGATTATAATCTCACAGGGGTTTTCCTTTAAGAACACTAACTAATTATTATAAATAATTCAAGAATTCAAGAATATGTTGGACAAAAAAAACTTTTAATTTCTTTGACTACTATTTATTATTAATAACCTTATAATTCTATCCGATCCAGAAAGAACTGACTTACAATTTCTGATTTTCCCTCTGTTTACTTTCTAATTATGCTTCCCAAATATTTACCATAGATTTACTCGTGCCTACACTAATACTGCGAATTCTAGCAGACGTGTATATAAGATGACTTATAGTATTTTTAATCTTTCCTGAAGTTTATTTTTAAACTCCACTTTCTTTGGTAAATAAATAAATTGCAAAAATCTTACAATGAACGTATAAGTGTCTTTCGTTTTCTTATACTTTCAATTCTTTCCTTATTTTCTACTAACAAACGAGTAACGCCCCAAGGTTCTCTGTTACTTGGCGACGCACTTTTATACCCCCACCCTGTTGTTACTCTCTAGATCGAATAGATATTAAATAATTTAAAATACAGTTATTCCAATATTTCATAAAAAATATTGAACGAAAATTAACATTAATAGATTGCAATATTAAACAAATTTATTTCCCCCCCTCTATTGTTGAAACATTCGTAATAAACATAATAAATGAAAATTAAATTAAAGATAAAGTTCTATTACGCTTTACTTAGAGTTCTCATTAATTGAAAAGTTTATAATTACCCTGATCGATCAGAGCGGAGTGGCCTGATTTTCGTAGGTTTTACATTCCATTGGTCGTGCCTTTGTCCTTGTATATGCGAATTTCATGAGTGTTCCTTTGGTTGTCCGGCTAGCAATATCCGTTTCTTCCATTCCATAACTCTCTCGATAGCTTCATTCAGATGGAGTGGTGGTCAATTCCCCAAAGGGGAAGGTTGTGATAACTTTAGCCGCTATACATTTGACAAGAGTCCGCAAAATTAAATTTCAATAATAATAATTTTTATTGTTCGAAACACAGCTGCTTTCTTTATTGTCCTTGCTGGTCTCTAAAAGTCAAGTCAACTGATCTCTCTAAAAGCGATCTTATCTCCACTCTTTCTTATCTTTTTTTTTTTTTTAATTAGCGGAATAGCAATTACTAACCAAATATTTTTACTTTGTGAAAGTTTCAACAATAGAGTATAATTACTACCAAGAATCTAATTTTGTTTTCTTTTCCCCACCCTTTTATCTCTCGAATTTTTCTCCCTTTTAATTAAACACTTTTAACATTTTTTTTTTTTTTTTAATAAATTATATTCAATTTTATTTGTTTATTTCAAAATAAAAGTTCAAAATTTTTACCCTTTCCATTAAATCAAAACCATTTGTTAATTTTTTTTTTTTTTCATTTTACAAACTATTTAACTACAAAAATATTTATGACAAATTATAAATATGTGAGCTTATATATATATGAGCTGACTTAAAATATCAGCTCATTGCCCCATTTGTCATAAAAAAACAATAAAAAAAAAAACTTTAATTGCCCGCGGTGACTTGTCCCCTTCCCCCTTACAAGGTTTTAAAGATCTTGCGTTATACACTCCCTTCTTACCTTTCTTTCCTAGAATCATGAATGCATTGGGACCACATTTTTGAATGATTTTGTATGGACCTTCAAATAAAGGGAAAAATTTCTTATATTGCTTCTCGCTCATTTTACTCACAGGCTGGGTTTTGACATAAACCCAATCTCCTATCTTAAAATGTACTGGACTATTATTCCCTCTTTTCTTTCGCTGTTCAGCTTTTTTTTTTAATCTCTCTCTGGCGCAACTTCGATCCTTCACTATGTCTACTGTTTCATTCTCGGGGGCAAACGACACTTGAGAAGAGAAGGTTCCAGATGGCCGTAATGTAATCGTTCAGGGGCAAACCCCGTAGACTCGTGGTACGTGCAATTAATAATTTTCACTATTTGAGGAAGTACTTTCACCCAATGTTTATGATTTTCCTTCAAATGTGCCCGAAATAAGTTTCCCAATTCCTTCATAACCCTTTCACACGGGTTAGATTGGGGATTTCTTATAGAGGTTAAGATATGGTGTATGTTTTCCTGTTTTATCCAACTTTTCCATTCCCTGGATATAAATGGTGTCCCATGGTCACTCAAAATTGCACGTGGTCTTCCCACCTGAACAAATTGTTTCTTCTTTAACACAGCAATAGAATTTTTTGTATCGGCTTTGTGCAATGGATAAGCCCGTACCAGCTTCGAAAACACATCGAACGTCACCAAGATATATTTATATCGACGAAACGAAGGTAATGGGCCATAAAAATCGATGGCCAACAATTCATTTGGGTTTTGGGCTATAATAGGAGTCAATATTCCCGCATAATTTTTATTCACCGGTTTATTTTGTCTGCATCCATGGCACATCTGAAGTGTATTAATAATCGACCTATACATATTTGGCCAATAATACCACCTCTGTAAAATTTTATTCACTTTAAGTGCGCCATAGTGTCCATATGTCCTATGTACATAATTTATTAAGCGCATTCTTAAGCTTTTGGGTATGACTATTCTCCAGTAATCGGTTCCTTCTTTGACCTGAAACATCAACGTTCCGTTTATCATTTTATACCGATTTATTCTATTATTATTTTTTTTTTGCGTCGGTTTGCTTGCGTAGGTCGGTATCATTGTAACGTTGTATTATCTTTTTGCATGTGGGATCGGATGACTGAAAAATTTTTATCCTCTTCATGTCCCTTTCCATCGACATATCCGCATCTATTATAAGTGGAGTTAACCGTGCTCCCTCTAATGTTAAATTTTGGCCTGTATCCGGTACCGGATTTCGGCTCAATATGTCCGGCACGATATTTTCCTTCCCTGAGCAATGAACCATTCGGTAGTTAAATCTTTGTAAATATAACGCCCACCTTATAAGCCTATCGTTTGTTAAGTAGCATTTATTTATAAACTCTAGACTCTTGTGATCCGTAATAATAATAATCTCGGATCCTAATAGTAAATGTTTAAGTTTATTTAACGCCCATATGATGGCCAGTGCTTCTCTTTCTGTAGTCGTATAATTTCTTTCTGCAGAGTTTAAATTTCTACTTAAAAAATACAAGACTTGCGGTTTTTTTTCTTTATTCTCTTGAAATAATACAGCCCCCAACCCCACTTTACTGCTGTCGGTCTGGAGCATAAAAGGTTTATTAAAATCCGGGTATGCGAGTATGACGTTTTTTTCAAAATTTTCTTTAATTTTGCTGAATGCCTCGCTTTGTTTTTTAGTCCACTCCCACCTGCTTTCTTTTCTAAGCAATTGTAAAAGTGCCTCCGTGTCTACAGAAAATTTCTCGTAAAACCTCTGATAAAAACCACATAGGCCTAAGAATGACCTAATTTGTTTTTTATTCTTAGGTTGAGGAAAACGACTTATAGCGTCAATCTTATCAGGATGAGGTCTCACTTCTTGAGCACAAACGAGATGCCCTAAAAACAAAATTTCTTTTTGCAATATATTACTTTTTTTTAGATTTATCGTCATATTTTTCTGCTGGCATTCTTGAAAAAATATATTTAAACTTTCCAAATGTTCTTGAGGTGACCGTGATGCTATAACAACGTCATCCATATAATATACAATAAGTTGTTTTACCCTATCGGATAACACCTGGTCCAAACATCGAAGCAACCTCGACCCACTGTTAACTAACCCAAATGGCACTCGCTGAAACACATATGTATATCCCTCATATCTAAATGCGGTGTATTTTTGGTCTTCTATATGTAATGGCATCTGCCAATAACTCGATGTTAGATCGAAAGACGAAAAATATTTCTTCTCTCGGAATTCCAATAGTAAGTCTGTGATACGCAGCGGCACATCTCTATCAGGAATCGTAATGGCGTTTAACTGACGCACGTCTAAACACACTCTCATTGAACCGTCTTTTTTTTTTACTATCACCAGAGGATTTATATATGGGGATTGCTGTTTTTTTATGATACCCCATTTTTCCATCTGTTGTATTTGTTTGTCTACTTCACTTTTATATTTAACTGGAATGGGGTATGACCTGCCCTGGAAATGAGTCTCTGTTTTTACTTTGATACGATGCGTATAGCCCTTTATAATCCCAGGATTCGTAGCAAACACTTGTTTGTGCCGCTGCAATATCTCTCTAAGTTGGTCTTTCCCTTCACTATTATCCTTTTCTAACTTGCTTACTTTATCGTCTATCTCCATATCAATATCATCTACTCTCACACATGCTATCCTATTGCTTAGTTTATTACGATCACTAAAGAGTACTTTTTCATTTTTTATTATTACTACCTTTTCATTAAAATTGATTTTTGTCCCCGTTTGATACATAAAGTCAGACCCCAGTATCATATCTTCTATTAAACCTGGCATAGATAATAGCGTATGTTGTATTATATTTTTTTTCCCACTTGTATTTCTCCATATACTTGCACGGGGTCGAGTTTGACTTTTTTCCCATTTGCCATAGTTATTTCCGATTTCTTTAATGGTAACGTATGCAGTGATCCCTTCTGACTTCTGATTTGATTGAGCATTTTGTTCGAGATTATGGAGACCTGACTTCCCGAGTCCAACAGAGCTTGTACTTCAATCCCCTGTAATTTTACTGCAATTACAGGGCACGTTTGCTCCGCCATTGTCTGAATTTTTTCTTCTTCTTCTATAATAACGTTTAATAATTTGAGATGCGTTTCTTCTCCCTCTTCTTGTTGCTGCATGTTTTCCTCATCCGTTAGTGCTTCCAAGACTTCTTCTAACCCTTCGTGTATGCACGTCTTTAACCTATTCCGTATATTTCTTGGCATATTTCTGCTTATTATATTCATAATCTGGCATTCTGGAATCGGATATTCAATTCCGTTTCTA
The DNA here is from genome assembly GCA_028023455.1 of Epiperipatus broadwayi. Classification (NCBI taxonomy): domain Eukaryota; kingdom Metazoa; phylum Onychophora; class Udeonychophora; order Euonychophora; family Peripatidae; genus Epiperipatus; species Epiperipatus broadwayi. The sequence goes on from JAQFVV010000062.1 coordinate 6,636,826, forward strand.
CGTCCCTTTGTAATCTTTCTTGCCTTTCTATGTTCCAAAATCTTCGTATCAGAGCTTTAGTGTACTGTTTAAAACTATAGGGCTTCTCTTATATAGTTCTCCACCATTCTCTTGCTGTGCCTTCCAGATAGCTACTTGCTATGATTATTTTTACCTTCTCTCCTACTTTGTATATATCAAAACACTCTTCTAAACTTTCTATGTGTTCGAATAATGTTTCCTCATTTTTCCCTTCGAAAATTATTATCTCCATTCCATCTTGCATTTTTACTCGAGTTATATTTTCAATTATTTCCTATAGTACTAACTCCCCCCGATGGAGTCCTGACCCCGTAATCCCATCTGAAACCCACCCCCTTACTAAAAAATTTACTCTCTCTTTTAACTCTAATCTCTGGGCGTTTCTCTTGTTAACGAGCCCGACACGTTGGAAGCGCCATTTTCTAACTTTCCTCCCCTCACTCCTCTGTGACACGACAACTTTCTTTCTTCCCCTACTAACTGAATTTTAGTTATTAGAATCGTCGTCGAGGGCGCCACCAAGGATTTCTCTCTTGGAACCTGGTCACGTAACTTTACATAAACCTGGTCTTTATTTATTTTCGAACGACGATTCACTGATTATAAACTTTGATTATAATCTCACAGGGGTTTTCCTTTAAGAACACTAACTAATTATTATAAATAATTCAAGAATTCAAGAATACGTTGGACAAAAAAAACTTTTAATTTCTTTGACTACTATTTATTATTAATAACCTTATAATTCTATCCGATCCAGAAAGAACTGACTTACAATTTCTGATTTTCCCTCTGTTTACTTTCTAATTATGCTTCCCAAATATTTACCATAGATTTACTCGCGCCTACACTAATACTGCGAATTCTAGCAGACGTGTATATAAGACGACTTATAGTATTTTTAATCTTTCCTGAAGTTTATTTTTAAACTCCACTTTCTTTGGTAAATAAATAAATTGCAAAAATCTTACAATGAACGTATAAGTGTCTTTCGTTTTCTTATACTTTCAATTCTTTCCTTATTTTCTACTAACAAACGAGTAACGCCCAAGGTTCTCTGTTACTTGGCGACGCACTTTTATACCCCCACCCTGTTGTTACTCTCTAGATCGAATAGATATTAAATAATTTAAAATACAGTTATTCCAATATTTCATAAAAAATATTGAACGAAAATTAACATTAATAGATTGCAATATTAAACAAATTTATTTCCCCCCCTCTATTGTTGAAACATTCGTAATAAACATAATAAATGAACATTAAATTAAAGATAAAGTTCTATTATGCTTTACTTAGAGTTCTCATTAATTGAAAAGTTTATAATTACCCTGATCGATCAGAGCGGAGTGGCCTGATTTTCGTAGGTTTTACATTCCATTGGTCATGCCTTTGTCCTTGTATATGCGAATTCCATGAGTGTTCCTTTGGTTGTCCGGCTAGCAATATCCGTTTCTTCCATTCCATAACTCTCTCGATAGCTTCATTCAGATGGAGTGGCGGTCAATTCCCCAAAGGGGAAGGTTGTGATAACTTTAGCCGCTATACATTTGACAAGAGTCCGCAAAATTAAATTTCAATAATAATAATTTTTATTGTTCGAAACACAGCTGCTTTCTTTATTGTCCTTGCTGGTCTCTAAAAGTCAAGTCAACTGATCACTCTTTCTTATCTTTTTTTTTTTTTTAATTAGCGTAATAGCAATTACTAACCAAATATTTTTACTTTGTGAAAGTTTCAACAATAGAGTATAATTACTACCAAGAATCTAATTTTGTTTTCTTTTCCCCACCCTTTTATCTCTCGAATTTTTCTCCCTTTTAATTAAACACTTTTAACATTTTTTTTTTTTTTTTAATAAATTATATTCAATTTTATTTGTTTATTTCAAAATAAAAGTTCAAAATTTTTACCCTTTCCATTAAATCAAAACCATTTGTTAATTAATTTTTTTTTCATTTTACAAACTATTTAACTTCAAAAATATTTATGACAAATTATAAATATGTGAGCTTATATATATATGAGCTGACTTAAAATATCAGCTCATTATATAGTCATGTATGCTTTTCAATTTGGGTGAATAACTTAATAGCAAAACAAACAAATAAAAGATGGCTGCTAGGAGAAAGATGCATTAGATCCAAAGGATTCAAGTGCACTGTTCCCAGGCCCAAAAGATTTTCACTGATGAAAATCATAAATTAGAAATTAGTTTGGGTTATTCAATAAGATGGCCTTGAGCAGAGATTTATTAATCATTATCTAGAATTTATTAATTACTAAAGCTTACACTAAATGAAATATCTATAGTAAAATAAAAAGAATTGCTAATGAACAGCATTGTGTAATTCTAGAAGCATGTGATACCTTATTTGTTTAAATGACATTTTTTAGCAATATAGTATTGTTCCTAAGATATCCATTTCACTCACAATATCACATCATCTGTAGTTATTCCACTAAAAATACAACCTTAATACAGAATATGCTTATCCATAACTAGTATATTTCTACATTTCATATAACATATTAAAATCTTAAATAATTCAAATTACTAAAATACAATAATTTGGAATGGGAAAAACACTTGAATATAAAAAATTAAATATGGAATTAAAATTTCACTGGAACCTTTATTCAATTAGGGCAAAATGAATGAAATTAAATTGAATAGCTTTCCTAAATAATATTTATATAAATTATGGACAAAGTAAAAATAAAAAATTTCTTCTACATCAAATGGGTAATATTTCTTTATTAGTTGGATTTATTTTGAATTGCTTTATGTCAATAGATGATGGTTAACATTTTAATCTCTACTTTCATAGCAGATATCTCCTCTAATTTGGCTTCAAAAAATCCTACAAGAGTTTAAAGTATTTAATTTATTACTAGAAAAAGAATAACAGCTTTAAGACATCTCAAAATATACCTATCCCACATCTTTATTTCTCTTTATTTGCCTTGGTCTAAAGACAGATGGAAATAATTAAATGATTCTATAATTAAGTAATAACCCTTGTTTACCATCAATGGTAAATTGCTGGTCCCTTGAGGTAACTTATTCTATTCTACTGTATGGAATGTTTTGAGTGACATCATAAACTTTATTATAATATTATTTAGTTGCATATTCCACAGCTTACTTTTATTAAAATAAATTCATGATTCAATCTCCCGCTGAATATTTGCAGAATAAAAATAAAACATAAGCATATTTTCTTTTTACTTATAAATATTATTTTATTTACAAATAAACAGCATTCAGTTTGATGCGGTTAAAAGAATTATAAAATAATAACCACTATATCTTAAACAATATAGACGAAAAATTATAAAAGATGGTTAAGAATATGCTGACCATCAATGAGATGGATAAAGTCCACTATCACTAACTATTGCATTGATCAACCAAAAAAAATGTAAATTGTACCATTGCCAAGAATTAGAAATCCGTTTGACATTATCATACTTATATGCTGTTCTAAAAGGCTGGTAAATTTCAATTCATTTGCAACAATCTTTCTAGATAAGACAATTTCTGTGATGGGCAGTACAATATACAAACACACATATATATAATACTAATACTATTAAATACAATTTAATAATACTTGTAAAATACAATGGTTAATGTATAAATGTCACAACTTTATTAAAATAACATTTATGAAGTAATCCAGTCTTTTGGTATTTTACTGATCATCAGTTTTTTATTTAGCAAATTGTGATCCATATATGTTTATTACTTAAAAATATAAAAATAAAATCGCAAAAATCATAAATTCAGTCCAGTACAATGTTATCGATTAGAGTTACGTAATCACCAACTATGATGATTGGATTATTTATACATATGTGATATTTAATTTTTAAGACTTGATTGCTTCAACAAAGTAATTCTTCAAAGAAATTTGTCATTGTTTGCGACATCCACAACTATTTTAACAGACAATATTTAAAAGAACATCATAGATCTTAATAGCAATGATTATACTTTGTTATCACAGAAATTAATGTCACTTTTTTAAAAATATTTTTTATGATAAAAAAGATTTTAGAATACCAATGCAAATGAGATAACTAAAATGTAACTTAATCAGTAAAAAATCAATACACCTTTATTGAGAATGTGGACACTTTATCCAGTAGAGTGTTACCTAATACTCCTAGACTAGTTTGTGGCTTAAGGCTTTCATCAGTGAAGAGCTTTGGATCTTAGATTAATGCACCTGGACCTTTAGGATCTAATGCATCTTCCTTCTAAAAGCCAGAAAAAATAATAATGCTATGTCAAAGTTTGTGCAGAAGAGATGATGATAAGAGATTCATGATGAGTAGGCCTTATATCAAGCAAAATGACTTTATGGTAACAAAAAGAAAAACAGAGAGAGAATGAAAAAAAGGGGGAAATAAAAAGACAGTTGTTGAAATAGTAAATAGCCTTTTACAATCGACATATATCCTTTAAGGTAGCAAGAGCTTGGGTTTTTTTGTGACGTCATAAATACTTTATAGTCACTGCACTTAGCAATAATAGCAAGACGGTAAAAATATACAGATTTCAAATAAACTTGAAGTAGGTCCAAAATAAAATAAGACTAATACTGAATTGCAAATAAAATTAACAAATGGAAATTAGTATTGTAGAATTGCATTTAGAAATCTATGGTAAATCTGCACTCATCACGTTTACACTCAAGATGTTTTACACAATAATGACAATAATTGTAAAACAATGTGATAAAAAGTTTTTATAATTTCAGAGATTGGAAATTCATAATATAAAACTGTTTCACAATATGCAAGCTCAGAAAAGTTATGCTATTTAAAAATATGATGCCCACTTTCAGTAATAATTATATTACACATTTATAAGCAAGGTAGTGTGTCATCCATATCCAATAAATTTTTAAAAAATGCTGCAACTTTAAGTTATAAAGTATCACACATGAAACAAAATATAGATATTGTTTTCCCATTGAAAATATAATCCAAAATCTAAGGCCATTTAGAACTTGTCTAAGAAATAATTAATGATCAACTGAAAGCAAAGATTACATTTAGAAATTATAAAGATTCAAAAAAAAAAAGCTTGTTTATTTAGTTGTTATAAATTTATGAAAGCAAAGAACAATTATTTTTACTCCTCAAATACTTTTGATTTTGATTAAATAAAATCTGTTCTAATAAATTTCTCAAATAGAAAAAAAGAATCCCATTTTAAAGCTTTAAATGATCTTTAATTATGCTCAGGTGTGCTCACAATGGTTAAAAAATGAAAAATTAAAACCTATTTTTTGTTTATAAAAGAAAAATCTTTAAAAATGTATGTTTTTTTGTTGTTGTTGATTTTATCAGTTATTTAGGAATCTAATAAAAAATATAGACTTTAATTCCATTTTTAAAAAATTCTATTTTTTAGCATATGAATGAAAAATATGGTAAAGTTTTAGTCACACAAAAAGTTGCCAATTCATTTTTTAATATAAAAATATTGTAGAAACTTTTATTGAAAGCATAAAAAAAAATTACTTTCTAAGTTTGTATTCAAATTTGAATCTAAAATTGTTAACATCAAATTTTATATAGATAATTATAAGCAAAAGAGTAAAACAATTATTTGTTTACTTTTTTTAAAACAAGTGAAGAAAAAATAAACATTATATTTGTAAATAGTTTTTTAATTAAATAAAGTTGCACTTTTCATAAGTTTATTCAATTGTCCAATTGTTTTGACTTTCAAACAGACCTCTTCAGAACTTTAAAATACAAATGTATTATACTACATCTGTTCATTTAATCAAATACAATAATTTTATTTTAATACTTTATATATATATTCATGCATATATATATCCTCCTAGTAAATTGAACCATATTTATATGTATACATGTATATTTAATAAAATATGCGATGCACTATAGCTTCTCCTTTATCAGGGTCAGGAATCTCTCAGTCATTATGCCAGAAAAACCTGTTAGCCACCTTCCCTTCCCTTTCCATTCCTCACCCTAAATTTTTCCCATATTTTTCTTTATCCCGCTCCATCCCATTTCCGCAACTTATCTTTGTCCATTCTACGGCCTTTATATCTGGATCTCTTTTACCTTTTTCCAAACCCAGCATAAAAACCAAGAACCCACTTTCTGTACAATTACTTAGTTTATATTTATTCTTCCACAACTTCATTATTTGTACCATGCTGCTTGTAAGCATTTACATTCAATTAACAGATGCCTAATATTTTCCATGCTTTCCTTACATAACTTGCAGACTAAATCACCCATATTTCTCCATTTGTGTATTTTCCTTGTTGCTAATGATCCTGTTCGAACCTTAAACAGTACTTTTCTTGCTATTATCATAAATTAACTCACACCCAATATTCTGTTTACTTCTATATATATTTAAACTCTTTTTTCTCTCCATACTAGTTCTCCATCTCTCCAACTCCCTATTTTTTATTAATGCATCTATTCTTCTATCCTATTCGTTGACACTATAACACTTGACAATTCTCATAACACAAACATCTGAGCTTTTGTACAAATATACTGACATAAAGTCTTTATCCAAATCTTCTGTACCCCATACTACCTTTCTCATTCAACTTATTGCCTGCCTTTATTCATAACCCAATTAAATACTATTTTGGCTATTCTCTTATTATCCATAAATTGCAATCTACCAAAAATTTTCATTTTGCTTTTTGCAATTTTCATATAAAAACTTGACCATTCCATTTCAGCGTGAATTGCCTCTTTTGCCATCCACATATCTGCATCTAATGCATATCTTCCTACTTCTCTTTGAACTTTTTGTGAGTAATCTAACACCCCTTTATTAATACAAAACACATCATTACCATAAGTTAATCCTGCTACTGCCATTTCCTTCCATACAATTCTTGCTACAACATATTTATTACATGAAAACACTGCTAATTTCTTTATCAACCCCTTTCTTTTCTTTGTTTCATTTATCAATTTTTTCTCCCGTTCATCCAAGCAATGAATTTTCAAATAGATAAGCATATAACAAACTCTCCATACAGTAGTGTCATCCAGTGAAAGCCATAGTAATCAATGGATGCTAAGTTTGTTTGTGCATAAAATCCCAATCTAGTGTTTATTCATCCAATATTCACAGACTAGTTTCTAGCTTGTAGCTTCCATCAGTGAGAAGCCTTGAATCTGAGAGCATTCCACTTAGCTAGCAATTAGTCTGGGATATTGGATCAGTCAGCACTAGATAGGGATTTTGGCACAAACTTTTTAGCACCATGAACTATTTATTATAGCTTGCATTGCATGGTATTACTGTAGAGAGAAACTTGCACTTGTTTTAACAGCTTGCATAAGCACAGAAAATGGTCAACAAGTGATGTTTTAATGGTTTAGTATGTTTAATATATTAAGAAATTATTAAATTAAAAAATTATATATATTTTTAAGATAATACATAAAAAATATTTGCAAACATATGCATATGTAAGTGTGTAAGTGCATACAAAAATATCAAAATAAAATTACTATATATATTTTTGCAAATAAACAAAAAATAATATACTACACAACCGTATTTTATACTCCTGAAGAAAATTTCTAGATAATCAAAATTGTTAGTTAATTGAATAAAAGGACTATAAAAAATAGGAAGAGATGATTTTTTTATAGATTTACTTAATCTAAGCAATACAAAAAGAATAAAAGAATATTTTAATTTATAATATGTGTTTAGTATTATTCTTTTTCTACATAACACCAATTTCTATGTTTATTTAATCCCTACTTTTAATTATGTTTATAAAAATATGTATAGCACTGTAATATATCCATATAAAAAATAATAGATCAGTTCTTCTCTAATTTAAAGTTATTTCTATGAAAATTTGGTCCAGTTTATGGCAAATTTGTTAATATAATCAGATACAAAAATAATAGATCAGTTCCGGATTAATTAAGTTGTTAACATTATTGCTATAAAAATTTAGTCCAATTCATCTCAAATTTGTTCATCATGCTATTTCTCAAGAACCAATCAACGATTATTAATGAAGGTTCTCTTATAAATAAAAAACACAAAGTTAAAGGCTTCAAATAAAGTTTTCAATTATAATTGCTGGTAATGAAAGTCATTCTCAATGATAGTTGAGACAATTTAGATGAGAACATTATCGTGATGAATCAATAATAATGATCACTAAACATCTTTCTTACTTTGCATTTCTGAGACAAAGATTGGTTAAGTTTCGGCACATCTGGGTTTTTTTCTCAGACAAGTAGATTACCTTACAATAATTAATTTCTAAGCAGTTAGACTAATTAATTGGGTCATATACCCTTCCACAAAGTAAATACCGAGGGGCCTTCAATCTTTCACCCGATAGCTATCCAATAGGGGTAAATCCTTTGTTACGGTTTGTGCACACAATCTGAGTGTTTCCAGTAAGGTAGGGGATCTGCTATTAAATATAGTCAGCCCTTTGGAGGCAAGACAAAGAGCAATTACTTCTGTCAACCTAAATGACTGAACGTGCTCTCCAAAAAACCTTCTGCCATCAGCAAAGGTATTTTCTCTAGTCAATATCGCGACCTCCATGCAGTAAGGCAAGTCCACATATGGACTGGAAACTGCTACATTCGCAAACGAATTGAAGCCAAGCTGTCTGGCATAGCTGAAAGTGAGTTCCATTACTTGGCATGACTACCTCAGAATTAACTTGTATAAACCATATTTATATGTTTGATTAATTAACATACATGTATATTTTTGTAACTAATAAATTATACATATTAATTGTTGAGTATAAAAACATCATTTGTCTGTTGGTTTGGAACTGAACCTGTAAACCAAGCCAAACACAATAACTTGGAAAACTTCAAGATAGACAAGTTTTAAATTATTATTTACATAAAATAATCCTAAACATTTTCCTGCCTAATGTTTTCATTATTCATATTAAGGTATTAGTATTCTCCCCCATCCCTCAGCTTATTAATATACAGTAGCAATATGATGTATTAAGAAAAAAAAATTCTATAAAGCGCTGAAAATAGAAATATCAGTAAAAATATAAAAATCCGTGAAATCTGATTGAATATCATAAAAAATACAATGTTCACAAAGTATACCATTTAGAAATTCATCCACTTAAAATTGTAAACTGTTTTTAATAATAATTACTCAATTATAATTCAACAATATTCTAAAAAAACAACAAATAGAACTAGAAGAAAGGAGGCAAGAAGAAATTACAAAAAAGCTTTTTAGAAGATCACTAATCTATAAAATTCAGTTAAAAAGAAACTCATAAAAATAAAAAATTTGCATCACTAGATAAGACAAAGAATTAAACAGAAGACTTTCTACTTTAAGATTTTTGATTCTAACATAGAATCAATCTTGAATGAAGATATTTCAAACACAAAAAAATTTACGTCTCATCCTCTCTACTCTATTGATATGAGAAATTCTAACTACAAATTGTTAATAACCAAAAAAATTGTAAATAATAAAATCTTAAAAAAAATAACCACAATACAAAATAAGTAAATTTGATGAAAATATTTTTTAAAAAATGTTAACAATTAATTTAACCTTGTCAATTATATAAAATGTGATAGCTGTAACTGTTTCATGAAAAAGTTGTATAATCATAATAATGACAAAAATACCAATACCTTCTGATCCTAAAATAAAATGATGAATATCTGGCCCACAGGACATTCTAGGAACCTTAAAAAAAAAAAAAATTATAACACTTTCTACTTCTATAATATACACTAGCAAAAAAACTATAATTAAAAATAACAAATACACATATTATTAAAAGTACAAATTGTTTAGGAGATAAACTTAAATCTTTGTATAACTAATAGATGAATAACACTTTTAGCCAGGAAACTCAATGAAATGTAAACATGCATGAGAATATTGTTGAGATAACAGAAATCAGAGAATCCCATAGATTCTTTTGTTGTTTTTATTTTTGCTTATTTCCTATCTAAGATTTGAAATACTAGGCACGTATTATTTATTTATCGATTACTTAACAATAAACAAGTTGTAAGTGCTATTCTTGGATTTACTTTAATATATTTTTTCTTAAAATTAGATATTGGTTAGAATGCTTAATTATTCCAAGACTCTTCAAGTTAATTTAATGCAAATTGAATTCAGAACTTAAAGAAATTAACAAGATTTGTTCTAAACATCACTTATTTTGTATCTACCAAATGAAATTAATTAACTTTATAATAAAAGTAAAGGATTATTTAAGTTTATAAATCAATTATAATGGTTTATAAAGTTAATACTGGAGCAATGTCAGCATAGAAGTTAGGACACTGCTCAGATCCATTATAAACATCTGAGATTATTACTGTAAATGTTTTAATCAAGATGCTTAAAAGCACTGAAATGTTCAAATGGGACACTCAAATACCATTATCCACATGGAGTTGCAAGGATTTTGCTTCTACAATATAACAGTAAAAGGTAACAATCTTGATCATGATCATTCACAGAAATACCAATATTAGTGATAGTGGATTTAAAATTCATATTTGCTATTACCAAGTTAATTGTTTTCAGTAACTTATCTATAAACCTGTTTCAAATACCAATCAGTAATAGTGGATTTAAAATTCATATTTGCTATTACCAAAGTAATTGTTTTCAGTAACTTATCTGTAAACTTCAGTTACATGTCTATGTGTTATGACTTCAAAGTAAATTTCTATTAAAGAAGCAAAATATTTGTCACACATAAATCTTAGTATTTAATACAAAAATATTTTATCAGAGTATTAAGGCTGTTATGAATAAGATTTAATCTTTTTAAATTACATTTATTGCTTCATTAATATTTACATCTGACCAAGAGATAAAATGAAAATAGTGAAGATTGTCAATTTGCAACATAAAATATAAAATCCTTAGAAGTATGGCACTTAAATTCTTTCTTTCACTGGCAAGTATAATATTTGAAAGTCAAAAGACATAGTTTGTTGTCATATTTGATAAGAATGTAATTATTGTAATTGAAAATAATTAAAAGAATTCCTAGCATTTTCAAAATAAAAAACATATGTGCTCACATGATACTACTGTTAATAGCTAAACATTTACAAATAGAAGACAATCTACATGTTGTTGCAACTTGATTAGCAAGTCCACTACAACAAGGGAAAAATTATAAAAAGCTTTGAAGACTGTAACTATATTATCATCCTAAATAATTATGTTACCACTGGACACCATCTCACTTTGTCACTGAATTGAAATTAGCATATCTGATTTTACATACTCTGTATTATAAGATAATAGCATTTACTATAGCTTCATTTAACAATTATTGAGTATTGAGTAAAAATAATATTAAATAAAAATAGAAGTCACTACTATAAAATGCTAAACTAGAATATTAAGTTTGGTAAATACCATTCTTTCCATCAATGATGAAGATATCTGCAGTTAGTTTATAATTAAACTCAAAAAATAGTTTTTAAACTAGTTTCTATCTCTATATAGATGGATAATTAAATAAGAATCTTGAGATCAAAACTTTAAGATGTTGATGCTTTCTGCTCATTAACTTAAACAGCACGAACAGAATAAAAAGAATAAAACAAAAAAAACTACAAAATTCATTTTGATGAATTTCATAAAGCGGAATTGAAATATAATTATATACATAAATGTTTGTGTTCATAAATTGTTTCAACATTTTTTTTTTTTAATATGATTCTTTCTTGATGTACATTTAAATAATTTTTGCACATAAAATTACAGATAAAAAATTTTAAATGTTTTTTTTTTTTTCCTTATTATTTTAATAAGAATAACAAGACAGATACCTGACAATTTTTTTCAATAACTCCTCTTGGTGTAACAATTTTAACATGAACTAACTATAAAAGAAAAACAAATATTATTAAAAATTGTAATAATAATGAGGAATAACAATAACAGAAATTACAGTGATTGTTACAATTTCTATACTGTCACTACTGCTAATTACTAAAGCCATCATTTATGCCATTACTATTATTATACATCATTCTCTTTTATACTAATGGTATAAAAAATATTTACATAATCTCTACACTTTAATAAGTTGTTAGATTTACATTCAAGGCAAACTCAGTTTTAAGGCTTCAGAAGGTGACTAAAAGATACAAATAATGCATATTTAAACACACAAATTTACATTCGTACTTAACAGCTATTATTTTTTTTAAAAATGTGGAATAATTTGTTATGAATTCCTAAAAATTACAAAAAAATTTTGAGCTGCTGTTCTCTAAATAAAATTGATGCCCAAACATAAATTTTTATAAATGCTTACCAGCAATTGTTTAATGCTGAATGGGAGTTGTCATAAACATTGCTATAAGATGAATTAAATCATTCCAAAGAAAATGGAAGAGTTAAGTAAAGAAATGTTGCTAAGTGCATTCTTTGTCACATAACTATATTTCAAAATATTATGATATGTTCAAATGAAACTATGGATGTTTGCAAGCCATCTACAACCTAAAATATCAATTGCACAATAATTACACCAACTAAGCATCATGTGACTTTATATTTAAAATACATATTCTTTCAGAAACTATTCTATTTTCTCTACTCCAGAGCCATCTACTACAAAAATGAGTAATCGTTGAATATGAGAAGATCATGCTATTATATCCACATCTTTAGATTAGTGTCTATTGATTATTCAAACTTACAATAAATGGTTCTGGAATTGAATTACAAAAAAAAAAAAAACTTTTGACAACATATGACAAATACAAGATAGGAAAGTTATGCATTGTTTTGTTGATATATATCATCCCAGATAAAGAATAAAAAATGCACATAGCTAGTATAAAACTGATATAATAAAAAACATATTTACTGGTCCCTAGGATCTTATCTATATAATTATACAAGTGAGTTTGAGTTTAAAATCCTATGTTGTTGTTTTTTTTTCAATTTCAGGCAATAAACTTAAATGCATTAGATCAGGCAGAAATTAATCTAGGATTTGGGTATAATAGCTAATGTTTAGTATTTATAGATTATTCAAAGATATGATAGATGACTTTGAAGTAGAACAGCTCATATATAATCTTATATCTCGTAGAACTAAAGAATTTAAAATATTCTTTTAAAGATTGTACATATTTTTTAAAGATAGCAATGTTTAAAAAATACATTTAGAGAAAGTTATACATATATGTGTAAGATGATATTTTATTCTGACCCTTTCTTCCTTCTTGTTGAAAATATTCAGTTTACATTCATTATATTATTACACACTTCACCAACTACATTTTTATGCGATATCTATGTCAGTTCAATTCATTATTTTTCTCTGTGAACAAGATCTTAATGATTAGTTAAAATTCCCCTTCTACTTTTAAAGAAAATAAATAATAACCTCAGTATAGTAGTGATAGACTTATATTGGTGAATGGCAGAAGTATACCAAAATGGCCCAGAATTTTAAAATGTTAGAAATAAAATTAAAACTTTTAAAAAATTTTTGATCAAAGATATCATATATTTTCAATATATTTCTGTAGCTTCCACTTTAATAAAATAACAAATTGTTTCTAAAACATTTTCAAATTATAAAATAAATAATGATTCACTATCAGAAATGACAGTAATACTGAAGCTATCATTAAAAAAAAACTATTAAGTAAATATAATTATGTTAAGAAGGTAACAAACAACGGTAAACCATCACTGATGATAAAATATCACTAGATCATTGGATTCTATGTTCAGTTACTATCTACTTTAGGGAAAGAACTTAGCATACACACAACTATAAGCCTATTCTCAAATAAGTATAAAATAATTGTTTTAAGAATCATTCTAGATTTCGTAAAATCTATAGCCAAACCAGCTAGTGATCAGTTATTAGATATTTAGCTATTCTTAACTAAAAAGTGGAAGTACTAGGCTAATTTGGGCTACTCAGATGAATATCAATGATCTGACTCTACAAATAAAAAACACAATTGTGTAGTTGTAAAAGGCAGATTCTATTAAATGAAAGAAGTACAATGCTCCTACAGGCACTGATTCCAAAATAATTTTTATCTTACCAAGTCATTTGAAATCTTTTATTTAACTTAATATAAATAAAATACATTTTAAAAAAATTTAAAACTAAAATGAAGTTAAAACGTTTAAATGTTTTTTTTTTTTTACTCTACTTGATTCAAAAGGCATCAATTTAATAATTTACAAATATTTTAGTGAAACTCTATAATATATCAAAAAATACTTGATATACCCACCATATTACATAATTTTTAAAAGTTTTAATTTTCTTAAAAACGTTTTCTTAATTTTAGAAAATCCAGTAACAATAGCAATTGTATCAATAGGTTTACTCCATTGTTTTACATCCATAATTTAGTTAGGATCTTTACTTGATTGATGTTTGATATCATTATAATACACATCTACCTAAAATGTAAAAAAATTATAACTAAATTTAACTGGATTTGCATTTTTTCTCATATTAGTTACAAATCTAAATTAAACCAATTCTAAATTCCAGCCTATTTGTGTACTTCATTATATTATTTTATATTACTATCATTCCGTTCCTTTTTGAATAAGTTTATATGTTCAAGATGTTTAAATATATGCAAATATTGAAATCATTTTGTAGTAGTCAAGCAAATTAAAATATGATTTGAATTGTGAAGATAAATAAAACATTAAGCAAATCTATTGAATTTAAATGTATATTTTATGTTATAAATAGAAAAAACTTCGACATATAACAAATATTAGATAAAAGATGCCTTTTGATTTTAATAAAACAATTGTTGTTAAATAAATCTTTTTTAAATATTTATTTGTTCAAAGCACAATTAATCCATATATAAAATAAATTTGTTTACAAGGAACCACTATCTTAATAACATAAAAAAAAAAAAAACAATGTAATATTAAAATAATTACTTTACAAAATTATATAAACTTAGTACTAAAAAAAGGTATTTAGATAAACTAACCAAATCTTCTATATTTCCATATATTGATTTTTTCATACCAGATGCTCGTGTTGCTACCCAGCCTCCTAAAGAACTAAACTCCATGGAGTCTGGTTCATGACCCGTACAGTAGCCTCTCTCTTCCAGCTTAACAGCAGTAATAATAAATAAAAATAAATAAAAAAACAATATTATCAGTGAAATATAGTAATATTTTTATTATCATTTTAAAATGCAATAAATTAATTTAATATTTTCTAAAATAAAACACACACACACCCAAAAAAAAATGAACTGATACCAAAGAAACAATATCTCTAAATACTATTTATCATTATCATTATACATAAAATATATTATTTTTAATTTATATAGTAATACAATGATCAGAAATGATAGAACCATATTCATAGATACATATAAGTGTGCATGCTAAATTTTCTATCTGAAGACAAGTATACTTGATCATTATCATTAAAAGATGGTCATTGCTTGCCATCATCTTAACATATTATTCTAGTATTTCAATTTGCAAGTAATGTCAAAAATTTTAATGTATAAAACTTTTTTACAATCTCCTCTGTTATGTCAATCACTTATAAAAAGGCCGAGTGAATAAAAATTAGTTCCAAACCATGCTTAATGCCATCAGTCTGTATTAAATTAAGGTCTACTTTTGTTTTTGCTTTGTATCATAAAAAAATTAGTTTTCAATTCACCATAATCATTCAACTGGAAGTTGTGACGAAACAATTGTAACATATATGTTATGATCTCCTGATAATATATGGTTATTTTATCTCTCCTCTAAAAATGAAAAATTCCTGGAAATTTTGCTATAAATATCAGTTTAATTTATTCACCATTTTTGCAAGAATTGATTTAATAAATCTCTATAAAATGGAAATGTTCTTAACAATATTAGTATTCTCAAACGTTCTATAAAGATATTTAGATGACTTCTTTTATCATTATTAATCAATATATCTCTCACAATTTTAAAAATATGACATTTTATTATTTCTATCATTATTTGAGTATATACATATATTGTAATGACTATTTTTGGTTTAGTATAATTTATTTAACATTTGTCAGAAAGCGCTACTAGTTAAAAAAATCTACAATTCTTCCTTATTTAAAAACTATCATATATCTTAGGAAAAGAACTTAAATTTACTAACAAGGTCTCACAAATATCTAATTCTCGTGACCAGAAAAAAAACATTTTTGTTTTAATAGTCCAATGGTTGTGGAGATCAGAAACTTTTTTATAATAAATATAGGATATACAGCATAACTTTTATATAAATGTACTCATCAAAATAAGCCATACTTAAGAATATATAAATGATTTACCCATGCCCATAGCAAACCAGTTCTTACTTATGGATATAAAACATGGGCACTTAAAACTACTCAATGAAGTATGGAGAGATGCATATTAGGAGTAACAAGAAGAGATCAAAAATGAAATACATGGATGAGAGAATAAACAGGTGTTACAAACATCATTGAAAAAATTAAGAGACTGAAGTGGAGTAATTGCTAGATGATAATAGATGGACAGGTGGAATCTTTTACTGGATTCCAAGAGATTGTAAAAAATCTAGAAAAAGATCATACGTGAGATGGATAAATAAAATAAAGAAATATTCTAGGGTGATGTGGAGATGAAAGGCTAGAAATTGGAGAAGATGGATTGTATTTGGAGAGACTTTCATCCTGAAGTGGATCAATAATGGCAGAAAAAGATAATGATGATGAATTATATCAATAATTATTATTTTAGTATGTGATGTTAAAATATTTAAAATGTTCAATATGACAAAAGTAAAACAATATTCTATAACATTTATCTTACATTTTAAATCTACAAATAATATTTAAAACATTTTTTTCCTCAATAAAAAGTATACATATCAACAAATCAGAAATTAAATATTATTCAAGAACTGATCATATTATGAATAAGTAATAATTGGAGAAAATGCATATAAAAGGAATAGTTCACTTTACATATTCAATAAAAAAAATTTTTAATTTATAAATTGTCTTTATTTGTTTCTTATTTATTTATTTACCTAAAGCAAGACTTGTTTTCCATCAGTGATTTTAGTGAAAACTGTTTGGTAGAAGTAACATATAATAGCATTACTACATTGACAATGTTCCATTTTTAGGTCTATAATCATTTTACATTAGTAATAATGGTGATGTTATAATTGATATGATCATATATCTTTTCAGTTGGAAGTGATAGTCTGGAAAATATTCAAATTTATAATTCCATTAAGAAATTGGACAAGTTTAAATAATCTATTTGATTTATACTCATCCTTTGGAATGGAATGATGAAATTATTCATACATTATTAAATTTTTTTCTTATAAAAAAATTGTCAGCCAAGATAGAAGAAAAACCTCTTGTGATTCCAACCTTGCTTATTTTCAAGAAAGTTATCCTTGGCAATGCTCCAACAAAACTAGATTATTTGTCATTTACAATTAAAATATTTAACAAAATCAATACTTTTATATTAATAAAATTACAATAAATCATAACAAAAATTGATTAATAAAGCAGGACGTTTCTTATAAAATTATCAATAAATTAACTTTATTTAAACAAATGATGCATAATGTATTTTAACAAAATAATAATAATAATAATATAACCATCGATTTCTTTATTTAATAAAATTTCATTTATTTATTTTTTTCTACGTATATACTTTAATATGTACATATATGAAATACATAAATGAAACATGAGAAATTTTTAATGAATACATTTCAAATTAAAAGCTGGAAAATTTTTGGATAAATGAATATTTACAATGAAATCTTTAGAACCTAAACATAGTTATTAGCTTTCTTTTTAAAAACTGGAAAAACTGATGTCTCTTTAAAGTCAGGTGGCCCAATTTCATGAGTTCACATATTCTTAAAAATTACAATATTTTTGAAGCTGGTGTATTATCACTATATTTTAACAACTTCTATCATTTCAATATATATATATATTCAAATTATATTCTTAACTCAGAGCATCTTCACTGATTATGGAGAAAATTTTAGAAGATAACTATGTTATTGAGAGTTTAGTATGAAATATGGCAACAGTAAAATAACACCTTCTAAAATCTTTGAAATATTTACTAGATAATATTCAAAAATTTGATGAATGAAATCTAAAGTAGATAAAAGAATTTTAGTAAATAACACTTGACCTGATTCATTAATTATAGAATAAAAGCAAGAGTTACTC
This sequence comes from Epiperipatus broadwayi, assembly GCA_028023455.1. Lineage (NCBI taxonomy): Eukaryota > Metazoa > Onychophora > Udeonychophora > Euonychophora > Peripatidae > Epiperipatus > Epiperipatus broadwayi. Next base: position 6,655,138 of record JAQFVV010000062.1, read on the forward strand.
AATCTTTGCATTCTTTCCTTTACCAAATTTATCTTTAATGTTTTTTAATGTATATTCTTTACATATTTTGAAGATATAAATAATCCATACCAAAAAAATCAGTCCTAGATTCATTGCAGCCATTACAAAAAAAATAACCATTTCAAATTAATAACTTCTTACAATTTATATTTAGATACCATCTAACTCCCATTAATTGAAATCCAGTATAGCTACACTCTTCTTTCTCTACTATTTTAGCTTCGTTTATTGTAATCTTGAATAATGTATTAGATTTAAAAGATCCAAGTGCACTAGATCTAAGTATACAATCCTCATAAATAAAGGCCATAAGCCAAAAATTTATCCAAGAGAGATGGATAAGAAAGTATTGGATATAATTTTAATTAACATTATCATCTAATATCTAGTGATTACTAGATGGAAGCACTGGAGAATAAGTGCTATGTACTGACTGGTTTATGGGTTCATTTATTATATACATAATGTACAGATGTAAAGCTGGTCAATACAGGAGAGTTGTGTCACTCTAGAAATAATAATATGCAAAGAAGTAGAATTAAGAAAATGTAAGTAACCTATATATTCTAATTTGCATAGCAATAATTGTAAAATAATATGCAAATTAGCAGAGTTGTTAAAAATGCCTGCAGAACTTCTAATGGAGAGGAAGAAAGCAGAGTAGTGATAATAGTAGAGCAGAGGGAAAGCAGTTTAATGTGTGTAGTACACAAAATGCAGTTGAAGACCAGATAGGAAGAAGAAAAGAGATGCAATCAAATCCAATTAGACTGACTCAAGATGCAAAGAAACAGTAAGGTGCTTATTCAAATCACTGATGAAACTAACATAGAAAGTTATGGAAGTAAAATGATAAACTCTGTAAAAAACTAATAGATATTGAAGGACTTTTAATAAAATGTGGAAAGAGAGTTTAAATCTATTCATGAACTGTTCAATGATTAATATTATTTGTTGTAGAGTTTAACCATCCAGTGGCCAGTTGAAGCTTATTACTAACTTATACATCATTGTTAAGTTAGTAAAAGATTTGGTGTGTTTCATTTAAAATATAATTATTGAGTGTACAGCTGCCCAGATTGTAGTCTGGTGCGATACATATCAAATAAAAAGAATTTACTCTTGAAAAATAGTACTATTGGGATTATGAGATGTTTTTTGATTTTATTCTATTCGCACAATGAAAAGGGAATTGGCATCTGGAAATTCAAGCAAACTCTTATCTAAAGAATGCAAAAGATAAAAATTTGGTAAGAATGCAACTAAATCTGTTAACAAATTAACTTCAGAGAAATGAAAAACAAGAGTTAACCCAAAATAAAGTGTTTTAAAATAACAACTATCAATGTGTTCTCAAGAAGCAGTAAGTAATGAAATTTTCTAAGCTTTGGCTTTATAACACCTTTCACATTAGAAAACATGTTTCAAAAGAGGCAAAACTCACTATACGTATTGCCACACACAGCAAGCTAGAGTAATCAATGGATGCCAGAATGCTTGTGCATAAAATCCCTAGAGTAATCAATGGATGCCAGAAGGCTTGTGCATAAAATTCCCATCTAGTGCCTACTCATCCAATAGTAGGCACTAGATGGGTATTTTATGCACAAGCTTTCTGGCATCCATACGTATAGTGAGTTTTGCCTGTTTTAACAACAGTTATACACAAGCATAACAGGTGGTGGTCATGTGATGTTTATTGGTTTAAACATGTTTCAGTCATAGTGTTAGAATATTCTTTGACATTTTAATACTGATAAAATAAATCATATTCAGCCACTTATGTAACAAATTATAATGATACACAGATTTTGGTTTATCAAAACTAAAAAATTAATCTATTTTATAAGTTCTTATCCCAAATATATATATATACCGGTATATAGGGTTTTTAACAAAATTCTATTTTCACAGATTTCATTTGCAACATTACTCATGAAATTGCTTTGGTAAAAGAAAAAACATTAAAGGTCATGTAACTGTTTGCAATAATCAATAATTGATATTAAACTACACAAGCTGTTAAAACAGGAGCAAACTATCTATACAGTAGGCCACCCAGTGCAAGTCATAATAAGAATGGATGCTAGAAGCTTTGTGCATAAAATCCCTATCTATTGCCTACTCATCCAATATCCTCAAACTAGTTTTTAGCTTGTGGATTTCATCAGTGAAAAGCTTTGGATCTAAGAGCACTGCACCTAAAACTTTGAATATAATGCAACCCTCCAGCAGCCACCTTTTACCTATTTAATTAGCTATAAAGCTGTGAGCCCAAAATGAAAATAATGTTTTTAACCCAAGGTAATTCCCTTGTATAATCATACAACACAGTTCAGTATCTATACTTTTTGTCATCTTTGGTTCTTTAATATACAATCCTATGAGCAGGATTAATATTAAACCAATAAAACATCACATGATCACAATTTTCTCTGTTTATAAAAGCTATTAAAACAGTAGTAAAATCTCCATACTGTAGTGCCATCCAATGGATGCTCGAAGATTTGTGTATAAAATCTCTATCTAATGTCTACTCATCTAATATTCTCTGATTAGTTTCTAGCTTGTGGCTGGAGAATTGCGTTAGATCCAAAGATCTAGGTGCAATGCTCTCAAATCCAAGCCACAAGCTAGTAATTAGTCTGGAGATATTGAATAATTGGAGACTAGATAAGGATTTTATGCACAAATCTTCAAGAATCCACTGATTACAATGGCTTGCACTGTGGGATTCCTATACAGAGAGTTTGCTACTGTTCATATAAGCATAGAAATTGGTGGCCATGTGATGTTTGAGTGGTTTAATACCAATTCTGCCTATAGGATGATGAATGTATAGAAACCAAACAGTTTTAGATCTGTATGATTATACAAACAAATTAGTTTTGATTGAGAACATTGCTGTTTTTTTTCATTTTAGGCTCATGGCTTTATAACTTACTAAATATGTAAAAGGTGGTTACTGGAGAATAGCATTAGATCCAAAGATCTAGGTGTAGTGCTCTCAGATCCATACTCACTGATGAAAGCTACAAACTATAAGTAGACACTAGATAGGGATTTTATGCACAAACTTTCTAATATCCACTGATTACTATGGCTTGCTCTGTGTGGCACCACTGCATGGAGCGTTTGGTATTGTTTTAAACAATAATCGAATAAATACTTGGAAGTTACTCAAAGATTAAGTTCTACTATCTACTGCAACTAAACATATGAGAGTAAAGTGTTATACCACTGTTTTTTTTTAAATATTTACTGCATATAAATATACTACACATGGCTCAAATTATTAAATTATTTTATAATCACATTTCATTTAAGTTACTCTAATAATATATCAATCACTCATGTAAGATTTATTATTATTCATTAAATTTTAGTGGCAAGAAGTGTAAAATTCCAATTTCTATACTATGATCAATGCTTACTATAGCATTTTATAATAATGTTTCACACTCAATGGCTTCCTGCTATAATAATATGGTTTACAAATTTGTGCATGCACACATTTTTTATCAATGTGCATATATGATTCAACTGAAGAATTATGTCTCAAAGACATTTTCTTCTCAAAGCAGCAGTATTTGTATCTGTCTGTGACAATATCTCAAATTTCATATTCATAATAAATTGTGTAGAGCTGTAATAATATAAGTAATAATTCAATTTACTTTATTAACACCATCTACATATATATAATTATTGTTTCTACTTTACAATTTCTTCCAATGAGGTTATTTACAATTCTTATGTTTTAAATCTTCACAACAAATTTCATTACTTGTTTTCCAACACTTTCAATATTATAAAAAGGACAGGGGAGAGGGGAAATCCCACAAAACTTATACTTAAAATTAACTTATATATATTGTATAAAATAAAATTAATTTCTTTAAAATGGGTTTTTTTAATTTACAAAAATAATATAAATCACATAAAAATGTTTTTTAAACAAATATTATGTTTTAATTCATTATAGTAATAAAAATTCAAATTTTTTTTTGTATACATCCAATTCCTGAATGAATTTCTTCTTGTCTGTGTCATACAACATCAATTTCCACACTTTTTATTGCTAATGAATTCTACTCCACTTGTGCTTACAGCATTTGTGCCTTTGTAAAATAGTATATGTTAATTTTTTTAATTAATTGACTCTTCATCTTTTCTTTTAACTTCACAAAGTCCAACAATGTCCCATTTAATATTAGATAATTCTTCAATTTTTGGAATCTTCCTTCACATGAAAATGATATATAATTGTAAGTACTTAAATAAAAGATCATCATCAAATGGTAAGATGGATCCACATCATTCTGCCCGATACATCACCAATCTGTTGTTCTTCAACTTTTTGCTGATAATGAATTCTATTCCATTTGTGCTTTAAATATGTCAGTTTTTAAAGTATAGTACATGTCCACTTTTTAAATCAACCGTCTCATCACTGTCTCTTCCAACTTCACTAAATCTTAGATAATCCTTCTTCCAATTCTTACAATCTTCCTTCTTGAAAGTGATCCATAGTTGAAAATATCTAAATAAAAGGCTGTCATCAAACAGCAGCTCTGCCTTTGGCTGCCAATCAGTGCTTTGGCTAGTAACTTAATAATCTCCTGGAAATAAAGGCTGTAATTTACTTTTGTCTATGGTGATTGTAAATATGTATTAAAAAAAAAAATTTGTTCAACGCAAATTCATTCTGCTTTCAAGAAAACTCATCTGATATTTCAGTTAAGAGCTATAAGGAAATTAAAAAAAAAGATCATGATAGTTTCTTGATCTTAAACTCAAAGGTAAAGGCCAATAAACTCATCCCATTGGCTGATGAATGTTGTTGAGTAGCCTAGTAATAGCAACCGCAATGATAAGAATGTATGGAGTGGACATTAGGAATTTTTCCTGCTTGGTTTTCTTAAGGCTTCAAAAAAAAAAAATCAAAGTTGTCTCTAGTTAATAATAAACTCCTTTTTCAACTAACTGATATCATTTACATAAATATATAAATAATTGCTGATTTATTGGCAGCCTTAAAAAATTGCAATGAAGTGGCTCCTGATTTAAGAAATTTGACTAGCAAAAAAATCAGTTATAGAAATATGCTATTACTATCATCTAATGTTCTTTGATAACTCAACAATGCTTACATAAATTGATTCTAAAGTGGAGAAAATAAAGACACTTTCTAATACTTATTGTATGATTTATTGCTTTGTAAACAAAACTTTTTTTATCTTTTATTATCTTTTATAATGAAAATATTTAATATAGTTGTGCTGTTGCATTCTCAAAATACAGTTCAATAATCACAGTTTGAAAAAAATATTTCATGAAAAATCAATAAAACTAAAAATCCATCATCTGCATGACACCATGAATTATCTCTCAATAGAACATTCCTTCCCTCATGCATATTCTGGAAAGCACTTATTTTGCACTTGCAGATATAGCTGCTGTGAATTACTAAAATGGTTACTATGTACAAAGACAATTAATGATAGTAATTCTACCAAGCCTAAGATTACCTATAAATCCTTTCTTTACATAAACAATGAAAGTTTTTATTTTTTTACTTTTTTGAAAGAAAGAAAGAGAAAATGAAGGAATAAATTCACATACCAGGATCTTAGTACATAAGCAGTTGTACTAGCATACTCTCTCCATTTATTTTTGAACTATCTGATTTGATAGCTAACTATTCTATTTTTATGTTATTTTTTTTTGTTACTGACTTAATTGCTATTATTTTTAATCTTATTTTACAAACACTATAGTTTTAATCAGCATTTATTTCAAGAAAACAATCATTCAATAAAAATAGCAAATGAACTTAAATAATTAAAGTTTATACATTGAAATAAATATAATGATAAAAATAATTTCCAAAAATGTAAGGTATGCGTATATATGTAAAAAATGTACATTTTACAGAATTTGATATCATTTGCAATTTCAACCTTATAACCCAATGCTATGAGTGCAGACAGCATTTGAAATTATTATAGAATGAAAACATCTCCTCATACTAAATATTTTAAAAATAAAACTTAGATGAAGAGTCAACATTATTTCCTCACCTTACTTTCTAAATCTTGACCAATAATCCCAGCTTCAATATGAGCAGTTAAATTGTTATTGTCAATCCATAAAATTTTATTCTAAAAAACAAAGCAGAAAATATATCAAAACATTATTATTCAGCTTGAATAAAAAATAAAAAAGGTGATAAATCAAATTTAATCCCCATTATAATTATATACTAAGTACTTAAAAAAAATTTCATACCATTTGAGATGTATCTAAAGATATAATCATCCTTTGTTCATTTTCAGGGCAACTAAGACCCAGTGATACACTTGTGCCACCTAAAATCAAAGAAAAAAAACATATAAATGATACATATAAAAAATAATAGCATTTTCTTTCTAAAAAAAATACCCATTAATTCTAATCAAAAAATTTTTTAATAAATACTTTTAAGAGTTTAGAGAAAATCAGACAATTATTTAACATTAAGTCTGAGGATCAAAGCAAAAACAATTTAAATTTATAATATCAATTATATATCTTTAGATAAGATGACTCTTTATATATATATAAAACAACTGACAAATATAGAAGATAGTTTGTTAAGTACATTTTTGCATTATGCAAAGATGATTCAAATTCAGAATATTACAAACATACTTCAGTTTTTCCTTTCCCCTATCAAGATAATAGCATTTAAAATTATATTTGTTTATACTTACCTCCAAAGGGAATAATAACAGCATTGTGTGTACATGCAAGAGAAACTACTTGCACTACTTCATTATGAGATGCTAAAAAAAGAAATATATATATATTTATAATTTTAAGCATATTCATTAAACCTATTGATTCAATAAATAAATGTAATGCAATTATTTTCAAACGTTGTTATATAGATGGAAAAATCCTTGCATGCTAAAGTATTCATCCTATGTTCTAAAAATAATGATTTGTTGTTTAGAAGTTCCATGCACATGAAGTTCGAGTACTAAAGGTGGAGAATTGAGCTTGAATCCATAGATTTTGAACTCCAGAGTTCATCATCCTACCACTGCTGTAAACTGTGCAAAACATCTTATATATATGTTACATAATATATAAAGCACTAATGAAATGTTCAAACACATATACATCAAATTGTAATTTTATAATACTGTAGTTAATTATTATAATGTGACTGTTTTATGTAGATTATTAAATACAATCAATAAGTTCCATATGTATATATGTGTATATTTGTTTACTAATTACGGTGATAAAAAGAGATACAAGTGATGATTAAGCCTTTACACTTTTAAATAATCAAATAATAATAATAATAAATATTACCATCTACTTTATATATATATCTAAAAGATTTACATGAAAAATTATGCGTGTGTAATTGCTCATGATAAGAGTTGCATATTTAATATAAGGATATGTTTTACATATTTATTTAGATGATGTTGCTAGTTTCTGAATTGCAAATGTTTTGTTAAGATAGCTGACATTTATGATTACCCAAGCTCACACTATATTAGTTCTGCATTAGACTGAAGAGAATTTCTCTTGAGATCATGATTACAAATGTAGTAGATTTAAAATCTGGTTTAATGAAGTAGATTTAATTCATTGTCTGGCAGTGTTAATTTTATTCCAATCTTCTGTTTCTTTTTAAATAAAAGTTTTTCTAATGGTATCTTAAAATTGAGTACATTACTTGTACCACATCTTTTTTCTCTTTAAAGATAAGTATACTAAATTTAGATATCAGTTCTATAATATTTGATGTTTTCATGGTGTATAAATGTCAATATTGCCTATCTATCTTATGATAACACTCAAGAGTTTTTTCAAAAAAAATAAACTTTTGGGGAAGCCCACAACTTTCTGACTTTTTTTTTTACTAATCTTCTCAATGAAAAGAGTAGAGAGACTATCATTTTCAAAATACTATAACTGCATCTTCATTTATAAAATAAAGACAATTTCATTTATTTTATGAATCATAACAATTTAAACTTCCATGATTATTCCTTTTTTTTTTGTTGTTTAAAACTGTTATTTCATTTATATAATAAAATCAATACAAAATTACTCAAAAATATAAATCACAAAAAAATATTTTTACCAATCCTATTTTAGATATAAACAAATTTAAGTAAATGCTCATCAGTATCACTAGTAGACATTTTTGACTCAGTATAACTGCAGAAGGAAAAAAAGGGTGAGAGAAAAAAAACAAAAATTAAAAAGTTACAAAACAAAAAAAAAAGCAAAAGAAATCAGCATCATAATTGTTGTGCATACATTCAAAAGATACAAATTTTATTCCACAAACTCGAATCCCATTGGAGGTGAATGACTGAAAATATGAGAAGCTCCTGACAACTGATCCTATACTAAATAACTGAAGACAGCAATGTAGAAAAAAATAACAGAATGAGAGAAAAATAAAATGTTACTAATAATAATTAAATGAATTAAGTTAAAAGGATGATTAGTATTCATCTTTCATTCAATCATATATTTTTATACAGTTCATATTATATTTAACTATTTTAATAATTTTGTAAATTTCTAAAAAATGCAAAGTACAAGAAAGAATTTATAATATAATAATCTGTAACAATATTAATATATAATAAGTACATTCACTCATTAAATCACATGAAGTTACTATAAAAGATCATTTTTTGAATTGTTCTTCCTTTTATGTTTTGTTTGAATTAATAGTAATCAATTTTTATTTCTAACTGAATCCTGCAGTCTATTTTTTTTCAATTACATTTTACAATAATTGCAAAATTAGTATAGGATTCCTGCTAAATAAAAATCATCATTAATAGCGAGAAATTGATACGCTATTATTATGTAAGATTGGCCATAAAATTATTTTATTAAGATGGCTATATTTCAATAATTAATAAATTTAAATAAATAGAGTATTTCATTAGCACAATATAATTAAGCATTTATAAATAAAATTTAAAAAAAATTTTTAAAAAACAATAATACAATAAAGAAAATTTAAAAAAATAACAATAATAAAAAATAATATTAAAGTCAGTAAAATTTTTAATTTTACTGAAAAATAAAAATTATAGTAAAAGAGCTTTTGAACTTAGTATATTCAGTGTGCAATCATACAATGAAAAAAATAAAGGCACTACTTTCCCTTAAAACTTATACAGTAGACATGATTAATTTAAAATAAATGTATGTTTATTGCATGAATGATGCAAGATATAGATATTTTTATCAACTGATTATTCAATGAATCATATGACTTTGATTAGAAGTTTTATTGAAAATCATTAACTTCTCTATGGAAAATAGTGACAGGATTTTCTGGATTTATGATAACAAAAAACGTGTCTTATCAAGTCTCATCTCTTTCCTATTAAAATTTTTTTGTAACATTCAATACAAGTTGCATAAACTTTGACAATCTTTCAAAATTAGATCTCAAAGACAAAAATTCCATTTTAAATAGTCCTAAAATCTCTTTTGATTCTGCAATTATCATTTCTCTTGTAATATCAGGATGACACTCCTCTTCAAGAAATACATTTCTCTGCTCTTTAATCAGTAGAATATACTCATCTGTTAGTGGTTTATTATATGACTAAATCTCTACGATATATTCAATGGTAATAGTTAATTAGACACACATGTCACTTGATGGCGTTGTTGCTATGCAAAAACTATAAAAGATGAACGTTCTCAGGTCATATTTTTGGGGGCAATTTTCTTTCTTTTTTCTTATAAAAAAAATCAAACACAGAATTTTTAATTTTTAAATATTTTTTTTTATTAACTTCAACAAATTTACAAAAATAAAAATCAAACACAGTATTTTTGCTTTTTGAATGTCTTTTTTTATTAACATCAACAAATTTTCAACTTATTACGGTTGTATTTTTTTGGTTTCTTTTTTTTTTTAAATAAAATCAACTAATATCAAACTTAGTCCACTTTCTTTATTAACATCAAAAAATTTTCAATTTATTACCATTGTTTTTTTGGGTTTCTTTTTTTTACAAAAAAATAAAATCAATAAATGTAAAACTTCGTACGCTTTTTTTTTTTTTGCTTTCGCAACTTATTACTCTTTTTTTTTTTCATTACAACATCAACAAATTTAAAAATTATTACGCTTTCTTTTGGTTACATTTTTTTTTTTAAAAAAATAACAGCAACAAATTTAAAACTTATTACTTGAAATCATCAAATACATCCACTAGAGAAAAAAACATCCAATAGTGTTTTTCTTTAACTTCAGCCCATATATTTTGAATAATTTTGTATCTAAGATCATAAATCTTTCTAAAAAAAATTATTAATTTATTTATTTCATTTTTTGAAATGGTGAATCACTGTACAAATATTTGATGATCATTTCAGAAGTTCTAATGTAATGAATTTTTAGAAAATGAATTGATGTTTAGTTCTTTGACTGCAGCAATGAAGAAAAAATTATTGAAAGAACTAGTGGAAATGTTAATAAGCATTTTTAAATACAATGTCAGTGAAGCTGTGTAGTGGCCCTCCAAACACAACAAACTAAATATTGTTGTTTGGATATTCTTTATATCATTTTTTGTAATTAAGACAATTGCAAATTAGCTAATAAAAGAAATAGCTGGATGAATGTAAAGGCTACTAGAAGAAATTCTCTTTTCATGCTCTCTAAACCATGGATTCACAACTTAATGGTTATCATCTCAAAGGGAAACAAGAATGTTTATTTCTGGAGGAAATTCTATCATTATTTATAACTGCAATTTGATATATACAGAATTATTTTCAGAAAAGATTTTTGATACTTACTTATTTTGATATTGTTATATTTATTTACTCTATTAGTGGTTGAAAATAATGAAAGAAAGTGACTTGAGATCCATTATGGTGTAAATCTTCAAATTTAGGTTAGAGGTGTGTTATGGACACTTAAAAGATCAATTTAAGATACAGATCACACAACAAAGTATGAAGAGATATATGTTTAAAGTAACAACAAGAAATCAAAATACATGTCTGAAAAAAGAAACAGGTATTATTTATATTAATGAAAGAATTAAAAAAGTCAAAAGGAGCTGGGATGGACATATTCCTAGAAGAGCTGAAAAAAGATGGACACGATGTTTACAGTGAATGACAAGATGTTATTAAAGGCCTAATAGAGACCACCTGGGAGATAGATGAAAAAAATTAAGGAACTTTGCTGGTGCGTTGTGGAAAAGAGAGTTTAGAGTTTAGATAAGTTCAACTAAATTTGTAGGGATCTTCATCCTAGGATCGATTATAGTCGAAAGTGATGATTATTGGCTATTCCAGGATTTTAATTTTTTTTTTATTTCACACCAATTGGCATTATGAATTCGCAAAATTACTGACTGTTGTATGTAGATGAAAAAATAATAATAATTTGCAAAAGAATATCCTGGATTGGGAAAAATTTATTTAGACTTTATTTTAAAAACTTATATCAAAAAACTATTATCTTATAATGATTTAAAATAATATTGATAATCAAAATTGATCAAATTACTTATAGAAAAAAAATTAAAACAATATAGTTTTTAAAAAAGATAATTTTCTAGTACATATGTTTTTTTAATTGAAAAAATGTATTTCTAAAGTTTTGTTTCTTTTTTTACTTCTTAAAAATGCTTTTTAAATAAATGTTTTAATTGGGTTGGGTTTCACATTGCTTGAAAATTGTAAAAGGAGGCCATATCTTGGACAAGAATGGTAAACACTATTATAAACCTGAGCTATCGCAGGCTATCAAATTTATTTTAAGCAAATAGGTAGGTGGGCCATAGTCAAAAAAAAATCTATCACAGAAAAAAAAATGGACCAGGAAGTTATGTGCATTCAAAAATAATTAATTTAAATTATATATTTACTTTTTTTTGTAATGAATTTTAAAAAACTGAAAAAAAAAATACATAAATTTTAGGTATTATTATAGTTAAACAAAATTGTAAATTAGAAAAATTAAAAAAATTTATTATTGACATACTTTTGCAGAAACTACTTTAACAATAACTGGTATATTTTTTTAATCAGAATTTTTTTATATAGATGTTACATGTCCATTTTTTAATTTCACTCCATGAAGACTTATTAATTTTAAAAATGAAAATGCAAATATGTAACTTTCAAACATTGCCAAAATTCTTTCAGCAAACACCTAATATTTAATAAAATGTTATTTTATTTGGTACTAGTGATTTTTGATCCATGTGGCCACCAGAAGCGCTGGTCAGGGTCAACCACAGAAATATTTAGAGTAGGGGCCCCAAATGCAGCAATACAAATTCCAGCTGATAGGTGGCACTGTTCACAATGCATAAGCAGAACATTCCACCACCTGGCTGGCAGCAAAGCTGCCCGCTTGGTGGCGCTGGTCACAATGCCTAAGCCCATTTAGCTTACATCGTCTGCTACCAGCAGATACCAAGAACCTAGGTGGCGCTGATTGCCGTAAACACATCTAGCTTATGTGTCGTCTGCTAACAGCAACTACCAAGATTCTAGCCCACTACGTGGCGCTGTTTCTCCACGGTTACACACGGAAAAACTACGCACTGATAGAGTTTATGTACATACTACTTAAAATGTGGATGGCGTATAATATACAGGTGTGATTAATTAAGAAGCTACAACTATTTAAATATGCTTTCAAACTTCATAGTGTCACATGCTATTTCACAGTTTTATAAATGGATGTATTTTTAAATTATTTCTTTTTAAAAATCGATCTTTTTTTTTTAATTATTTACTGTAAAAGTGGTTTTTTTTTTTAAATTTAAAAAAAACGTAATTTTTACGACAATCGGTTTTTTTTTTTTTAAAAAAAAAAAGCTAATTTTTTTTCCTTCTTTCAAAACTGTATTATTTTAAAAGATGATTGTTTGTAAAACTTTTTTTTTTACACTTTCAAACAATATTATCCAATAACTTTTAAAGTAATACAAATTATATTTCGGTTTATACATCTTTCAATTATTATTTCGCAAACGTGTTATTTTAAAAAGCTGTTACGAGCAGCAAACAATAATTCGAAGATTAAATTACTGGAGCTTGTAAAAGTAATGTTACTTATTATAAGAGCTTAACAATGACTTAATTTGTTTCATAATTACGCTTTTACAAGTTTTGTTAATTTTGGTATAGGATATATCTAGATGAACGTCTAAACATTATGAAAGAATTTTGAAAAAAGTAAAGGCAATACTTTTTTAGTAGATACTTTATCAATGAAAGCTGAAATCTAATTAGAATTTTTGCAATAGGTCACTTTATTTACTTTTATGATAGAACCATCAAAATGAGAGTCATGTGATGCTGGATGCAGTTGAGAAATGATTAATTACTTGTTCAGTAATTGAAGGTTATTGGTTTATCATGAGATAAGCTAATGAATACATATTTATTTTTAATAATGGTAGAAAAAGTTTAATTAAATTTGCATATTAAAGTAAAACAAGATCATCATCATCAACTATTATCAATCCACTGCAGGATGAACATCTCTCCAAGTTTCTCCACATCACCCCTGCACACTTTCTTATTTCATATATCCATCTCACATGTGGTCTCTTCCTGGGTCTTGTACAATCTCTTGGAATCCAGTTTAAGATTTCAATTGTCCATCTATTATCATCTCTTCTAGCAATATGTCCAGCCCAACTCCACTTTAATCTTTTAATTTTTTCAATGAAATCAGTTACACCTTATTGTTCTCTTACCGATATATTGCATTTTCTATCTCTTCTTGTTACTCCCAACATGCATCTCTCCATACTTCTTTGAGTGGTCTGAAGTCTGTATTGCTCTTCTATTAAGTGTCCAAGTCTCAGATCCATAAGTAAGAACAGGTAAAACACATTTATTAAAAATCTTCCTTTACAAACACATAGGTATATTTCCTTTTAGTATCAAGTTATTTCTACCAAAAGCACTCCAACCAAGTTTAATTCTATGATTAATTTCATCCATTATGTTTCCATCTGTATTAATAATCTGACCAAGGCGTTTGTAACTGTTAACTTCTTCTAACTCATCATAAAAAATCTTTATTTTCATATTTTGAGAAAATCCATTAAACATTACTTAGGTCATTTTAACATTTATCTTTAGTCCTACTTTCATCTGATAACTACTGCAACATTTCCTGTAGATCTAAAGCATTATTACCAAAAACAACTAAATGACTTAAATAATCACCATTTACTTTCACTCCTTTAGCTTCCCATTTTAATCCACAAAATACTTCTTGCAGCACTGCTGTAAAAAGTTTTGGAGATATGGAGTCACCCTGTCTTACACTCTTCTCAATGTTGACTTTCCCAGTATCATTATCTAATCTAATTGTTGCTGTTGCATTTTTATAAATATTCTTTAAAATATGACAATATCTTGGATCTATACCTGAATGATATCTCTAGAATTGTCATTATGATGTATTATAGCATTTTTCGGTAGATTTCAACAATTATTAACTTATGGGGTTGTGATCAAACAGAAGGCAAACTTAAAGGAGATAATAAATATACTTGAATTTATTTACTGGTTAGAATCTCTACAGATTTTCTAATATAATGTTTGTGAGTAGTTAGGTGGTTTAATGAATCTATAAATGAATTTCTAAATAGACAAATTTTAATATCTATCACCCAACAGAGACACTTAAATATTTACCAATTTCACAATATCAACTAATAAACTATAATTTACTTTGATTAATCATTAAGATTTGATTTAATGCAAGAAATTGTCTACACTCAGGAGGTTACAAATTTATTGCCATCCTATTAATTCAAAGGAAACCCTTTGATTCCTCTTGGAGGCCTTAAAGGAACTGAGCAAGGCTAATTCTTAATGTCCACTCCATACGTTCTTGTCATTACAGTTGTTATTACTATGTGATTATTCATATAGTATATAAACATGGATGGGCTGCTCACCAACATGCATTAGCCAGCGTGACGAGGTTATTGGATTTTTACCTCTGAGTTTAAGATCAAGAAACACCATGGACTTTCTTCTCAGTTGCCTGATAAGGCAGAATGAATGCTTGTGTAAATGATAAATATTTTTCCAATATATATATATACAATTATGACAGACAAAAATAAATCATGGCCCTTATTCCCAGGAGACTGTAAAATCACCAAACCGAGGCAGCAATTGGTGGCCGAAGGCAGAGGGTGCTAAGAATCCCCTGATTGTGGACACAGGCTGCCATTTGATGACGACTTTTTTTATTTAGGTACTTATAACTGCAGATCACTTTCAAGTGAAGGAAGATTGCAAAAGTTAGAACTAAAACTGTCTTATATTAAATGGGACATTATTGGACTTTGTGAAGTTAGAAGAAAAGGTGAAGAAACAATTGTTTTAAAAAGTGAACATGTACTGTACTATAAAGGCACAAATATTGGAAATACAAGTGGAGTATGATTCATTATAAATAAAAAGTGGAAGAACAACATTGTGGACATTGATGGTGTATCAGACAGAGTGGCAAGATTAGTTAAATAACTTAATAGCAGATACCAAATGCAGATAATTCAGGTTTATGCCCCAACAAGTTCTCAAAGTGATGAAGTAGTAGAAGATTTTTATATGGATGCACAAAAGGCTTTTGATCAGAGTAAACAACATTTTAAAATTGTTATGGGAGACTTTAATGCTAGAATTGGTAAACAAATGAAAGATGAAAGTGCTGTAGGTAATTTTGGTTATGGTAATAGAAATGAGAGAGGACATAGACTTGTGGAGTTTGCAGGAAAAGGAAAACTTTATATTATGAATTATTATTTTGAGAAAAATGTTAAAAGGAAATGGACATGGAAGCATCCAAATGAAGGTACAGCAGAATTGGATTATATTTTGACTAACAGAAAATACATATTTCAAGATTGTAATGTTCTTAATAAATTTAACAGAGGAAGTGATCATCGATTAGTAAGATGTGAAATACATGTTAATGCAAAACTAGAGAGACAAAAATTATTAAGAAAAACAATATTTACAGTTGATATTCCTAATTTTCAGAAACATTCTAATGAATTTAAATTAGAACTTACAAATAGGTTTCAAGTATTAGTAGATTTTGAACATGATTCAGATTTGAATGAAATTAATATGAAAACAACTGATACACTTTTAAAAACTGCAACAAAAATAGCTGGTTGAAAAAAGCAGCACTTGACCAATAACATTTCTACTGAGACTAGAGAATTTATGAAAAAAAGAAGGAATATGAAGATATACAAAAATGATGCATTAAAAAGGATTGAATATCTCAAATTTTGTAAAATGATGCGGAAAAGAGTTGAAAATAATATAAGGAAGTATAACTGTGAACTAGCAAGGAAAGCAGTAGAAGAGAATGAAAGTCTCAAGAGTGTAAAACAACATTTTGGTATTGGTAGGAAATTTATATCTGCAATAAGAAAAAAAGCTGGAATTATTACTAAAAAGAGAGATGACATCATGAAATGGATAGAAGACTTTAATCAAGAATTATATAGTAATAAAGAACAAATACCTCCTATATCTATTACATCTTCTGAATTGCCCAGAATTTTAAATGAAGAAGTGAGACATGCAATTAAATATATGAAGAAAGAAAAGACTCCAGGCAATGGTAGAATTATAATTGATATATTAAAAGAAGCAGGTGAAAAAATAGAAATTTTTTTAGCAACGTTATATACCAAATGTCTAAATGATAAAAATGTGCCAGATGATTGGAAGAATGCAGTATTAATATTAATATTTAAAAAAGGTGATAAAGAAGATATTAGAAATTACAGACCTATCAGCCTTTTATCAGTTACATACAAAATTTTTACCAAGATAATTACAACTCGTCTACAGAGAACATTGGATTTCCACCAACCAAGAGAACAAGCTGGGATTTAAAAGTAGTTTTCGTACAGGAGATCATATCCAGGGATTCAGGGATTATACAAGACCCAGGAAGAGACCCCATGTGAGATGGATATATGAAATAAGAAAGTGTGCAGGGGTGATGTGGAAAAACTTGGAGAGATGTTCATCCTGCAGTGGATTGATAATAGTTGATGATGATGATCTTGTTTTACTTTAATATGCAAATTTAATTAAACTTTTTCTACCATTATTAAAAATAAATATGTATTCATTAGCTTTTGCAGATAATGTACTTATCTCATGATAAACCAATAACCTTCAATTACTGAACAAGTAATTAATCATTTCTCAACTGCATCCAGCATCACATGACTCTCATTTTGATGGTTCTATCATAAAAGTAAATAAAGTGACCTATTGCAAAAATTCTAATTAGATTTGAGATCTACTAAAAAAGTATTGCCTTTACTTTTTTCAAAATTCTTTCATAATGTTTAGACATTCATCTAGATATATCCTATACCAAAATTAACAAAACTTGTAAAAGCGTAATTATGAAACAAATTAAGTCATTGTTAAGCTCTTATAATAAGTAACATTACTTTTACAAGCTCCAGTAATTTAATCTTCGAATTATTGTTTGCTGCTCGTAACAGCTTTTTAAAATAACACGTTTGCAAAATAATAATTGAAAGATGTATAAACCGAAATATAATTTGTGTTTACTTTAAAAGTTATTGGATAATTAGGATAATATTGTTTGAAAGTGTAAAAAAAAAGTTTTACAAACAATCATCTTTTAAAATAATACAGTTTTGAAAGAAGGAAAAAAATTAGCTTTTTTTTTTTTTTTTTTTAAAAAAAAAAAAACCGATTGTCGTAAAAATTACGTTTTTTTTAATTTAAAAAAAAAAAAACACTTTTAGAGTAAATAATTAAAAAAAAAAAGATCGATTTTTAAAAAGAAATAATTTAAAAATACATCCATTTATAAAACTGTGAAATAGCATGTGACACTATGAAGTTTGAAAGCATATTTAAATAGTTGTAGCTTCTTAATTAATCACACCTGTATATTATATGCCATCCACATTTTAAGTAGTATGTACATAAACTCTATCAGTGCATAGTTTTTCCATGTGTAACCGTGGAGAAACAGCGTCACGTAGTGGGCTAAAATCTTGGTAGTTGCTGTTAGCAGACGACACATAAACTAGATGTTTTTACGGCAATCAGTGCCACCTAGGTTCTTGGTATCTGCTGGTAGCAGGCGATGTAAGCTAAATGGGCTTATGCATTGCGACCAGTGACACCAAGCGGGCAGCTTTGCTGCCAGCCAGGTGGTGGAATGTTCCTGTGCTTACGCATTGTGAACAGCGCCACCTATCGGCTGGAATTTGCATTGCTGCATTTGGGGCCCTACTCTAAGTATTTCTGTGGTTGACCCCGACCAGCGCGTCTGGTGGCCACATGGGTCAAAAATCACAAGTACCTTTTATTTAATTAATGTATGGATTTAAACAATTATATAAAAGCAGCAAAATATTAAAACTACACCTTTTAATTTGTAATAATTCTGAATCTACATTTCCGAATTATTGCAGATAGCTTTAGAATCATTTAGTTAATTTAGATCCTAAATGACATTTTTTTGTCCAATCGAACCATTTCATTAACCTTAAAAAATTGTTACCTAATGTACCAGTCTTCTTTATGATGTTGGCCAACTCAAGCAGAAAACATTTTCAATTTTCTTCCTCAACACTCAAACTGCTTCATTTTCTTAAATACAAATAACCAGTCCTGAATAGCTTGCCAGTTGCTTTCTCACCTCTATTAGCTTTCATGGAAATAAACAAAGTTAAAAATTTTATTTTAGAAAATAGCTTAGATTAAAAGATATAAGCCTATCATTCTTCCTAATATTTTCGTGCTATCAAGAGTAAACTTTTAATTTCTTTGATGACAGTTTGGTGAATCAATTTTAGATTATGACTTACGTCAGAAGTAAATGTGTTGCTGTTTAATAATTCCAAAATTATCATTTAAATAAGGTATGTATCACTTTTTTCCTTGATTACAAAAATTAAATGTAAATATCATTCAGTTAAAATAAAATTACTAAATATTTCAAAATATTAAACACAATATTTAATAACTTTACACAGTTTGAAAAATAACTAGATATAAATAAATACTATAAATATATTACCACTTAATGGTATTCAGCATCATTCCCAGACTCATATGTTAAGTGCATATTATGGATAGCATGTTTATGCATAATTTTAAAACAGCAAATCATTGTATGTGAAGTCTTAGTGAATTTTGAAAAATTTTATTAACTGAAAAAGTAATTTACCAAAGTTCACAGATAAAGCAGCAATGATTAAAAATGTTTACATTTATTTAAAAAAATAATCATACATCTTATGTAAAGAAAACATTCTGTGTCTAATTTTCTTCCTATTTTTAATGCTTTCTAATAGTTTTGCAATTAATGAGTAGCTACTTTTTATTTATAGAAAATGGTCTATATAATGATTCAACAAAGAAATTTTTTCTCTGTACTAAATATGTAGCAATTACAATAAATGCACTATCATTAAATGAATAATAAACTTGATTTAGATAAAAGATTGTAAATAAAACTCACCAAATGTGCAGATAGAATGAGAATTAGTTGAATACTATTTTTCATGTTTACAAGACTTAAAAGTCATGAAGTCAGATAATTACATTTGTGAAAAATGAAATCTGTGTGTTTAGAGTTAATAAAGTTGAGTTAATCAAAGAATTTCTTAATCAGAATCTTGTACAGAAATATGAAACTTAAAATTAGCATATTTTTAAATTGTATGAAGCTGGCAAATGTTGGAAGTCAATTAAACAGCATTCACTGTATTGCACCATAATATCGATCCTTTAGATCAGATATGAGTTATTTCAAAAATTGGAAATTTCTTAGTCCCATATTAATGATGAATATTTAGTTCTGATGTACATATAAACAGAAGTGAAAAGCTCCGATTTTTCTTGAAACTTAATAATAACTTACTGATTTCATTGTTAATTTTAGTATCAAATAAGCTGTTAGAATACCTAATAAAGCTGAATATTTTTTTCTAGTATCTTATTGATAATATCCCTCTGCATATTTTCAAAATCTACCCTTGTATGTGAGTGGCCATCACTACAATAAATTTATAAAAGTAAGAAAGTTTTGTATATGGATAAAAATAATCCTTCATCCACAAGTAATTTCAAAGAAAGAGAATA
This sequence comes from Epiperipatus broadwayi, assembly GCA_028023455.1. Taxonomy (NCBI): domain Eukaryota; kingdom Metazoa; phylum Onychophora; class Udeonychophora; order Euonychophora; family Peripatidae; genus Epiperipatus; species Epiperipatus broadwayi. The sequence goes on from JAQFVV010000062.1 coordinate 6,675,373, forward strand.
GTCATAAATAATTACCAACTGTAATAACTTTCTTATTTATATAGATATATCTAGAGCAGAGGTCCCCAATCTTTTTGCACTTAAGAGCACATTCTATAATATCGGCCAGGTGGCGGGCACCATTTATTTTTTCCAACCAGGTGACGGGCACCATTTATTTTTTCAATGTAAATTTATACTTGGATAATGTTAATAATACTTATAATGTACAAAAAAATATTTATTTCAAAACTAAAATTTTAATATATAATTAATGTTTATATTTTTACACTGCAAAAGTATAGTATGCCCTACAATTTATTACAATATAATACAATAATTTATAAGAAATTTTAAAAATTAAATTTATTTGTATCAGATAAATAATTTTTTATCGTGTTCGGATAGCGGCGGGCACACGTAAAATAGTCTGCGGGCACCATGGAGCCCGCAGGCATAGGGTTGGGGACCCCTGATCTAGAGTGTCCTATTGGTAACTAATTAATTCGAGGTTTATGCAGATATAATTCAGTTTAATTGCTACAATATCAGAAACTAATTTTATTCACAAAAGCTTTCTGCTTTTTTGAAATTTTATGATGATATGTGGGATTCTACCCATCAGAACCAAAGATTAGTTCTGGACCATAATTTTAAAAAAATTTCTAAGAATTATTAATTCCATCTTTTTATAGCAGTGAATTAATCATAGACTTTACAAATTAGAAACATTTTATCAGTGAATTATCCAAACACAGACTTTACAAACTAGAAAAATTATCTGATTATTTACAAAAAAAAAATAGATCATTAATTCAAAGAAAGACTGCATTATCATGAGGTTACAATACATATATGTTAAAATGTTTTAATGTTAAGAGTGATAGTTTTCCATGCTATTATTCATATAAGTGAGATTGTTTAAGATTGTCACCAGAAATGTATTATTTAATGACTTCATAAAAGGAGGGAATACTTTTCCTATCCCTTGTTATTTCTTATTCATTGATGAATGCTTAAATTTTTGTTCTTGAGGATTATATGTATTTACTCAATTTAATATTCTCTTATTATCTTTTTAATAATTTTCGGAAGCTTGCACTTTTTTTACCAAATATGACTTTCATCCCCAATATGTGGAATTTATAGAATACACTAATAAGTACTGTTAGATCAACTGTAAGATAATGCTAACTACTTAAAAAAAAAATCTGGCTGATTAAAGTTGACTTCTAAAAATATGACAAACCTAGCTAGATAAGTAATTTAGTTACACTGCTTGCCAATTTAAAGCCTGTTCAATCTCAAATCATAACCATGCAAGATTGGATAAAAACATAGGCTGGATTATACTGTTATAGTGGCTCGATACAAGGCATGGTCAACGGGTCAATGATTTGTAGATAAAAAAATATTATTGAGATAGGAAATCAAATGGAGGCAAATGGATTGAATTTTCAATCAATCAAACTTTTTATAATCATGCTGTTTCTTTTAAAGGAAAATGACCATGAAAACACATACAAAAATGATAATTTGCTAATTTAAATATCTAAAGATTCTTCTTTTTACAAGTCAAAAGAATAAAGAAAATCTCTTACTTGGCCAAACAACTAAGTCAGGAATTCTTTCAAATTTGTCTTCTCTCAAAATGAAAATTTCATGTAATGTATGACCTATATAAAAAATCAATACATAAGATATATATATTTTTAATTTTAATATTATAAATCAGAGTATTTAAGTGTATTTTATCAGCTCACTATGAAAATAAGATATTAAATGCTACATACAATAAAAAAAACTTATTTTGTTTTGTGATTAGAGCTATACAAGTGTTTGGCAGAGCTGATGAACAAACTGACACCACTCCTGCAAGCTTTGTAATGTATAGTTTACATTTAAGAATTTAACTATTATAAATAATATCTAAGATTTATTTTCACAGTAAGTTGATAGAGGCTGCTTAAATGCTCTGATTCATTATATTAGAACTTAACTGTTTAATGCATTAAAGAACACAACTATTTTTTTTACATTTAAAATTAGATATATATATTTGAAGGTTAATATTTATATTTTCTGATTAAAATTATTTATCATTGACAAAAGTTTCCTGGAAGTTATTTTACATACCTTTCTTTTTGCCTATTCATTTTAGATTTTTGAATTAAAAAACTGACAACATTAATTACTATAATTTTCAATTATTCTCTTCATTATTAAAATTCCAATTTATTAAATTTCTTGAAATTATTTTTTTGCAATTCAATAGGTTTCATGCATGGTAATTTAAATGTTAATTTAATTTATAATTGTAATGCTTTATATCAGTGGTCTTCAACCTTTTCACACCTGCGGACCAGTAAAAATAAGGATAAGGTTTCGCGGACCTGCAGAAGTCTATAGATAAATTTTCTTAAAGATGAGCATAATTGTTATAACTGATCAAAACAACAATGTTAAATATATAAGATAAAGTTTTATATATATGGAGTTTGTACAATAAAAAACTTTTTTTTGAATTTTGAATTTTTTTAGAAAAGTAATAAAAAATTTAATTCTACCCCCCCCCCCCCATAAACGTCTATGATAACTAGAAAAACAAATTAATTTATGTATGATTGATTAGATTTTGTTTTCGTTCTGTTTTCTTTTTTTTTAATTGGGTAAAAATGAGATGAAAAAAATAAATAAAAATTGGTTATATTAATTAAAAATTTAAACTCTTATTATTTTGTTATTATAAACTTTCTTTAGCTGGTGGACCATCAGAAAAGTTCCATGGCTCGGCACCGGGCTGTGGACCAAGGGTTGAAGACCACTGCTTTATATGACTTCAAGTATGCCTACTATTGGTTTAATAAATCTTTTATTAGCTTCTATTGCATTAAGATATTATTGTACTGGTTGTATTTTAATGAATCTTTATATTGATTGTACTAAGATAAAAGAAACCATAGTTGTGTATTTATGTTGTGCTATTTATTAATGGAACAATTGTTCATTGCAGGACAGGAATAGAACTGATATTTTTAAAGTATGAGTTGGTGAACGCTTATAAGAATGCCATGTATAGCAAATGAAATGAACAAATAGAGATTTGAACTTTTGCTTATTGCAGAAATGATTAGAAAGAAATTGTCTTATTCAGTATAATAAAAAAATATTATGAGAATATCAAATTTTTATCAAAACAATCCAGAAAATGTGACCCATATAATAATACATTAATTAACCTGGTGACAAAAATTAAATTGGCCAATATAATAGTTAAGAATTGGTTGAAAATTTAATGTAGAAATTTTCTAAATATGTTTTGAATAAACAAACTTTGTATACATTTTTAAAAATATAAATAAAACATGTTTTGTTTTGTTTTTTATTGTGTAATAATTCTGTAAATATATTTGAAGCAGTAAAAGAAATAAAAGAGTATCTATCATGCTATAGAAAAGTGGCAGATAAAATAAAATAAAGCTATCTTATTATTCTAAAGAAAGATCTCATGGTTTTTAATAAAACTGTTAATGATTTTATACACACTGGATTTATTGAGCAATAATCAAAAATTCTATCATAATAATGTTCAATATGCTTTTGAATTGTTTGAATATCATTCTGAATATAAATTCAAATTATTTGTTTATGGAAAAACTAAAAGATAAGATAATTAAACTATCCAGACAGGCAATAATAGGAAAAAAGTTACAAAATTTTTGAACATTTGATGAGGAAACATTTGACCACATAATTAAAACATAAATGGGTCTAGGTAATATTAAAACAATAATATTTAACAATTCAAAGATAGACTACTACAAAATACTTAATATAAAAGAATGCATTCGTGGAAGAGATATTCCTACAATCAGGCTGTCAATTTTCATCACCTATGCCATTTGGATTGTAAGGTGCAAGGCACAATACCAACATCCCAAGCCAGATGAAAACTCATTATTTATTCAGAGCATAGAGAAAATTAAACAAAGAGACAAAACTCTAGCCACAACATTCATTTTTCAAGAGACATGGAAGCTATATCAGACTCTCTAATAAAGTTAACAAAGAACTTAACCACTAAATACCTAACCCTGTTTAACTCAATAATATTAGTTCCATAAGTCATCTAATATTGTAATTGTTCATTATCCATATTTGTAATATATCACCCATATTAATTAGTTTAATAAATGTTTTGAGAAACAATTGATGGCTGATATTTAAAAAAATGAATATCTTTAAAAAAAAAGAAAATGGGCTCTCTAAAGAATCTAAGGTTTTTAATAACTTTTGCTAATTTGATTTTGTTTAAAGAATAATGAGTTCTTTTTTTTAATTTCTGCTTAGGAAAATAATCTTTTGGACTGAATGTAATACAATTATTGTTAGTAAAAGTTAATAAAGTTGATAGTGAAAGAAGACAATGATGAATAAACTTCTAACAGATTAATGAATAATCATTGAAAAGCCTGAAAATTCAAAAACCCAATAAATTATTTTGAAGAAATGTCATTCATGTGAGTTCCAGGAATTAATTATCAACTTAATGAAATTTAAATGCAATTTATCCACCTTTCTTAAGAAATTAAAATAGAAATGGCTCTGCAGGATAGTTGAAATGTAAGATTGTGTACACATATTTAGAAAAAAAAAATTTTTTTGACAAAAAGTGTTCAAAGATGAATTAATTACATTTGTATTGAGATATTATAGCAAAATAAAGTAAGTGTAGATTTAGTAATATTAATGACATTTAACAATCAGCTATACCATAAATAAAACAGAAAAAAATGGTAAATTTAAAAAACTGCATTAACATCCAACTCAAGACTATTTTTCTAGGCAAAAATTAACAAAAAAAACTTACTATTTTTTAAACAAAATTCATATTAGTTAAAGTTATTTCAGAAACCTATTTAGATTCTTCTTTCAAAGACACTCACTTTTAGAAGTCTGCTGTTAACTTTGCAAAGATTTCCTTAGTTTTCTTTCTGTGATTACTTGTCTGCTAATTTCATAATTTTATCTTTTAGTTTTCCCATACACATATAATTTAAATTTATTAGTGTATATTGTTTTCCTGCCAGTTCACATCATAATCTTGGTATTACTAAATTTTGTCAACACAATAACGTAAAAAACAATTTAAAAGCATATTATTGTCAATAACGTCAGTTTGTATGAAGACAGTAATAGCTGTATTAATAATTGGGAAATCTTTCTTAGAATAAAAAGATAACTTTAATTTATATTTCCTGCCAATTTTCTGTAAAAGTTCAGATGCCTTTTTTCCTACCACTATTCCAAATATTTATGTAATGATTTCACAATATAAAGACTGACATGTTTTAATTATATAAATATAAATTTTATTAAACGCCCATTATTATATTAAGTAATAATTTACTAAGGCTGTAACCTTAGAAATAAGCGTCTGAAAAATACGAAGGTAGGGACCTCTATAGGTCTTAAAAACGCTTATTTCTAAGGTTACAGCCTTAGTAAATTATTACTTAATTATATAAATGTATTTATATATATTACTAAAATTTGTTTATTCAAAAAATATTTCGAAAATTTTTACATTAATTTTTTTAAATTCAACATCTCAACTATTTTACTAGCTGCTTTAATGTTAATTATCAACTTAATGTATTATTATTATATGAGCAAAGTAATGACTGAATTTCAAGTCCTATTATTTGTAATTAAGTTCAAATCCTATGATATTAATATATAGTTTAAACAATCTTTCTGCATTGAGGATCTACCAAATGGATCATGTCAATTGTGACTTAACATCATTTCAGTTAAAGTGCTTATCATACAGATTATGTGCTTGCTGAGATAATTTTATGTATTTCCTACCATGCAAATGAGAATATTATCTCATTATTTATCAATAATTAGATAACTAAATCAATCAGTAATTTAAATTTACATACATATAAAAGTAGCAATAAAAGAACCTGAATTGTTCTTTCATTGAAATAAATTTCAACTACTATAATCTTCAAAAAAAAAAAATACTGGTTTGATATTTATAACAACTATATTTGAGGTAGGAAAAACTAATCACAGTAACTATTGTTGGATTTTAAAAAGTTATAGGTACTGCCATTTTCAGTTTCTATAGATGATAAATCCAGATGAAGTAATACTTTAATTAACATATCTTGATAAATTTAGTAGACATTTCATTCCTTTAATTTTTTTTTTTTTGTAATAATTATTTCTAAGAGCAAGTTTAATTAGAGGCTTCCATACATTTGTATTGTCACACTGGATTGACTTATGGGATTAATTGCCATTGTCATATGAAAATACCCAATGTATGGAAGCCTCTAATTAACCTTGCACTTAGAAATAAGTATTAAAAAAAAATTAAAGGACTCAGAAGAATTTAACCTAACCCTCATATATGAATATATAAAATTTTTACTATCTGCTGCCTTTAACAGAATAGTTCAGTTAGTTAGTGTTCGCCTTAAATTCGATATTCGAGAATATAAAGGTGCGAGTTCGACTCCTATGCTAATACTGTCACTGGTCACGCCAACAACATCTGAATAAGAAAGGAGGATAATACTACTCGAAACATTGTGTAATTATTAACGTGTGTTATCAATTTGTGTGTTATTACTAATAAGTTGTTTGTATTTGAAAAGTTTAAATAAATTTTTAAATTTTCTATACATCTGACATTTACTAATTAATAGATGATGAAAATAGTCTAAAATATTATCACATTTTACAAAAACATCTCAAGTTTAATTAAAGAGTTAAATAAATTTGATATCGAACATTTAGTGTCAGTTTGTTCATAAAGAATTTTGTTTTGCATTAAGTAAAATGAAATGTGACAGAAATTTTCGACAAAATAAAGATGAACAAAATGAAAAATATGCTAAAGAATATTGGCCCCACAAATACTTATACTCAGTTTTATGAAAAAAAAAACAAATTATTTAAATAATTGTTATTAAACAAGCAAAACTCTTCATACAGGAGTGCCATTCAGTGCAAGCCAGAGTAATCAATGGATGCCAGAAGGCTTATGCATAAAATCCCTATCTAGTGCCTACTCATCCAATATTCCCAGGCTAGTTTCTGGCTTATGGCCTTCATCAGTGAGGAGCCTTGAATCTGAGAACACTGCACCAAGATCTTAGAATCTAATGCAATCCTCCAGCAGCCACCTTCTATCTCTACTTAACTATGAAACTATGAGAATGAAATTGAAAACACAATATTTTCAATCCAAGCTCATTAGCTTATATAATCATATAGGTCTGAACTCAGTTCATAATCATCACTATCCTATTAGGCAGGATTGGTGTTAAACTACTAAACATCACATAATCACTGTTTCTTATGCTTGTTCATAACTGTTATTAAACAGGCAAAATCTCTCCATACAGTAGTGCCACTCAATGAAAGCCAGAGTAATCAATGGTTTGCACTGATTGGCACTACTGTATGAAGAGTTTTGCCTGTTTAATAACAGTTATGAGCTAGCAGAAGAAACAGTGATCATGTGATATGTAGTGGTTTAACACCAATCCTTCCTTAATAGGATGTTAAAGAGCCAAAAACACCAAAATATATGGGTGCTGAACTGAGTTCAGACCTATATGACTATATAAGCTAATGATCTTGGATTCAAAATATTATTGTTTTCAATTTCATTCTCATAGTTTTGTAGTTAAGTAGAGATAAAAGGTGACCGCTGGAGGGTTGCATTAGATCCTAAGATCTAGGTGCAGTGCTTTCAGATCCAAGGCTCCTTACTGACGAAGGCCATAGCCAGAAACTAATCTGGGGATATTGGATGAGTAGGCACTTGATAGGGATTTATGCACAAGCCTTCTGGCATCCATTGATTACTCTGGCTTGCCCTGAGTGGCACTATTATATGGAGAGTTCTGCCTGTTTAATAACAGTTATGAGCTAGCATAAGAAACAGTGATCATGTGATGTTTAGTGGTTTAAAATAATTGTTACAGCAAGAAGAGTTACTGTCTTATTAAAAATGGACTGACTTTAAAAATACACATTATTCAAGATTATTAGGAATAAATGAACATTTAATTGTAATAGGTAAATATATCAATAAGTAACCAGAATATTTTAGAAGTAGATAGGATACTATGATAAATTTTGATAGAATCTCAAAGAACTACTAGCTAAAAATACATTGCCAATGTTATTACGTGTAATTCCAGTTCCTTTGAGAGAATAGTTTAGTTGCTTAGAGCATTTGCATTAAATTTGATATTTCAAAAATCTAAAGATGCAAGTTCAACTCCTATGCTAATACTGTCACTGGTCAGGCCAGCAACACCTGAAGAAGAGGGGTAAATAATATTACTCAAAATGTGTAATTACTAACCTGCATTGTCTATTGTTTGTATTTGGAAAGTTTAAATAAATTTAAATTTTTCTATATATTTGACATTCACTAATAGATGATGAAATAATACATATTTTCACATCTAATATACCAGCATCACCAATCTTCAGGCAAGTTCTTGTAAAAATAAATGAAACACTGCCTTCTATTAGAAAAAATATAACTCATATCACTCTACTCATGAACTTTTCAAGTAAGCATGAGTAATTAATGAATTTCAGAAAATACAATTAATCTATACTTCAGATACCTAGTCTTCCTAGGCAAGGCTAAAATCAATATGACAGAACTATTAGTTAATGAATAATTACTCGTAATGATGTGAATGAGTCAAGAATGAAATAATGCAACATTACTTCAAATGTTAGTTTTGGTATATGCATATCATTTATTTTTTTTGAATCTAATGGTATTATTGGCAATATTACTGAATCTAACTGGACCACTTGATCTAATCTAGCGTAAAATGAATCTGTGGTTGCTGATTATTCATTTCTTATACAGTTGATAATTTGTTTTGCTTTCATTTCCTATAGACAAAATGTCTTTTCTTCAATATTTTCTCAAAAATTAACATTAAACTTTAGAAATATTTTAACTCACAAAGCTGATCAGAACGATGCATTACAGTGTGTGAATTTGTAAGCAAAAAAACTTATGAGATATCGAATTCTATTTTTATAAATTAATAATTTTTTTTCGGATTGATAATGGTCTTGAGATTATCATATAAATATATAGGCATGCATCATTCTAACAACTGCATTATATTTTCCTATGACATTAAAGCACCACAAGAGAACTGGAACTGTAAAAAAATGTTGCATAATAATAATAGCTATTAATTTTTATAACTATTGAATAGCATAATACAAAATAAAAAGTTTAAACTTTTCTGCCAGCACCCATAGTCATACTATCAAATATTTTCTCCATTACAGGGGAGAAAAAGTAATATAAATAAAATCATTGTCACATGTAGAACATCAGTGACTAAAAATGATAGTCATTTGTTCAGCATTACCCATGGACCAAATAGAGCTCTGAATAAAAAAATATAATTAATAAGTTATTTATATATATTCATATACTAAAACAATATATATAAAAATAAATATGTATACATATATATACAAATATACATTCAGTGCCTATGTCCCAATCATAAATTATTATGGTATTTTGAATGTTATAGCAGTTACTTCTTTCTAATCCTAATTCTCAATTCATTTCCAATTATCAACCTTCCTCATCTCTATTAATAAAAAATTTTCTTCAATTATTTTGGTATTAAAATATTTGTCTTCCCTATTCTACTGTTTCCCTTTATATTTCACCAACTTTATCAATTATTTCCCTCTTATTTTTTAACATTCATACAAAACCATTTTGTAAAATAAAATAAAATAAATAGTTATACCGTAACAGCAAATAGAAAAAATAACATAAATATTTTAAAATTACTTAATAGGATTAGTGATAGTAATAATAATAATAAATAAAATATTAATATGCATTTATTATTACAACATTGTTAAATTGCTACTAAAAATTTTACCGTGAGCACGAAAAAGCCTATCTTGTCCATCTTGTGAATGATGAATTCCGGTTAATTTTAAATCTTCCAAAAAGCCTTCATTTAAAATAGGTGTAGGAAGATCTGTTGCTGTAGGCTCCATCTATAATTAAAATAAAAACACAAATGAACTTATAGAACATTTTTATTTTTATAAAACAATTTTTAATTATTGTTGAAAGATTAGCAAGAAATAGCAAACCAAGCAATAGCAAACTATTCCAAGAATGCAAATGGGCCAATGACATGATGAAGCCACCTTGTCATTTTGATCAGAAACAAAATTTTCTGGGAAAAGAACATACTTTATTTTTAACATTTCATATTATGTGTATACATTTTTATCAAATTTAATTTACTTTACATAATTAAAAATAATATTTAAGTCACGATTTTTTTTAAAAATATGCATTTATTCTTTTAAAATTAGTAACAATATTAAATATTAATACATCGATTTTTTTATTTCCAACATTTCAACCATGTTTATAGTTTTTTTCAAGGATAGTCTTTTTCAAGGATATATACAATATAAACAGTAATACAAGCATATTATTACATCTACAAATTTTGAATATATATATATAAAATCATTTAATTTTTTAAAAATGCAAAACTATATGAAATTTTTCAAAAATACATATAACATAATAAAAATTTTCTTTTTAACATTTCATATTATGTTTATACATTTTTATCAAATTAAATTTACTTTACATAATTAAAAATAATATTTAAGTCACCATTTTTTTTAAAAATATTCATTTATTCTTTTAAAATTAGTAACAATATTAAATATTAATACATCGATTTTTTTATTTCCAACATTTCAACTATGTTTATAGTTTTTTTCAAGGAGTCTTTTTCAAGGATATAAACAATATAAACAGTAATACAAGCATATTATTACATCTACAAATTTTGAATATATTGTAATGGTCAGAAACGTGTGATTCGTTAACATAGTGCAGAATTCGACCACCACACAGTACTGCAGCACCATCTAGGTAGTGAAGCTACCCGTAGTACTGAGTTCGAACATAGTTTATCTGTTCTACCATACAATCTACGAACAATGCAGCTGATGCTACATTACTAAATATTTCTTTAGGCACGGTGATCAGGGAGATGCAAAAGAATCAAGACTTTATTTCGAGTTAGCCAATAATAACATTAATATTAAATATTTATATTTAATAGAATCGAGGAAATATTATATGGAATGGGTATCGAATAAATAAAGATGTAACGGCAGACGTATAGTTTGAAATTATTTATTTAAAACATTTTAATAATAAATCATTTAACTAATAATATTTGGTAAGATTTAAAATATCAGTAGCGGGATTTTCTGATACTGTTAGATATTAAAATCAGATATTTATTTGGCTGACATAATCTAGCTACCTAAAATTCTCGAGCAAGTATTTCAAATGCATGCCTTCGGGATTTATACCTTTGCAATGCAAGAGTCTAAAGTAGGATTAATCATAGTGGCGAACATATATTTATTTAATTAAAGATATTTACTAATTACTATGGGCAAACATTTATTTGAGAGTGAGTTTTGTCACTAATGCAGAGACGGAGTTATACATTGAATAATAAAGTTAATATGAAGAAACATGTGGTACGTCTAGAAAGGCGATATAAGGGTGGCAATATATTGAAACTGCAAAGCCGTGGATGAGTTTAGAACAACAGGCTGGAATTTGCCGTAGGCCCAAAGAGATAAGATGTCACATAAGCATAACCAGGGGCAAGTGGTTCGTGCCACGATTGCTTCCAGGCTGCGTGACAATCGTCAAGTCCTACGGGACATTCATTTGTCAGCTTGTGTAGGATGACTGGGATTATTTTAAATCCTAAAGAATCCGGAGTATCCAAGGCTTCTAATAGGTCATCATGTCTCTAAAACGTAACACATGTATAGTTTATAGACTATTCTGCTAAGATTGAAATATATTTTTATAATTCGGTTCTACATTATCAACATTTAATAAAGAACGTTTGCGACTCTCAAAGAAATGTAATTTACGGAATTATTACTTAAAAACTTAATAAAATATAAAACAATAGGTAGGCTGGGTGAGTATTAATAATTATGTCAGCCACTTGCTAAATAGTAAACCCTCGCATTACAATAAATGAAGCATTTAGAAAATTCTAGAGATTTCTGAGCGGACTATCCAACAGTATATAAAAGAAATAGATTAAGAGGCCCCTGGACAAGATGGCATCCATCTTGATGAAAATAAATTTAAACTTGGCAAGGTCCGGTCGGAAATCTTTTAAGCATGCGATAATTAAATAATATAACTGTATATTTTAGAAATACATACCCAAGAAAGATAGAATTTGGTAAACTAGATTATTAACGAATTTTACATAATAAATTAATTATTAAATTTATAGTTTTACAAATGAGAATTTTACAGTTTATAGTTTATAAGTTATATAAAGAATGAGCTATAGCGTGATATTAGTAGAGTACTCTAAAGCTTGGGCACAGGTACCTGTTTTATATGACATTTTCCAAATCAGTGATCAATAACAAATTGTTCACGATTCCAGCAGTAGCAGTTCTTTCCAGCATTTAGGTGATTTAGTTATTTGAATAGCAGCAGCAGCTTTCTGATTGTGGGCAGCAGATCCTTTTGGTTGATTTTATGGAAGGCACGGGCGTAGGTTCGTGGCAAACAATCGACCATCTCCGGGGAGAATAGTCTTTGACGCTTTCTACTCACGCATACTGTGGCAAGTAAATCAATATATATATTTGGAGACTCTCAACTGATCGAGAGCACAGCTAAAGTTCAACTCCAAGTTCTGAGAAAGTCCAAAATGTCCTCCTTTCTTGATCTTATCTTTTTAACTTTTGTTATATTTTATTTTGAATTCAATCATTTGCCCCAAGGATAATCAATACATTCTTATACGTTTAATTTATATAGAAAGCTGTTTTACTATTGCTCACATTTAATTTTACATTTACATTTTTGGTAATTAGATTTTAAGGAATTTTTCTTTTTAATTAATCTATTATCTCTCACCGACCGTTACTTTTAAAATTTCATATACAAAAGGGAAATACGATTATTTTTACTTTTAATTAAATATTTCAATCAGATTTCTAAAATTATTATTAAATGAAATTTAAACAAAGCAATAAATAACGAACTTTATAATTTAAAATAAATGGTTAAAATTATATATTTTTATATACTAAAAAAAAATACAAACTACATTAATTATTTTTATCTATTGCTTTAGATTTATCGAAACGTGTGTGTGTTTATGGTGGATTTTACATATATTTATTCATTTTTAATATTGCTACACACACAATTCGATACCAAAAAAAGTTTAAATTTGGGTAGGATAGAGTGGTGGGTGAGAGACGATAGAAAAGGTGAAACTTAAGATTCGAATGCGAATCTTACTGTTTCATTTTCTCCGACTTCCCCTGAATAATTAAGAAAGCACAAGGAGGCAAGGAAAGAGAAAAAAATTTTCTACATCACATAATTTAAACATGTAATTTTTTTTTTTTTTACAGATATATAGAAATATAGAAAGCAGAGATTAAATGAAGCAACGAATATTTTATATGCCCGGATCTAAAATTTATAGTTTAATTTAATATGGCCTAATTTGGCCGTGTCTGGTTAGAAATCTTATAGTAATATTAATTAAACTGATAATATATATAAAAAAAAAATCTTAAGAGTAATATTAGTTAAAATAATATATGTATATAAAAAAAATTCTATCTAAAGCCCTATTTAACTAATGTAGGTTCCATTCTACCAAATTCATTATATCAATTCGTTTTAATATTTTTATATACATGTAATGACTGTCCTAAGATGCTAAAATATTTTATAACCCTGGGTCAGGTGGATAATATCTATCTCTCGTCGTCGATGACTGCAGCCTTGGGTTTTCTAATTTTTGCCTTCTATCAGGTGGTTCTTTGGCCCAATGGTTAAAATCCAATGTAGTAAGAAATTCAACCATTTCTTCTATGTCTTTTATTCGAATGCCTGCCATTAATTGTTGGATGGTTAGCGGCATACTATGCTGGTTGGTCCCTATGACATGTGGATCCGAAAAGGCGAATGTTGTAAGGGATTTCCATTTCACCATATTCAACCAGTCCTTGGCAGAGCCTTGTAGATGGTAACTGGCTATAGCTGTCTGTTCATCTGGTCCTTTCTTATGAAATTGGGAGAACTTTTGTAAGCTCTCTAGATGGGTTTGAGGGTTTTCCTCTATCTTTCCTTTAATAAAAATTTTAATGTGGATCATCTTTGCTAAGTAGCTCTGGTATCCATTGTCCATTTTCATGCTTTCTTCTATGACTTTTAGTCCTTCTATATTTTCATCCCCATCTACACTTGTCTCCTTTTTACTGCTGACTTCATTCAACGGTTCTTGTGGGCCTTCATCTATTGGAATGAGATCTATTTGCTCATCATACTTATTTACATTTATTACAGTATCTGTCTGCTCTTCTATTACCATAGGTTCATCAGATCTTTCTAACTTCCTTTTATTCTGCATGTCTTTAACCTCTTCTTCCTTTTTACTAACTGGGGATATTCCAAAATGTTCTTTGATCATTTCAAAATATCTCAACATATCCCTGTCAATTTCCTGATACTCCCTAACTCTTATCTTTTCTTCTTCCTGTATCTTTTTTGGTTCTTCATATCTTCTTCTCGCTTCCTCATGTATTTTCCTCCTTTCTTCCTTATCCTGTCTAAGTATTTCAAGTAACCGTAGATAAAAGTCCATTGATCCTCCAAAAGCTTTATATATATTTACTTGCTCTATACTGTCATTTTCTGCTTCCATTTTCTTAATATTATTTATTTATTTTATTTATTACTAGCATTAGACTATTCCCCACCGGTATCTTGGTCCTATCACACTCTTTCACTGCCCTCACCTACTCTACATTGCCCTATCTCTATATTTTCTATATTGCCATGCTTAACATATATATTACAATAAACTACTGCTAACGCGTATAATAAGCCACTGCTGTCTATGATATATATATATATACTTAATAAATATTTACTTTACTTTCACCTTCTTAATATATTTTAATAAAATATTTACTTTACATTATACAGCCATTGCTGTCTATGATATATATAATAGTACTTTAATAAAATATTTACTGCTTCTTGCTTTCTCACTTAGCAACTGATTACTTTTTTTTTTGACATATATATATAAAAAAAACATTTCACTAGATCCGAGTATTTCGTTCCTTCTTAAATTATACACACATCCCTGCTTTCCTTAAATTTGTTATTACGCCTGCCGTGCATCCATCCATTTGACCCACATTATCTCACTCGATTTTTTTTTTCATTATTTTTATCAAAAACAAACTCGTATATATAGAATAATTAGCTAACTCGGGTAATGAACGCTAAAAGAAATTTATATGTGTTATATATATCTTCTCAGGGTAAATATGGGTTTTGTATCGATGCCTTACGTTGTTAGCCCCAAACACTAAAAAAAATTTTTACTATATAACGGTCAGAAACGTGTAATTCATTAACATAGTGCAGAATTCGACCACCACACAGAACTGCAGCACCATCTAGGTAGCGAAGCCACCCATAGTACTGAGTTCGAACATAGTTTATCGGTTCCACAATACAATCTACGAAACAATGCAGCTGATGCTACATTAGTAAATACTTCTTTAGGCACGGTGATCAGGGAGATGCAAAAGAATCAAGACTTTATTTCGAGTTAGGCAATAATAACATTAATATTAAATATTTATATTTAATAGAATCGAGGAAATATTATATGGAATGGGTATCGAATAAATAAAGATGTAACGGCAGATGTATAGTTTGAAATTATTTATTTAAAACATCTTAATAATAAATCATTTAACTAATAATATTTGGTAAGATTTAAAATATCAATAGCAGGATTTTCTGATACTGTTAGATATTAAAAACAGATATTTATTTGGCTGACGTAATCTAGCTACCTAAAATTCTCAAGCAAGTATTTCAAAAGCATGCCTTCGGGATTTATACCTTTGCAATGCAAGAGTCTAAAGTAGGATTAATCGTAGTGGCGGACATATATTTATTTAATTAAAGATATTTACTAATTACTATGGGCAAACATTTTTTGAGAGTGAGTTATGTCACTAATGCAGAGACGGAGTTATACATTGAATAATAAAGTTAATACGAAGAAACACGTGGTACGTCTAGAAAGGTGATATAAGGATGGCAGTATATTGAAACTGCGAAGCCGTGGATGAGTTTAGAACAATGGGCTGGCATTTGCCATAGGCCCAAAGAGATAAGATGTCACATAAGCATAAAAGTGGTTCGTGCCATGATTGCTTCCGGGCTGCGTGACAGTCGTCAAGTCCTATGAGACATTCATTTGTCAGCTTTTGTAGGACTGGGATTATTTTAAATCCTAAAAAATCTGGAGCATCCAAGGCTTATAATAGGTCATCGCATCTCTAAAACGTAACACATGTATAGTTTATGGACTATTCTGCTAAGATTGAAATATATTTTTATAACTCGGCTCTACATTATCAACATTTAATAAAGAATGTTTGTGACTCTCAAAGAAATGTAATTTACAGAATTATTACTTAAAAACTTAATAAAATATAAAACAATAGGTAGGCTGGGTGAGTATTAATAATTATGTCAGCCACTTGCTAAATAGTAAACCCCCGCATTACAATAAATGAAGCATTTAAAAAATTATGGAGATTTCCGAGCGGACTATCCAACAGTATATAAAAGAAATATATTAAGAGGCCACTGGACAAGATGGCATCCATCTTGATGAAAATAAATTTAAACTTGGCGAGGTCCGGTCGGAAATCTTTTAAGCATGCGATAATTAAATAATATAACTGTAAAATTTAGAAATACATACCCAAGAAAGATAGAATTAGGTAAGCTAGATTATTAACGAATTTTACATAATAAATTAATTATTAAATTTATAGTTTTACAAATGAGAATTTTACAGTTTATAGTTTATAAGTTATATAAAGAATGAGCTATAGCGTGATATTAGTAGAGTACTCTAGAGCTTGGGCACAGGTACCTGTTTTATATGACATTTTCCGAATCAGTGGTCAATAGCAAATTGTTCATGATTCCAGCAGCAGCAGTTCTTTCCAGCATTTAGGTGATTTAGTTATTTGAATAGCAGCAGCAGCTTTCTGATTGTGGGCAGCAGATCCTTTTGGTTGATTTTATGGAAGGCACGGGCGTAGGTTCGTGGCAAACAATCGACCATCTCCGGGGAGAATAGTCTTTGGCGCTTTCTACTCACACGCATACTGTGGCAAGTAAATCAATATATATATTTGGAGACTCTAAACTGATCGAGAGCCAGCTAAAGTTCAACTCGAAGTTCTGAGAAAGTCCAAAATGTCCTCCTTTCTTGATCTTATCTTTTTACTTTTTGTTATATTTTATTTTGGATTCAATCATTTGCCCCGAGGATAATCAATACATTCTTATACGTTTAATTTATATAGAAAGCTGCTTTACTATTGTTCACATTTAATTTTACATTTACATTTTTGGTAATTAGATTTTAGGGAATTTTTCTTTTTAATTAATCTATTATCTCTCACCGACCGTTACTTTTAAAATTTCAAATACAAAAGGGAACATACGATTATTTTTACTTTTAATTAAATATTACAATCAGATTTCTAAAATTATTATTAAATGAAATTTAAACAAAGCAATAAATAACGAACTTTATAATTTAAAATAAATGGTTAAAATTATATATTTTTATATACTAAAAAAAAATACAAATTACATTAATTATTTTTATCTATTGCTTTAAATTTGTTATCGAAATGTGTGTGTGTTTATGGTGGATTTTACATATATTTATTCATTTTTAATATTGCTACACACACAATTCGATACCAAAAAAGTTTAAATTTGGGTAGGATAGAGTGGTGGGTGAGAGACGATAGAAAAGGTGAAACTTAAGATGCGAATGCGAATCTTACTGTTTCAATATATATATATATACATGTATAAAATCATTTAATTTTTTAAAAATGCAAAACTATATGAAATTTTTCAAAAATATAAATAATATAATAAAAATAATAATATAATAAAAATTAGTTTACTATCTATATTTATATCATTCAAAAAACATGCTATCTTTTAAATCTAATGCTTATTTTAAAAAAATTTTAATTAATTAAAACAAGAAAAATTGTATTATTTCCTATATATAATTTATTTTTCCAATCTAGAAGAACACTAATAAGTTTTTTCAACTTTTAATTATTTCTAAAATATTTAAATTAATTAACCTATAAATTAAAAATCAAATTTTTTTCATTCATTTCTGTTTAGTGAAGATTAAAATGTTAAAAACAAAAAAAAAATTATATATAACAGGACTAGCTCTAGTGATTGTCCAACTCATTTGCAGAGAGCAACAAAAATGATCTATATTATACAAAAAGTCATTTCTTCCTTGTCTTTTGAATCCAAACTTCAAGATGTCCTTAGCTATATTTTTACATAATAAAACTTTGTTGTACTGGATTTTTTTTTAAAATCATAATTATTTAAAACAATGCAGGATTATATTGAGGTTAATAATGCATTATCAATATAAATATCAGATGATGTGAAAATAGCAAAACACCTACCTTCATTAGCTATGAATTAACTTGACATAAGATTAAAAGCCAGTCTGAAATAATCTTCAATGACATTTTTAATGCAGATAATGTTTTTCTCAAAATGTCTGTTACAGAAATTTGTATACTTTTTTAGTATTACTGAAAAACATTTATTGATAAATATAGTTACAAAAATTTGCTCTTCTATATTTTTGGTTCAAATAGCAAAACTATTGAGATCAAATAAATGTAATGAAATAATTAGTTGAGAATAAATCAATTTATTAAAGAAATAAAATCAAAATATATAAGTATAATTGTGCAGTCATTATTAACAATATTTTTTTTTGATACAATTACTGGGATTTTGCTTTTAAAATAATTTTAACATTCCAATATGTCTGACAAAAGAAAAAATATAAATGCAAAATATCCCCAAACAAAATGAGAGAAAGATCATGATATTCAAAAACTAAGGAGGATTTTTCATAAACATCTAAAAACTGATTGCATACATGTAAGTTAGTAGTAACACATTATTTTCCTTTGTCATTTTTTTCCTTTAAAAAATAATTAATGCTACTATTTAGAATCTATTATCAGATGTGTTGAAGTCATGGTTTTTAAGATATGTTTAAAAAATTTTAGAATGAAGGTATAACAAAATATATCATTGTACATGGTAGCAAAATTCCCAAGGCTGGCCCTATGGATCAATATTCATAATGTTGTCGATTCAGAAGGAATACTTTTTTTTTAAAAAAAAATGGTAATTTGAACATAACTTTTAATTATAATTTGAATATAAAAACTATATATAAATCATACTTTTACATAAGGATTATCAATAAGTCTTACTTTTTAGAAGTATATTCTTATTCTTCTCCTTTGCTTTCTTTGCATTTCTTCATATATTCATATATATTGCTTACAATAACTCCCCTCATATATACTTTAATGCAAAAAAAATTTAATACAATTCCTTTATTTTCCTAACAGTTTCGATTGTCCTGCAGTCTTCATCAGAACTACAATATTGAATGATATAAACATATAATCACTACTTCATATACATATAAAAATATACATGCATACATATGTATACCAAAAACATATAAATATATATCCTCAAAACATACATATAGATACATATACATACACATATACAAAATCCATATATATATACACACACATATATATATAACCTACATATAAAATACATATATACAATATATATATATACAAATATATCAAATACACAATTTTTATATTATTATATTTTTTAAAAAACCTATTTTATTTTTAATTTTTAAAAAACTACCCTTTATTACTTCTTTATCAATTTTACTTTATTTTATACTTTTTATCCTTTCTTTTCTTCCTATCTATTATTTTACATTATTATCTAATATATTTTATCATCTTGTATTTCTTATTTTAATATCTATAAATTTAACTTTTGCCATTTATTATTTCTAATCTTATTCTTTATTAATAATTTATATTTTTATTCTCTTTAATAATTCCCCTATTCATTTTAACTTACCGTTCTTACTCCTCTACCTTTTAAAATAACTGACTTTTTTACAAAATTTTTTATCTTCTTTTTATATAGATTCCTTTAATACAAAGGTTTGTAAGATCAAATTTTCAAATAGAATTAAAAGTTAAAAAATTGATAAAAAGTGAATTGTATTAAAGGAGTCTATATAAAAAAAAAAAAGATAAAAAAAATTTGAAAAAAAGTCAGTTATTTTAAAAGGTAGAGGAGGTTAAGAATGGTGAGTTAAAATGAATAGGGAAATTATTAAAAAGAATAAAAATATAAATTATTAATAAAGAATAAGATTAGAAATAATAAAATGGCAAAAGTTAAATTTATAGGTATTAAAATAAAAAATAAATGATAAAATATATTAAATAATAATGTAAAATGATAAAGATAGGAAGAAAAGATGAAGGGTAAGAAGTAGAAAATAAAGTAAAATTAATAAAGAAATAATAACAGGTAGTTTTTTAAAAATTAAAAATAAAATAGGTTTTTTAAAAAATATAATAATATAAAAATTGTGTATTTGATATGTTTTTTGTATATATATGTATTTTTATATGTAAGTTATATATGTGTGTATGGATGTATATATATGGATTTTGTATATGTGTATGTATATGTATGTTTTGAGGCAATATATATATATATTTTTGGTATACATATGTATGTATATTTTTATATGTATATGAAGTAATGGTTATATGTTTATATCATTCAATATTGTAGCTCTGATGAAGACTGTAGGACAGTCGAAACTGTCAGAAAAATAAAGGAATTATATTAAAAAAAATTTGCATTAAAGTGTATATGAGGGGAATTATTGTAAGCAATATATATGATGTCTTACTTTTCCATAATAATTAACAGACTTCTTAATCTCAATAAGGTTTCTGCTGAAAAATTTATATTTTTTACGATCATAATAGCAGTAATACTAGAGAAATAATTCTGGTAATAAGTACTCTAATTATTGCCAACATATATTTTTTCATACTCATTTATGCCATTTGTAATTTTTGTTTTCTTTTATAATTCAAAGATCGTAATTCACAAATATGAATTAAAACAATATATTGAATATAACTTTGGTTTTTAAACAGACAATATTTTTTTAATATAATTATTAAATCTTCAAAACATACATAATGCAATTTTACATTTCATTTTATTTATTTCATACCCAAAAATAAATAATTATCTACTTCTTTAATGTTTTTCTCATTACCTATCCTTAAGCAATAAAAATCATTCAACATTACATAAGTTTATTTAAATTTGTTTCCAAGATTTTGTTCAAATTGGCTGAATAAGGACCATAAATTATTTGCAATTCATAAAATGTTGCTGCAAAATAACATCATTTACAAATTTGAGATGACTTAAATGTTCACCATTTACCTTAACTGCTGATATTTCCCAATTATGTTGCTTAAAAACTTCTATTCATAGAAAAAAGTTAAAGAATCACTTTTGTCAGCAACTTTTATTAATGAGCCGTTGTTGTTTTTTAATTTTCTTAATAATTTCAGATTAAACTATGTTTATATTAACTCAATAAAATACTTTTTTTTTAATGTGAATATAAAAAAAATAATAATAAAGGTACACTATTCTGGAAAAATTATAAATTTAATAAAATTATTTCTAAGCATTGCTTTCAGTCAGATTGGTCATATTCATAGAACTACTGTTAAGTTTCTATAAATAGAATTTATAAGTTAATAATTTATATATGCCAGTTATGTGATAATGCAATGCATGAGTCTTTCTTGTTTATTGAGTTGTTGTTTTTTTTCCATATTGTTTTTTTGTTAAAGTATTAATCACAGCTAATTAATTGAACGCATTTTCCTAATCAATGAAATCTAAAAACACTAGAAATTCTTATTCCTTGATCTGGGAATTATTGCATTTATTATTCATAGATGATCTATAATATAAAATTCACTTCTAAATTCTGTCCATTACCTAAGTAAAATCTGATATTCCTTCTAATTTATATAAAATTTTCATAAAATTTTGCAAACAATGAACAATAAACAAATATATCTATAAACAATGAGGATTGTCAATTCCTCAACAAGCTTTGTGATAAATGCTTAGCCAGAGAAAGCATTTAAAATATCTCTGTCAGAACCCCTCCCCAAACCCCTGACCATGGTTTCATGCTTTGGCACTCCTCAGAGAGGTGGCAGGGTAGGTTCAGACACTAGATTCGTTTAAGGAGAAGCCATAATACATCACATCACATCACAACATCTAAAAATACCAATCCAAAGCCAGCATTTAACTAAAAGTTATCTATTGAGTGAAAAATCTGAAAATTTCAGACACCTATATGTCTTCAAACCCAGCTATACAACTCAAATATCTATATGGGGCTGATAGATCTTCAGCCATACCATATATTAGTAGTCTTAGCAATATAACATTGCATAAGACTTAAGGCAGAGACTATAAATAGTCAAAATAAGAGTCATAGATCACATGACCCTATTCTCTTAAGCTTGTAAGTTATAAACAATGAGGATTGCCAATTCCTCAACGAGCTTTGTGGTAAATGCTTAGCCAGAGAAAACATTTAAAATATCTCTGTCAGGAACCTCTCCCCAAACCCTTGACCATGGCTTTGTACTTTGACATTCCTCAGAGAGGTGACAGGGTAGGTTCAGACAGTAGATCTAAAAATACCAACCCAAAGCCAGCATTTAACTAAAAGTTATCTATTGAGTGGAAAATCTGAAATTTTCAGACACCTACATGTCTTCAAA
Source organism: Epiperipatus broadwayi (assembly GCA_028023455.1). Lineage (NCBI taxonomy): Eukaryota > Metazoa > Onychophora > Udeonychophora > Euonychophora > Peripatidae > Epiperipatus > Epiperipatus broadwayi. The sequence goes on from JAQFVV010000062.1 coordinate 6,698,359, forward strand.
CCCAGCTATCCAACTCAAATATCTATATAGGGCTACTAATAAATGGTATGGCTGAAGATCTATCAGCCCCATATAGATATTTGAGTTGGATATCTGGGTTTGAAGACATGTAGGTGTCTGAAAATTTCAGATTTTCCACTCAATAAATAACTTTTAGTTAAATCTGGCTTTGGGTTGGTATTTTTAGATCTAGTGTCTGAACCTACCCTGTCACCTCTCTGAGGAGTGCCAAAGCATGAAACCATGGTCAGGGATTTGGGGAGGGGTTCCTGACAGATATTTTAAATGCTTTCTCTGGCTAAGCATTTATCACAAAGCTTGTTGAGGAATTGGCAATCGTCATTGATAATAACTTACAAGCTTAAGAGAATAGGATCATGTGATCTATGACTCTTATTTTGATTAAATATATCTATAATTGCTTAAATTTTCTCTATTACATTTTTTCCAAAATAATAACACAAATGGATTATTCTAATTACTGGATACATGATTTACTCTTAAATATGTTGAAAACCAAATTATAATGTTATTTTCAATCACCTTAATATATATGGCAGATAAATTAATTGCACTCTGAATTACCAACAATGCTGACAAAGGAATACTTATGAACATCAGAGCTACCAAGAATAGGTGGATTCATTCTATTCCTAATTCTTTGTTCAACATTTAGAGTGCTTTTAAATCCTAGCCTGGGGGAGGTTGATTTATTCCCTTTGTTTTCATATATATATATATTTATTTAATAATGAGTTATTAATATAAAATGATATGCTATATACACATGGACTTTACATATTTATTTCTAATGTATATATAGATTGTAACCTTATATTTTGGTGCAAAATATAGTTTGATAGAACTGATTTAAAAATTTCTCTGTCTTCGTCTAGGTGACTTGATTATCATGGCTTGCATTTTGTATCTACATGATACTTGTATTTAGAGTAACTTAATGGTGAGATTATGTAATATTTTGCCTTACTTATTGTATATATTTTTTTTCTTTCATGTATTAGTTTTGCTCTTTTCCAACCACTGATTTAGATCAGATGTGTTTAACCTGTAAAAAACCAACGACATATTATATCAAGTTTAATAAAGTGTAAATAAAAATAATAATAATCCTTATTTATTTTAAAAATAATCTTAGAAATTAACTTTAATTTAAATCAAAAGCCATTTATTAATTAATTTTGAATTATTAGATAAAATATGATAAACGCATTTTTTTTTTTTTGTCTTTCATTGTAACAGAGCGTTCATAATTTTTTTTTTTTTTTAAAAAGATGGAGTAGAAATAACATGTATGTAAAACACGTAACAAATATTATTTTATTTATTTGATCATTTATATTGTAACACTGTATTACCTGTTTAATGATAAAATTGTAAATAAATGTTAACTTATAATTTAACTTATTATGCCGTTGATATTTGTCACTCATAAAAACCAGAAAATCCTACATATTGAGTTGATCACACATTACAGCATGTAGAGTCACTGATAATGTATATAAGATTTATTAATATTCTGGGAGAATATTTTAATGCTTTTATTTTTGGTAATTCGTGATGTATGGGGTATAATAAAATCCTCCATCACTTTAGCTTTGCTTTGTTAATTCCGGAATATAATCCAAAATTGATTATTTCTATAAATGTTTATAATATTTGGCTCAAAATTAATAAATAAATTTACTAGTTAATATTATGATAGAACCTATTTTCTTAATCCTATGATTTGCAATTCGTCAATCATAATAAGAATTGCATTGCTATTGATTTAATTAAAATTTTAAATTAATAAGGAAGGAACCCAAAGTTTTCCATGCTTGCCTATTACTGCAAAGCCCATACCTTGCATAGCATTTGTACCAAAATCCTGAGTATATCTGAACTATAATCAATCATGTTATGGTGATACTTATAATTATTTTTTTCCTATTAATGGCCTGTATTTACCCTGTGATAGTTGGTATAGATCTGAGAAATCATACATGTCATGCTGGAAGAATAATCTTTAACAGTTTCATAAATCATATCATCATGTCTATGGTTGGCCATAAGGTCTCATGCAAATAAAAATTGCAGATTAAGGTTTTGAAACATAAATTTATGATATAGTTGTTAGAATGAATGATAATAAATTAAACAGTTATAATTTATCTTGGGTAATACAATATACTTTCCTATACTGCTATGATGGGTCTTCGCGGTGTACCCTGGCCACGACCGGATTAGATAATAACAGTTTCACATTATATCATTAATTTTGTCTGTTATGATCTGTTAGGACCTTTTCGATTACAATTTATATAAATTAATTAAATGTACAAAACTAATCTAGAGATAACAATAGATCAATTAATACCTATGATATGTATTACATACTCTAGCCAAATAACTGATCTATAAAACCTCAAAACTAAATCATGGTTACATATCAATGCACAATAAGAACCAGACAAATACCATATCACAGCATGTTTCAGAAACAGAAGACTCTAATGGTCCAAAAGATAAATAATATATCTCAAACATTTGCACAGACATCTTCAGAAATATTTTAAATAAGCTGTGCATGGTTAAATTAAATTTTAGAGGAAATAAAATTAAAACGAAATAAAATCTAAATTCATACTTAAAAAATATAAAGCTGAGGAGAAAGGACACTGTTAAAAAAAAATTTCAAAAATGATATATCAAATTCTAAAAACGAAAATCAAAACTCTTAAAGCTTATAAACAAAAAGTTTGGGGAAAATCATTTAAGTCCAATATATTAATAAACAAATATTTAAATAAGAAATGCATGATTAAATTAAATTTCAGAAATGAAACAAATTAAAATACTTAAAAACAAAATTAAATTTTAGAATTAAAACAAAAAGATAAAAAATAAAAAAAATTAAGCAAAGAATGTTAAAAGTTAAATTTCAAGAACAAGAAATATAAATATCCAGAATAATGCAAATCAAAAACATTAAAACATATAAGTAGTAAGTTAGAGTAGCAAAAAAATCCTTTAAATCAATTATATCAACAATCTAACTTTGTATACATACATAAACATATATATAATGCGTAATTCCATTAATATGTGTAAAAAAAATTCAGACATCAGAAAAATGTATATGAAATTAAATTTACTATGAAAAATATATCATTTAGTATTAAATTGAATTAATTTATTCCCATTGTTCAAAAATGTTCTTTCATCAAGTTTAAGTTTATAGTAATAGGTTATCCAATAGAAAATAAGATGTATAACTAAACTTATCCAAGTCATTTAAAAATAACAAAAATAAGTGTACATTTAATTTAATATAGTATGGCCTAATAAATTATGAGTGGCAACAAGTGATCATATATTTTTCTTTGAAGATAATGAGAAACATACCTTTGCAGGTGTCCTATGGTCTAAAGAGACTCCAAGTACACTGGTCATCCATTCTTTCATTGCTGGTAATAATTGACCACTAAGCCTGTATCTAATTTTTAAAAAAATATAGAGATTTAAAATACAAAATAATGCAACAATAAATTAAACATGTTGAAGCAGAATTTATACTTCAATAAATATATTTCTAGTATAAAAATACTAAACAAAAAATTATAACTTTTGAGATATTTTCTACCTAAATATATATATATTGTAATGGTAAGGAAAGAGGGGGAAAATAGAAAGATGGGAAAGCGGCATCATATTCCCATTTAATAAATAAAATATAGCATTTGCATGAGAGCACCAACATAATAAAATATATGAAATTATATTAATAGTAAATTATAAATTATATATTATCCAGCATTAAAAAAAAAAAATAATCAACTCATCAACAATCATGACTGGATAAAAGAGGTATGCTAGAAACAGGCTAATTATCTAGCCACTGCCAGACTTAGCTAAGATATACAATCATCATTATTTGGATGCACGTGCTTAAGTATCTATAATAAAAATAATAAAATGCTGAGATACTGATACATACCGATCATTATCAATGCTTTGGCTATATAGTACTCTTAGGGCACAGGCCACCCTATAAACTAATTTTTAATTACAAAAACAAAATGCAGTGAATGTATCTTACAAGTAATAAATACCCTTGCATTACTAAGAGTTATCACGTGGATGTCCAGACACAAACATAAACACCACATCAATATAATTAACTATTATTGTTTTCTAGAGCTAGCTCTAGATGACAAGAATCTAGGGACTGTAACTGTTAACAGACAAAGATAAATATAACAGCTTACTCTACTTTATCTTAAGTAATTTTATTAAAATAATTTACAATCTCTAAAACCCTCTGAAGAAATCAACTCACACACATTAACAATTTATCAACAGATAACTGGAGAAATGAAGACATTGCTACTTACTTTTTAAAACAATTATTTAATAAATTAACTGATTAATAATTAAAAATATTTTAAATGACATAGACTAATTTAAACTTAATACATTTTATCAAAACATATAATTCTCTGTAGCAAATATGATTTAGCCAATTGATTTTTATTCATTAAATTAATTTTTATTTTCATTAAATTATTTCTTTTTCAATACATAAATTTGGAAAACAACTTTTAGCAATAAGATAAGGAAATTGTAAATTAGCTAAAAACTCATAATTTTGGAGGGAAAATCAAATGAATTTAAAAAACCATATTTCAAAAGAAAGTATCAAATGAATAATATCATTCATTATTATCAATTATTTCTATAGAATTTTTTCATCTATGAATGAATATATAATGTGCACATTAAAATACCTTTTACAATGGTTTTACTCTTTTGAATTCTTCTTTGATAATTGTAATTTCCAATTTTCTTTCCTGTTATGAGTTCAACAAACTTTTTATGGATTGTAGAAATTCTCCATTAACATATTTCTAGGGTAATGCTTACAATCAAATTTTCTCAATTTTTGCAGAATATTTTCAAGTTTTACACAAAATAAATGTATCCATTTTTTTTAAAATCTAATAAATTTTCCAAGTCAGGCAAAAACAGACACAGAGACAGTCATGTTCTTGAATGAAAACAAGCTTGTTGCAGCTAGGGGTATTCTTCTACATTTTCTTTAGTGAGCAGGTTACATGGTTGAGTTTTGATGATTATAAGTTTCAAACCAATTTAGTATATGGTTATCAAGTCTATTCTATAAATCATTTTCATTTAACTGAGTGTGCTCTCCACAGATGAACTTTTGATTCTATCTTCTTCAACAGTTGAATCAGGAATTAACTGCTATTGTTTCCTTCAACAGTTGAGTCAAGAAAGACTGTTACTGATTTCAATAGTTTGATCAATAATTACTTCTTACAAGACAATGAGGTCTACTGATTTACCCTACCCCCAATATTATCATCTGATCACTATCTTGTTTCCCACATGATCAAATGAAACTCTGATCATTTGAGTCTATTTTTATAAGATTATTTTTCTCTTTCAAAATTAAAATTGCAAAACATGTCAAAGATAAAAAAATTCAATCATAAGAAAAAAAATCCACTGCAGTTATGTTTCCCTTATGTTAAAAATAAGATATTTTCTCGATTAACTTGGATTTAAAAAATACTGCCTATTGTTTTGGGGAGAAATAAAGAGAAAATAAATCAACTTACTAATTAAAACAAAGTGTAGTAAAAATTTTAAAATCTTTTTTTCCTTTATTTTAAAAAAACTTTCACTATTATTTTTTTAAAGTTACATTTAAGAATTTTTAATAATTTACTAAAGAGAAAAAAATTATTTATCTTATTACATTTTTTAACATGAAACTAGTAGATAATTAAAGTTACTGAAGAAAGAGAATTAAAAAAAATACTTATTTGATCTTATATGTTTCTCTGTTTCACAACACTTAACAATTTATAACATTTACATTATTACTCACATTATGTTTAAAAAAATATTTGAAAATTCTCATATTATTTGATGAAGAAAATATTTAAATAAATCAACCATTATTATTCTTTTAAAAAATGTTAGTTACATATAATTCCTTCATTTCTTTAATTATCCATTTTGAAGGGTGTCAAATTTTTTTTTCCCTCAAAATTATTTTAAAGCAAGGGTTACTTATTACTTTTAAAAAATATTAACAAATCAAATATAAATTAATGTTAACTTTAAATAAATAATTTTTTTATAAATAACATTCAAAACATTATTTTTTTTAGATATACTATAATATACAAATAGTAATCCATTGCCATCATTGCCGTGATTTCTTTGTGTTTATCATAAATTTTTATACAAGTTGTTGTTTATTTATTTTTCCTAACATTTTGTAAAAATAATTAGAATTTGGAATTTACCAGTGACAGAAGAAGATGCAGTGGAGTATTTTCAGAATTACGGGATAGTGCATATGTTTGTTATGATGTTGCAGCTGTTTTTTTAATATGATTATCATATTAAATATTTCATACAATTTTCTTTTATTTTTTAAGATGATTATACAAATACAAGAAATTACACAAAACTTCAAATGATAATACAACCGTAAAAAAATAAAAAACATGATGAAAAGTATAACAAATGTGGGTATTCATGTCAGCCAGACAGCAATTATAAATAGTCTGCAACATCACCACAAATGTATGCATTATCCCATAATTCAGAAAATATTCCATTGTCTTTTTTCTGTCATTAATACATTCCAAATTTTAATCATTTTTGCAAAATGTTTTGCAAACTGTTAGGAAAAATAATGAAACAATAACTTGAATGAAAATGCTACGATAAATGAAAAAAAAATCACGACAACAGTGGCATGATGACATTTCTATGTTATAGTACATCTAAAAAAAATAATTACATGTTCTGAATGGCATTTATAAAAAAATTATTTATTTAAACTTAACAATACTTTATATTTGATTTGCTAATATTTTTTAAGATTAACAAGTAACATATGTGCAATAAAATAATTTTGAGGAAAAAAACAAATACTTTGATGCCCTTGAAAATGAATAATTAAACAAAATTCACCTGGCAAGCTTCAGATGATGGGAGCGAAGGAATTATACATAAATACCAAATAAACCTTTGAAAAAATTAAATATTATTCTCCCATTCTAACTTTCCTTATGTACAAATTTGTAATATTTGACATGGCCAAAGTCTACAATATTACAATATATATCCCACTTCTAATCTAAGATGTGTTATATATATAAGCAAAAGAGCTGTTTATATGTATATAAACATGAACAAGACCACTCTGATTAAATAGCAAATTTTACAAATGGTAAATCTAAAAAATATTATACCTATGCACATATCTTTTTAAATGTCTACATATTTTTTATAATAATGTCATATTTCATTTTGTCTTCAAATAATGGATTAGTCCAGATTCCTTTCTTATTACAATCAGATTGAGCATTCATTACTACTAACCAACAGGCCAATAGGCAATGATGCTCATTGAATCCTAATGTTTCCATTAAGGTTGGGATCTGGCAATAAATAGTCAGCTTTTTTGAAGATCAGGTCAAAGAATAACTGTCAAACCTGAAAAATGGAATGCCTTCTCCAGAGAATGACTATTAAACCTGAATAACAGTAGTCTGTTTCTCCCTATTCAGTTGAAGGAAACTCCTGCTTACTTGAACAGCAATGATCATTTTTAGACTATAGCTATTTAAGCTAATGGTTAATGCAAGGCAAAATCACATTTAGAATTGGAAGCTGCCAGAACCAACGCCAACTTGAGAAACTGTAAATTCAGCTGAAAGAGTCACCATACCTACTACAAAGCAGGCTGTCATAGTACAACTGAAAGTGGGTAAATATCGATAAAAGCACATAGTCCCTTCAACAGTTCACAGTAGAGCTAGTAGCTATACACTGCTAGAGAGTAGCAAACAGAGTATAACCAACATTACTTAAATCTGTAAATATATTACTAATAAATATATTATTAAAACATATGTATATTCATTTGTGTTTATATGTATAATCATGACTAAACATAACAGATTTGCCACAGTCAACAGGATAAAATTCTATCGAGAGTGGTTATTCTTAGATTAAAAACAGAAATCCCCCCCCCCCCAGTGAATTAATAGATTTTGTCTTTAATGGAAATTGAATTACACAAACAGTAGCTCATCAAGTAAACATTAAAACATCATTCCGCCAATGACTTGCATAAATTAAAAGAATATTTTTTCTCTCTCACAATATAAAGAGGAGAAAAATAACAGAATGACTAATATTGGCTCAATTGAAGCATTTGACCTGATCTACTCAGAGAAATTGGCCAAGCTATAAAAATTGAATAATCTTTTATTTAGAGGCTAATCAAATCAACAGGCCTAAGTTGAAATTAGCCAAGCTCCTTAAATCACAAACAATGTCAGAAATACCAGATGACATAGATTTTGAGAAAGCATTATCTCTACTAACCAACTTTTTCACTCCTAAATCCCTAATGATAATGCAGGTATATTATTTCAATCTTTGTATCCAAGGGAAAGGAGAAAAAGCTAGAGATTTTGCTGTTAGAAATTATTCATTAGCATTAGAATGTGATTTTAAAGACTTCCTTAATTAAACTCTTTGAGATTGTTTCATCTGCAGTATAAATTATCATAATCTTAGCTACTAATAGATGTTGCCATAAAATTTGAATCAATTTTGTCTCAAGCAACACTAGCAGAATTAACAGCTAGTCAAGTAAAGCCATTGAAAAAATAAAATTATAATAGTCAAAGTATTGAGCAGAACACTGGGTCAGTTAAGCACCCAGCTGACAGCTCAAATATATCAACAAGAATAAAAAAGCATTATTACAGATGTAATGAAACAATACATGCACATACAGACTGTTCATATACTGTGTGTACATATTGCAAGTATGATGGTCACACAAGAACTGCTTGTTTTAAAATGAAACAAATAGCTAACAATAGAATGGATGAATCCATTCCAAAAAGCAAAAAAGGAAACAATGGGAGAAATAGTAACTCTGTTTTCAAACAGAGTCATTAATGATATGCCGGTCACAAAGAAACTGGATGCAGGATCTATCAGTGTCAATAGTGTCAAACAAGACTTGATCTATCATTAATAAGATTAATAAATTTCAGCTGCATCCTAGGAGCAAATCAATAACTGGTTACCAGGACAATCAAATAACTCTTAAGACAGACAAAAGACAAAGTTACAATGCCTAATAATACTAGATATCTACTACTGGTTGTAGCATCAGATGAATAAAGCAATTTATTAGGTTGTGACTGATTAAGTCACTTAGGGTTTGCAGTGATAAAAGTGACCCAACTCACAACCAGAAGTAAATTAAAAAGGGTTTATCCAGAAGTAATTAATCAAGGTTTTGAACCCTAAATTAATGCACAAAACTATTAAGTACAAAAAAGTGAATAGGTACTCATGTCCTATGCTGCATGTTCAAGGGCACCATCAAATGTGTTCCAGCAGTGGTGATTGAATTAAAGCGTTTGAAATAGTAGTGATTAAAACTGCTGACAGACTTCATCATCATCACAAAAACCAATTTAGGTTAAAAGAACCTACACTTCAATGATCAGCTATCAGCAAAGCCCATTAGATGAAAAAAAAATGGAAAGCCAATAGTGATATTGCATTAACTGGTGGATGAATATACAGCTCTCAGCAAAACCTTATACCAGTGATAAATCATCAGCCACCTGTAGTGGACTTTCAGTTCCAAGAACTCCAAATGATGACAACAGTGAGTCTACTGAGAACATCACCAAGGCCAAAGAAGCAACAAAGCAAAGAAAATATCTTCCAACACATCAGCATGATTACATTCTCCAGGGCTAATTTTAGCTAGGGTAAGGGAATGTCATATCTCACCTTGCTTTCAAATATATATAAAAATATTGCACCACTAACCAATGTATATATATATAAAGATATCGCACAGCCAATGCCAAGAACAGGACAATAGAAAACACTGCTCATTGAATCTAAATGTTTCTGCTTGACAATAAACAGTCAGCCCTTTTTGAAGATAAGATCAAAGAATGGTTGTCAACTGAAAGATGGTATGTGTTGTCTAAAGAGCGACTGTTAAACCTTAATAACAGTAACCTGGTTCTCTCTATACACCAAGGAAATTCCTCCTAACATGAACAGCAGTGAGTGTTCTCCAGACTAGAGCTATTTAAGCTAATAGGTTAGCGCAGTGAAGCAAATTCATGTTTAGGACTGGAAGCTGCCAGAACGAGAGTCGAATTGAGGCAAGCTGTAAATACAGCCAGAAGAGTTGCCGTATCTACTCATGAGGCAGTCTCTCATAGTACAGCTGGAAGTGGGTATAAATGTATAAGGGCACATCACATTGAAACTAGGAGCTATAACTCGCTAGACAGTAGCAGGAGTATAGCCAGCATTACTTATATCTGTAAATATTGTAAATACATTTATAAATTGAGTGGGTGTTTGTATCTATATATTACTAATAAATATATTATTAAAACATATATATACACGTTTGTGTTTATATATATAATCGTGACTAAACACACTGAATGAATATTGTGACTTCATTCTGAAATCTTAGATAAACTTGATTGTATCCATAATTTTAAGAAAATAATGTGATATGTGTGAAATGAAGGCAGATTTTAACTCATAGAATATTGCAACTATTCACTAATCTGCATAACATATGCCAAACAAATTGTGGAATTTCATAGACTCTTTGTTCTTCAATGCACCTGGTCTTAAGACTTTGGGAAAATTCTTTACTTTTTGGCCTGTGAAAGAAAGATGTGTTGATGGCGAAATTAAAAATGCATCCATTGATTTTATCAACAATCCATTTAAATTCTGGAAAACTTTTATTTTCTAAAAGTAAACTTTTTCATTTCTTTCTCTTATTTATGTCAACACTATTTTATAAACTTTGTTTATGCTCTATTTGTTTAATGAGATTTCATTTATATATATATTAACACACAGGCAAACTGTGGTTTTTCAACTACATAATGCCAATAGCAAAGTAAATGAATGTCAAAACATACACTTTACATATTTTAAAAATTTTATTTTGGCTGATGAAAAATCTGAAAAACTAAATATATAACAAATATCTATGCATATAAGCAATTAATAGAAGAGTAAGAGATATATCATAAGAATAATTAATATTCAGCAAAAAACATTTTTAAAAAATTAACAAAATCTTATTCTGAAAATATTTTTAATCTTGTGTAAGTGAATCTACAATCATAAAATTTGATTCACTTTAAAATCTATATAAAAATTGCTAAATTATTTCAATCTATTCAAACACTGATTAGAAAAAAATATGCATTCGAAATTATAAAAATTTCATTTAAAATTATTAATTACTTTTATTTTATTTGTGAATGGATCAAGAAGGACTGATGAATTATTGGATTCACAATAATATAGTATGAATAGTTCTGTTTTATAGAGAAATAACTCTGAATGTGGTGATATTATATATTCTATTATCTCAGTAACTCTCCATAGAGTAGTGTCACTAAGTACAAACTTTCGTAATCAATGTATGCAGGAAAGTTTGTGCATAAAATCACAATGTGCCTACTCATTCAACATCCTCCCAGACTAGTTTCTAGCTTGTGGCTTTCATTAGTGAGAAGCCTTGGATTTGAAAGCACTGCACCTAGATCTTAAGATCTAATACAACCCTTCAGTAGCCATCTTTTACCTATTTGGTTAACCATAAAGCTACGAGCCCAAGATGAAAACACCATAATGTTTTTGACTCAAGCTCATTCACTTGTATAGTCATATAGATCAGAACTCAGTTTTCATCCTAGCTTTATAGTTAACAAAATAGGTAAAAGATGGCTGTTGGAGGGTTGCATTACATATTAAGATTAGATGCAGAGCTCTCAAATCCAAAGCTCTTCGCAGATGAAAGCCACAAGCTAGAAACTAGTCTGGGGGTGTTGAATGAGTAGGCACTAGATAGGGATTTCATGCATAAACTTTCCTGCATCCACTGATTGTGAAGGCTTGCACTTAGTGGCACTACTACATGGAGAATTCGTACTCTTACAACAACATGCATAAGTATATGAAAGGGTGATTAATAATTATGAATTGTTTATAGTAAAAATAAGTAGAGCACTGTGTTAATAATATATGAAAAGTATTGCAGAATGACTTTGTCAAAGACAAAATAAAAAAGAATCATACATTATGTACAATAAATCCTATTATAGTTAAATAAAATCTGACAAAAAATAAAAATGTATAAAATTTTGAAACATGATTCTGTAATTGAAAGAATAAAGTGGCAATATCCAAAATTGATATATGGCTATATATGATATTCTCAGTAAAAATTATTATTCATTCTTTCTTTCTACATTCATTTCTTGTTTTTATTTAATAATCAATCATTTAGATCAGTTAACTTTTCACTTAATATGCAAGAGATATATTTCCGAAGCTTTAAAAGAATGGCTTAGAAACATTTTTCTCGTACTCATTCTCTTACAGTTCTTGTTAATATCAAGAACTAATACTCTCAATCCAATACTAATAATGCTCCTACCAATTTCTACAGTCATAAAAAATTCTTCTTACTAACTACCCATATTTTACTTTAATTTTTAGACTGAATGATCAACATTTTGTGATGAAAAAAAAAGGCTCTAAAAAATATGTATTTGTCAATTTATAGCACTGCAGAGATGAGTAATTTCTGTTTGTGTAAAAACCCTAGTCCTATTATTTTACAAAAATAAGAAAAAGTAATATTCTCATTATAATGATCATTTTACAAGGGAAAATGAAACTTAGTACAGATTTTGAAATAAGATGAAAAATATAATCAATGGATGAAAAAATTATACCTAGCTATGATATCTCATATATGGTTAAACATACTTACTATTTGGAAACCCACAAGGGAAAATGATCCAAAATACAAATATAATGTAGTGGAAACTTAAACTAATGATGAGAGCAATGGTGTCTTTATTGATGACTCATGTATATATAAGTACATTAACATTCTAGCATATATCAAATTATTTTAAAATCAATATGTAAATCAGCGGTTTAACAAATATTAAATGAAATTTGAATTTGATTAACGAAATTTAATTAGAATGGATATTGATAATGATGATCAAACCTTATGCCCTTTATATAGCTGCTTTATAAAAAGTATTCTGATTACATTTTCCTGATCATCATAAATCAAATCATCCCCCAGAGGGTTATGCTTTGTGTTCGTCCACAAACAATCATTTATTTATTTACAGATGGAGTTTGAAATACATTAATTCTAATTTAAAGCATCAATTTCTCAGAAATAACATCTACTTATATAATACCCTCTAGTAACATCCACATCATTTTCTCTGACAATAATGCAATCTTTTTCTTTCCTCAGAACATGACTTCTCAGGATCTATGGAGGATTTTATGTACGCATTTAAGATAAGACTAATGAGAGAAAAAAAACACAGACAATTCAATAATTTACATAACAAAACTAATTTATTTCAGATAATCTGATGTACTAAAATTACATATAAACATTATTATTTTATGAATAAACTAACAAACATAGAAAAAAAATACATTAAAGATGAAATATAAATATGTGTTTACATAAAAAATTAAATTACTCTATTCTATTAGGATTCATAAGCAAATAAATAAAAAAAATTATAACAATCCTTATACACCAAAAACTTAATCATAAAACAATCTGGGTAAAATTTTTAAGATTGTATAATTGAGGCTTCTTATTTCTATGTCCATAAGTTTAAAACATCTTACTATAACTTTTTTAAGTAACACAATAGGCTTATTAAACACACTGATCAGTTTGGTGTCATATAAATCCACATCGATAGATTCAGATTGATTCAAGCTGGAACGTTCATAATCTTCTGTTTGAACATGAAGACTATACAATTGCAGACACGAAATTATATTTCACATATTTATTATCTGTGACGCCTTATAGACATCTTTTCCAAAGTTGGTAGAGCTATATTGTTCAGGCTTTAATGGCACATATCAGTTGTCTTAGCAAATCATTTTCATTACTTTCATTATACAGAAGTTTGTCATTTCAACTGAATTTGAATCAATACTAAAACATACTTTAATAACAATATATTTTAGAAGATAAATAATGTTCACAAAGCTAGAATTGGAATCTTTATATTTCACAGACAAACTCCTTAATTTTATAAGCTACATGATGCTGATGATCTGTGCTTTGGCTCTCCACAGATATTTTCTTCTTTCTCCTTACATATAGCCTCTGCCTGAAGGATAACTCTTCCCATTGAAACAGTATATTCCTTCTCTCATAACTGTTTCACCTATTTTCCCCACAGCTTCATCTGTGCCAGATACAAACCCTCTCTGAGTACATGTATATAAGCATCAACAAGGCTATATGTGTGTTGTCACATATATATAGATTTATATATATATATATTGAACCGGATAGTATCCATTTCAAAGGTCACTACACAAAAGTAGGACTAACTTTTGTTTTATTAAATTTAAAGCATAAAGCTATTTTAAAAATAAAAAAATTGTTTATAAGAATATGTGTATTTTACGCATACTCATTTATATTTAAAATACGTCATTTAAATTTTTTTTATAGAATTGATTTTAAAATAGTTTTCTTTCACTGCTTGTTTTTAATTTGATTTAAAAACAAGCAAGTTTGTTAATTAATCCCTGTCTCTTTAATTTTAGTCATTTCTAAGTTCAATCTAAAAGCGGAGATTTAATTTTGTGTTGTTTTTGTTTAAAATAATCCCTGGTTAGAATTCCTCATTAGATTGAGCTGGAGATTGGGATTTGCCCTGCCCTAAGGTGTAGAATTCAACAACAAAAAAAGTTTTCGCAGGAAAGGTAGCGTGATATAAATAACCCGCAAATTTTGGGACAATAGTTTTTATTCTTGGCACAACAAGCTAGTCCAAGTGACTCCTTCAACATTCGTATTGTATTGTTATCAGATCAGACATTTAACTTCTTAAAACCATTTTGCTTTCCCAAAGATGTCAAAAATACTACTGTACATTTTGTAATCAACAAGATGCATTGCTAACTTAAACCAAGATGGACCCATGACTGCCAGCCCTCCTTCAGTTATGCTATAAAGGAATATAATAAACTGGATCCCCCAATATGCCTCTACACTTGCTGCTGTCAAAATGAAACACCTGAAATATGAACTCAAATAAAAGTGCGCACTCTTGGAAACTACACGAACTTTGCATTACGGTAAGGTAAATATTTTCTTTCATTCTTTCCGGGGTATATTCTTTAATTAAATCTCCACTCAATCTCAAAAATAAATCTGTATTCTTAATAATTATTTAACCTCATATTTATTAGCTGTATTTGTTTTTTATTGTAATTTGTATTTTAAGATTCCGAGTTTCCTTTCAATTTTATTTATCGGAAAGTGTCTAGTGAGTTTGTATTTTTATATGCTTAAGATTCTCTAATTATATGCCTAACTTTTCTAAATGCTTTAGCAGTCTTATGTAATTGTAATTTGCTCACCTGTATTTATTTTATTGCCCACTAATTGATTTAAAATATTGTGTTTGCGCTTTTGAAAACCGCAAAATCTTTTGGCTGGCGTTTATCATGTTTATTGATCTGGTTTTCCGTATTTGGAGATTTCATTTCTTCTTTTCCTACAGGACTGTTTGTGTTTATGTCTCTGAAATAGGAAACTGGAATTGTTGGTTTTTGTAATTTTATAAATCGCCAGCAGGAAAATAATATTAATCCCCTTGTAAATTATAGGTGGACAGTTTCTTTTTGCTTAAGTATTTAATGTCTTAATAATATTTTTTTTTACTCATATACACTCTCTGATAAACTAACTTACAAAAAAAATCTAGGAATGTTATATTTAGCTTGCTAGATTTATTGTGTCTTTTAAGTGTGACTTTAAATTTTATTACAGTGTGTACTCAGAACTTGGTTTGTAGATTTATTTGTAATTATAATTAGTTCACTCTCTTGAAATGCTTGGGCAGATGTAATTGCTTTTCTAATTATTTATTTGACTCCTACTGAGACCTCTAATTATTATTCTTAGATTAGTTTTGGCCAATCGTTTGGATTCGCCAGTTTTAAATGCTGTTTTCCTTCCATCCTAGATTTAATATTTTATTCATTTAGAATCATTATGGAGTATTTTCTGAGTTTGTTGCTTCATTAAATTGGAGACGTAAATTTACTCCCGTCTTATAATTTATACTCCGACGTATTAATCATATTTTATTTTGTTCTTGGGGTAAATCAATCATGTAACGTAATATAATATGCAGCTTCTATCGACATATGACGTTCTTGGTCCCGATGCATTTTCCGGGCCTAGAAATGCCCACCGGCACTGGTTTCGTTGATTTATTTCAAGAACGTATTGTTTTCGTATCTGTGAATAGGAAACCAGTGTTTTGGTGAATTCTCAGCCGCAAGAAATTTGTTCCCCTCCTTTTCTGATTCACTATTAGAAAATTAGTCTGTCTGTCAGAGCACTGAATTTTATTCTTTCTGCTATACGCCTAGAATAACCCTATTCCTTGTATTATAAACTTTTACTTTATAATTTGCATTTCTCTTAAATAAAATTTTTAAATATGTTTAAACTTAAATTGGCTGATGTTTGTCTTAGTGCTTTTATTTCTCAATTGTCTAAACAATAATTAAGATTTCTTGTTTCTCCCTGAATCTAGTTGGTGCAAGCCATCATCCTCATCCATTTTTGATCACAGTAAATAAATTTTCCAGATACGTAGTCTGGTGGCACCCTCTGTGATAAAGGATAGATTTGAGTGCCCGGTACAATATATATTACAGCATGTATATTTATTTAAAATAAAATATTTATTTGTTTCATTTAAAAAGAGTTTACATTTTAAATAGCATATGTTCTACAGATAGCCCTGTTATATGTGGGGGGATATCATTAAAAGCTAGATAATTCTCAATTTTAATCAAATAAATCAGAAATTAAATCCTGCTTGACAAGGTTATCTAAGTTGTTTCTAAAACAATAGCATTTCTCCAAACTCATACAATTTTAGTAAATAACATTTCCAGACTAAAACTATTAAAAGTTTTAGGAATTTAAGAGTAAAAAAAAAGGCTCTATTAAAAAGATGACAGGAAAGTTAAATATATTCAGTTATAAAATTTCAAAGGGAGATGCTAAATAAGCAAGGTGGTTTGAATCTTGAAAAATATATAAATAGGCCTGACTTCTTACTGCATGGTTATTCATTCTATAAATTTTTGTGGAGAGTTGTATAGAAGGATCTATGTCAGTTCTGATTGCCATGGCTGGCTAGGCAAAGTTAGATTTGCTGTCTCACTCTATCCGGGGAGGCAATTTCTATTCATCCCTGCATGCCTAAGGGCATAATCATCATTGCAGGGAAAGGAAAACTTCCAGCAGCCTGCCGCAAGAAGAAGAGATCTTAAGCCACTTATACCACTATGCTACTGCCCACCATCTGATGTGCCCGTATTACCATCTAAAATCAAAAAGACCGGTAATACACTTTTCAAAGACTGCAGAGCTCTATAACTTAATATCTTTAAATCTGTAATATTAAGCTAGCTTATTTACTATAATAAACATTCAATATTATTTCTTAAACCTCTTTAAATTAAATCATTTATAAATGAAACTATGTTAAACTTGCCTGAATTTATCTCTATACTATAAAATAATTTATTGTCAATCTCATTTATTAAAATCTGTGGTGCTTGGCTTATAGATAAAGACGCCGTTTGATGGCGCCATTTTCACGTTAAAACTATAAAATATGAACATTCCCGGGCGGTTGATTTTAATCATTTTGATGTGTTTTTTTGTAATGCGAAAATAAAAACAAAACAAAATAGTCTTTTTTAAATATTGTTTTTTATTAATGTATACAAATTAAATGATAATAATAAATGTAAAATAAAATAAACAAATTACAAATTAATTCGTGTTTTTTATTTTGCTTTATTAGAAAAATCAATTTTCTATTGTATATTTTTTTACTGGGGTTACGGCTTTACCGCTATTTTTACTGCATATAGAATGACAACAAAAAGTAAAAGTTGTTACGGTTAGGTTTAGGGTTAGGTTTAGGGTTAGTTTTAGGGTTATATTTAGGGTTAGGTTTAGTGTTCTGTTGTTTGTAATACTAAAATAAAAAATATTAAACTCGTATTTTTGTAAATATTTTTTTTTTGTAACATCTATAAAATAAATGATAACAATAAATGTAAACTATATTCTACAAAGTATAACCATAGTCGGAGAAAAGAGAAAAAGTAAAACTTTTTTAAACAACAACAAAAATGTCTTCTTTACTTATTAATCATGTTTATAATATATGCTTTTTATGAAATTTACAAAAAAACCGTGCAGAATTGTACTTTTCTTACTGGATATTTTTATGTTACCGCTCTTTTTTACTTCAAAAATATACACACGGTAGAATCTTGTTTGTCTCGTGGAATGTTATGAACAGTACGTTACTTGACGAGTTACCTAATTCCAACTCACTTTACACATATATCTTGTCAACATTTTCCCAATTAAAACTTCAATACAGTACGGTGTAAAAAGTCTGATAATTATTACTTTACAAAATCTGAACATTTCAATATTTTAAAATAAAAAAAATCCAATGAAAACAACATTTCCATCCAATTCAAAAAAACACACCTTCTCACCAGGCCGTAACCATTTTATAAACTGTGCGAATTCGGAAAATGTATTTGCTGTGATGTGACATACATGCTGTACTGTGACACGACATAATGGCCTGCAATATGTAGCACAACAAAAAAGTTGTATTATAGAAAATGCGGGTTCGAATGTGTCGGCCGCAAAAATGGCATTTTTATGTGTTTTAGCGTGAAAATGGCGCCATAGAGCGGCATGTTTAGCTATAAGACTAGTACCAAATCTGTTAAATCATTTCTAAAGTAACTATGTAAAACTTGCCTAAATTAATCTTATAAACTTGCCTGAATTCACCTGTGTAAAGTAAAAGGCTATTTTTATAATATATAAATAACTGCAATCAGTTATATTTAAATTTCTAAAAACTGGGGTCGTGCCTGGATTTAAAGTTTTAAGAATTTTGTTTAAATTTATATATATATGTTATAATATGCCCATCTTTCGAAACAGTGAATAATAATTAACTAACTTTCAACGGAGATAATTAAAATCTCCACTTTAAATATTTTAAAAATGCTACTTGGCATATTAAATCGGTTTCGAAATAATATATTGATAGATGATAACTGATTGCTACACGCTCATTGTTATCATGATTCTATATATATCATAAATTGCATTATATTTTGTGAGGTTTGCTTAGTCAATTGTTATAATTTATGCCTTTTGATATCTGTTAGTTAGAAGTGATATACTAGCTAGAGATGATATTAAAGTATATTTGTTAATATTTATTAATGCCCATCAAATATATGTTCCCTCCTTAATAGTGATTATATATATTGAAGACGAAAATATATTACACATATTTTTGCTTCACTGTCTGGTGATTCAAAACCTTGAATCAGAGTCTTAAACTCATCTATATATGTGTTAAATCACTAGAGAGTGAAAAGGACGCACATACAAGTTTTAAAACCCTCCGTTATTATTTTTGTTATGGTTATAAATTAAGCATTATTAGTATAAAAGAATATTTAATAATTTTAAGTTTGAAATATTTAAATTTCCATGCCCATTTAATAGTTATGTATGTGTGTGCGATATTATTTGAAATATGTTTTCCGTAATTAAACATGTATATTTATTTTATAGTTATGTATATTTTATTTAATTCGTGTATTTTATTTTCTGATGCAATACTAAAGAAAGTTCTAGAGAGTAATTAAAATAACTCGGAAACGTAAAATCTATAAATAAAAGAATATTCTAAGATTTGTTTTAAAAAAGTAATGATTAAGTTAAAATCCCTTAGCAAACTAAATGTTAATGGAAATTATATCTTTTGAATCTATTTCCATTTTAGAAAAAGATTAAAACAATACTCTCTGGAACTTGTTACGTCATCGTTAAAATTAGACAATAGATGTATTTCAGCCACGTAATGGACATCCGGGCCATATCGAGGGGATCAGAGAACTTTCTACAAGATTTTTACAAGTATAAATAGAGCCGAAATTTTAGGCTAAGTCTCTTGGTTCGCCATCTTAATAGCTTTGCAGAACAGACCCACGTCCGTTTAATTTTTGAAATGTGACTCCAGAGTAGAGGGGCTAAATTTGCTTCCCCGTTCTTCCCAAATCGTTTCCACTCTGCTATGTTAACCTGCCATCTCCACTTATGGACTGCCTAAGTTAAATGCTATCATAATTACCTTAAAATGCCGGCCATTATTTGTCAGAATTTTGCCTTGCTTAACCGTATTCTCTTCATTTATAATTCTACACATTCAAATCCATACGTACGTGAAGACATCAAGATTTGGAAGGTAAATTACAAGCTTGCCGCTAATATGAACTCTTTAAAACTTTCATTTTCAAAAATCTAACTTATTTATAAAATTCCCTTTTTATCAAAATAATGTAATATTAATTGTAGACGTTCTAGAAGTTAGTGATTTTCTCTCTCTGTTCTAAAAGATAATGCACGAATCTAAAATTTTATCTATGTATTTCTCTATGGGTTTCACATTTTCTTGTTTCTAATATTTTAAATGTGGCACGCTTTTATTTTATTTTATAAATTTCATATAGTTTAATTTGATATGCTAACAGTTCAATCCAGCGAACTGATACTAAATTTTGTTAATAACTATCCTTGAAATTATGGGATATCTTATCTTAAATGTAAGCTTTCTTACGTAATTAAAGGTTCGCTTGATTGAAAATATTTTGAATTACCCTATTTGCTTAGTGGCAGCTTATTCACTGCTACATTTATATGTTTCGTTACTGCCATATTTTACGCTATTGATTTTATTTTCAAATTATACTATAAAGTAAATTTATTGACCTACCTTTATTGTGTGTTTTCTTATATTTTCAATAATTTGCTTATCACGCCATTTTAACCTGATAGTCTTTTATAAAAGTAATTGCTGGTTGGCGTATTAATATTTATTTAATGAAGGGAACAATAATCCTTCCTTTTTATATGTGACACTCTAACGAATCTTAAAGGTCATTTACATACCCTTCGAGAGGGATTAATTTATGTCATTTCATTACGCTAGATCCTATTAAATTATAAGGGCTTTAATTCATATATCAGTGTGATTAAGAACCTGATTTAGTTATTTAGCGTTGCTGTACTTACATAACGTTATGAAATTTTCTTCTTTTGCTTTATCAAACGTAAAACCCAGATAAATGGGATTCTTTCTCATGGCGTATTGGGCTTTGGAAGCACCGACTCTTGGATATCGTCAAGGTGGCCGGTAAGCTCTGCATAGGATAATACTGGAAAACAGGCTATGGAATTCTTACACGTTACCACCTATTCTTTCAAATGCTGACCTGTCCCGCGTACCAGGGACATTTTACATTTTCATATTATTGATGAAGCGTTTGTCCTAAAATGGATTCCACCATTCCTAACGTTATTACTTCAGTCAGCACCGCAATTCTTATTAATATTTTTATATTTGCCCATTCTAAATCTGTAAGACGTAATGCCATGATTTCTGAATCTATCTCATGTTTTCGTTTCTATTAAAAGTTAGTTAATGTCATTTTAAAGCTTGTTTAAGCTACCCACCCTCTCATTACGAAAGTGTGAGTGCGCCAATGAGTAATGTTAAGTAAATCTTTTCTAATAAGAAAAAAAGAGAATCAAATAAATCTAGATAACTATGCTGTTTAAACATATTAAACTCCAATTATTGTTGAAGTAAATGATTCAGATTAATAAATATTTTCGTATGTAGTTCAAATGAAATTTAATAAAGTGATGTATATCATATTCCATCTATCTATTTAAGGTCAATGAGTTTTCATAAAAATAATCATAGCATTCATGTTATATAATATGGTAAAATGTATCTCTCCTGTTAGCATATTAAGCCGCATCTATTGAATATCTACCTTGTTTGAAGTGTCATATACAATTGCATATTTGCGCATCATTTAATTTGTAACTTATATTCTTTTATTATGTAACTCCTTTAATGCGCAAATCAGCCTTAACAAAGTGAAATCCATAATTATATTAGTGTTGACTATATATATAAATAGGTTCGCAATTTTGTTAAATTCCACTATGTTTATTCATTATTTTATTAATATTAATAAATTATTAACTATATAATTATTATTAAATCTGCTTTGCCTCATTATTTATGCATACCCATCGTTAATTAGATTGCATTATATATAGCTGATTTTCATTGACCTAGGCCAATCCCTAGTTTTATTAATAAACACTATAATGGGTATGATTCTAATACTTTTGCTATTTCACTATGTTTGGGGGTTGGAGTTCGAAGCCTAGTAGTATTGAAATTCCCTGTAAATCTCGTTTCTCCACTGCTGCTTCGAGACGGGTATGAATAAAATTTTCTTTGTTATCATCAGAAATGTTGTTCGTAATGTTATCGATCTGGAAAATAGCCAAGAGGGCAGAGTTCATGATTGTTCCTGACTTATGTATCATGCACATGATTGGATTCAAGGTACTTTTGCCTAGATGCTAGCTCTTGTTAGACAAACATACAATTCTGACTGGTACATGGTATTTTTTTCCCCAGGTTTGGATGCCCATCTGTGGGGCATTTCGAAATTCCCTCACCCTGAATTATCCAATAGAGCATTTAATGTGTACGTATGTTTTTCTTCTGTTTTAAACGATAACAAAGAATATACGTGTAAGTTTTTTTGTTTTCCCAAGGTTAACGCCGCAATGTGGGCCAGATAATAAATTAAGTATACCCAGAGTGGTGAGAATGTGTGAAATGTTAATATAATTTTTGTTTATTATAATTGTATAACTTATTTCAGATTGTGACCAAAATGATAATTGGTTTTGATTCCTGGTTCACAGTTCGGAATAGCAGTTGTCATGGGATTTTATTTGTATTTTGTGGGTTTTCTAATCATATTCTGGTGGTCTGAGTTCATATTGTCTTGTCATGACCAAAATGGTATCTGGTTTCGAATCCAGGTCAGACATACCACCTTATTCAGTGTGATACGCCCTATATAAAATGTAAAATCCTGTAAAATTAGCATGTACTTAGTCATGCAGAGATTTTTCATTAGCAGAATCTTATGAGGATAAATTTGTTTTTTTAAAAAAAAAAATGAAACTTAGAATAAATTTAATTACATTAATTTTAGCAATCTATCGATGTGTGTGCATAAACAGGCCAAATATTACTTTAAGTGTTATTTCTACTGTGTTGGCATGGCGCCCTTGTATTTTTATACATTTATAAATTTTGTCAACCGGTAAACACTTCAGAAAAGTAAAATCAATTGTGTATATGAAAATCAGAGAATGAGTAAACAATAAGAGAGAGAGAGTCATTATATTTTGTATATTTTTTTTTTTGGTGTATATATTAAACTAATGAAAGATATTAGCATTTGGTTTCAGGTGCAGGAAAACAGATGGAACCGAAGGAAAGCACGGTAAAAAAAATTTTTGATATATATATTGTTTGATTATTGCATTATTTATATGTTAGATAAATATAGATACATAGGCAATAAAATAGAGCTGGTATGGATAATAATATAGGTTGGCATTAGATAAGTATAGCATTAGCAGAAATATAAAAGTGGGAAGATGATGGGAGCATTAGTAGGGGAGATGATGAGGGGAAGATAAGGAAGTAAATAACCCATAGTTAAAGAATAAAATAAAGTTTAGTCATAGCTATAGAAGTAATGGATAACCAGAATAGATATCATAAAATGGAAATAGTGAGTTAGAAAAGAAAATCAACTTAACTAGAAAAGAGGGAAAGAGAATGTCACAAAGACATTCCTACCAATTTACAAACTTTCGGTTCTTTAGGATGAAAATGGGGAAAACATGAATTTAGGTCTGGGAACAGAAGAGGGCAACCACGCCTTGATAACGATAATGTGTTGTATGTTTAAGGAACAAGCTGAAGAATCTAGGAAGCAGGCTGAAGAATCTAGGAGACAATTCCAAGAGGTACGACAAAGTATGCAATGGATAGAAAATTGGGCAAGGCAGAATCATAATGAAACAACATTAGCTATCGAAGAAGTAAAGGATGAGTGCCATCAGATACAAAGACAGATCCAATGTTCAGAAATAATGTTAGCAGAAACTCAACATGACATAAAGGCACAAGATGAGCAATTGAAAGATCTCCAAGAGGTGCAGATAGAGATCAAGAGTCAAAGGCATGAAATGGCACAAAATGAACACATGTTCAGAAAATATCAAAGAAAGAAATACAAGATATAACAGAAACATTCCAGGAAAACCAAGAAAAGATAAAATCAGAGTTTGAAGAGACTGATTGAAGATCTGCATCAGGAACTTGAGCAGATAAAAGTGAGACTTAAAACCCTGTTACATGATCAAAATGAGTCACTTCAAAATGTGATTGTGAGAAGATTGAAGTGGAAGACCATCATCCACAAACATGTAAAGAAAACGAAGATACACCAGATCAAGAGAGTAAAACTACGACTTTGTTTAAAGAACCAGTCGTGAAAGGAGAATGTCATGAGACAAGTGGCCTGGGCATCCAAGTAATCAACTCCAATATAGCAAGATTCATCCAAGTTTTTCGGGGAGAGCCAGGGGATAGCCCACAAGAGCATTTGGAGAGCTTGAAAAAACTTTTTTTCTTTAACCATGCTGGACATAAGGAGCAAGTGGCCATTGCTAGTCATTACTTGAGAGGGACAGTGAAGGACAGGTAAAACTCCATGCACAAAAACCGAAAACCTTTGGAGATTATAGGGTGGCCATCTTGGAAAGCTATTGGAATGAAGAGCGCCAAGATGGCATTTTACAGGCACTGTCAATAGAAAAATACAAACATGGTTATAAGGAAACTCACACCCAGTTTTTCGTGCGGCAAGTGGACAGATTCTGGTCGCTTACTGCTTTTGCGTACTCAGATGCTAGGATCATAAGAACAATTCGGCATAACATGCCTACCTGGGTACAGAAATTAATGCTTGGGAGCCAAATTACTGATATTGAAAGGATGTCCCATTTCCAAATGGCTATTGATTATGGTCATCTGGATCCAGAACCTCCCGAGAAATCTAGAAAATTTGAGGAAGCAGGCATACATATGAATAACAGAAATAATACAGGTAGAAAGCTCATGGATGGCTAAAAGGCGGAACTTGCAGAACTCAAACTGCGAAGATATTAAACGAGAGTATAGAAAAGAGGAAGGTGAATCAGAGGTAGTAAATAGATCAGGAAATGGGTGACAAGAGATCATAGAAAAAGGATAGATGGAATAGGGAAATGACCAATAATTATGTTTAAAGGAATAAAAGTAACCTGGATAGGGACAACCATTGTAGAGTAAAAATAGTTGCAGAAGAAATGTGTATATAGTTCATGATTAAAACAAAGTTATGTAAAAGTTAGTTGACAGGTGATAGACCATGTGTTTTTCCTGCTACCTGAAATTATTTTAAGTAGAATCATTTTTTTTATTGTTTTTTTTTTTGTATATGGGAATATGAAGCGGAAAATATACTACATATTTTTGCTTCACTGTCTGGTGATTCAAAACCTTGAATCAGAGATTTAAACTCATCTATATATGTGTTAAATCACTAGAGAGTGAAAAGGACGCACATACAAGTTTTAAAACCCTCCGTTATTATTTTGTATGGTTATAAATTAAGCATTATTAGTATAAAAGAATATTTAATAATTTTAAGTTTGAAATATTTAAATTTCCATGCCCATTTAATAGTTATGTATGTGTGTGCGATATTATTTGAAATATGTTTTCCGTAATTAAATATGTATATTTATTTTATAGTTATGTATATTTTATTTAGTTCATGTATTTTATTTTCTGATGCAATACTAAAGAAAGTTCTAGAGAGTAATTAAAATAACTCGGAAATGTAAAATCTATAAATAAAAGAATATTCTAAGATTTGTTTTAAAAAAGTAATTATTAAGTTAAAATCCCTTGGCAAACTAAATGTTAATGGAAATTATATCTTTTGAATCTATTTCCATTTTAGAAATAGATTAAAACAATACTCTCTGGAACTTGTTGCATCATCGTTAAAATTAGACAAGAGGTGTATTTCAGCCACGTAATGGACATCCAGGCCATATCAAGCGGAAACAGAGAACATTCTAGAAGATTTTTACGAGTATAAATAGAGTCGAAATTTTAGGCTGTCTCTTGGTTCGCCATCTTAATAGCTTTGCAGAACAGACCCACGTCCATTTAATTTTTGAAATATGACTCCAGAATAGAGGGGCTAAATTTGCTTCCCTGTTCTCCAAAATCTTTTCCACTCTGCTATGTTTAACCTGCCATCCCCACTTATGGACTGCCTAAGTTAAATGCTATTATAATTACTTCAAGATGCCGACCATTATTTGTCAGAACTTTGCATTGCTTAACCGTGGTCTCTTCATTTATAATTCTAGACATTCAAATCCATACGTATGTGAAAACATCAAGATTTGGAAGGTAAATTACAAACTTGCCGCTAATATGAACTCTTTAAAACTTTCATTTTCAAAAATCTAACTCTTTTATAAAATTCCCTTTTTATCAACATAATGTAATATTAATTGTAGACGTTCTAGAAGGTAGTGATTTTCTCTCTCTGTCCTAAAAGATAATGCATGAATCTAAAATTTTATCTATGTATTTCTCTATGGGTTTCACATTTTCTTGTTTCTAATATTTTAAATGCGGCATGCTTTTATTTTATTTTATAAATTTCATGTTGTTTAATTTGATATGCTAACAGTTCAATCCAGCAAACCGATACTAAATTTTGTTAATAACTATCCTTGAAATTATGGGATATCTTATCTTAAATGTAAGCTTTCTTATGTAATTAAAGGTTTGCTTGATTGAAAATATTTTGAATTACCCTATTTGCTTAGTGGCAGCTTATTCACTGCTACATTTATATGTTTCGTTACTGTCATATTTTATGCTATTGATTTTATTTTCAAATTATACTATAAAGTAAATTTATTGACCTACCTTTATTGTGTGTTTTCTTATATTTTCAATAATTTGCTTATCATGCCATTTTAACCTGATAGTCTTTTATAAAAGTAATTGCTGGTTGGCGTATTAATATTTATTTAATGAAGGGTACAATAATCCTTCCTTTTTATATGTGACACTCTAACGAATCTTAAAGGTCATTTACATACCCTTCGAGAGGGATTAATTTATGTCATTTCATTACGCTAGATCCTATTAAATTATAAGGGCTTTAATTCATATATCAGTGTGATTAAGAACCTGATTTAGTTATTTAGCGTTGCTGTACTTACATAACGCTATGAAATTTCCTTCTTTTGCTTTATCAAACGTAAAACACAGATAAATGGGATTCTTTCTCATGGCGTATTGGGGTTTGGAAGCACAGACTCTTGGATATCGTCAAGGTGGCCGGTAAGCTCTGCATAGGATAATACTGGAAAACAGACTATGGAATTCTTACATGTTACCACTTCTTCTTTCAAATGCTGACTTGTCCCGCGTACCAGGCA
Organism: Epiperipatus broadwayi; assembly: GCA_028023455.1. Taxonomy (NCBI): domain Eukaryota; kingdom Metazoa; phylum Onychophora; class Udeonychophora; order Euonychophora; family Peripatidae; genus Epiperipatus; species Epiperipatus broadwayi. Next base: position 6,726,122 of record JAQFVV010000062.1, read on the forward strand.
CATTTTACATTTTCATATTATTGATGAACATTTTACATTTTCATATTATCGATGAAGCGTTCGTCCTAAAATGGATTCCACCATTCCTAACGTTATTACTTCAGTCAGAACCGCGATTCTTGGTGATATTTTTATATTTGCCCATTCTAAATCTGTAAGATGTAATGCCATGATTTCTGAATCTGTCTCATGTTTTCATTTCTATTAAAAGTTAGTTAATGTCATTTTAAAGCTTGTTTAAGCTACCCACCCTCTCATTACGAAAGTGTGAGTGTGCCAACGAGTAATGTTAAGTAAATCTTTTCTAATAAGAAAAAAAAAGAATCAAATAAATCTAGGTAACTATGCTGTTTAAACATATTAAACTCCAATTATTGTTGAAGTAAATGATTCAGATTAATAAATATTTTTGTATGTAGTTCAAATGAACTTTAATAAAGTGATGTATATCATATTCCATCTATCTATTTAAGGTCAATGAGTTTTCATAAAAATAATCATAGCATTCGCGTTATATAATATGGTAAAATGTATCTCTTAAGCCGCATCTATTGAATATCTACCTTGTTTGAAGTGTAATATACAATTGCAGATTTGCGCATCATTTAATTTGTAACTTATATTCTTTTATTATGTAACTCCTTTAACGCGCAAATCAGCCTTAACAAAGTGAAATCCATAATTATATTAGTGTTGACTGTATATATAAATAGGTTCGCAATTTTGTTAAATTCCAATATGTTTATTCATTATTTTATTAATATTAATAAATTATTAACTATATAATTATTATTAAACCTGCTTTGCCTCATTATTTATGCATACCCATCATTAATTAGATTGCATTATATATAGCTGATTTTCATTGACCTAGGCCAATCCCTAGCTTTATTAATAAACACTATAAAGGGTATAATTCTAATACTTTTGCTATTTCACTATGTTTGGGGGTTGGAGTTCGAAGCCTAGTAGTATTGTAATTCCCTGTAAATCTCCTGCTTCTCTGCTGTTGCTTCGGGACGGGTATGAATAAAATTTCCTTTGTTATCATCAGAAATGTTGTTCGTAATGTTATCGATCTGGCAAATAGCCAAGAGGGCAGAGTTCATGATTGTTCCTGACTTATGTATCATGCACATGATTGGATTCGAGGTACTTTTGCCTAGATGCTAGCTCTTGTTAGACGGACATACAATTCTGACCGGTACAATATATATATATGTGCATATTCAGGATAATTTAATTTAAGTCTTTTTATTTAGCATAATTCTAATGCTAGTTTAAGAACTGGGTTATGTTAGTTTGGCACATAGAAGCTATCTGTTTGAGGCATGATTTAATTAATTATATGTATACCTATTGGCTTTTGTGTGTGCATTGCAAGTGTGTCTTTATACAGTACACATTCATGTGTTTACATTTTTATGCACCTTTTTAATAGTTCACAGTGATAGGTCACCTCATTCTTCATCTTTATTAGACCTGGAACACGAGGGTCCAGACCATTTTTATAAAGCCTATCCAAGTTCCTGAACTTATATATGTTCTTATATAAATAGCAGCAAACCATTTGGTCTCAGGGCAACTGAGCATTTGATGCTGAAGCTCCTGAATAATTACTCACTCGCACTGCAAACTTACTCTTTAGTATTTTATATAGTACCATAGTATATATATGTGAATCTAAAAGTAACCAGTTTCTTTTCCTTCTTATCAATTAATTATTCAGCAGTAGACTCAAACTCAAATCTTGATTACCAGTTTGAATCTGCATTATCTAAAGCTTATTTATTTGCTCTCACTATTAATATATATAAGTCATCTTAGAGCTGTACGTATTCATCAACACTGCTAGGCTATTGTCTTATAACATGATTATAGGCATGATCTATTCATCGCACATACAATTATTTTAATATGTTAAGATGAGACTGCTGAATTGATAATAGTCTCATTCACTATGAAAATTCCTGCATGTTTTGAATATTTAATGCTATATAATCTTTGCCATTTTGTTACTTTATTTTATGTCATTTTGTTTATTGCTTTAATAAACATGTTTAAAATACAAAATTTGTTTCGTATCTTTCTGGCTCGTGGTTCTATTTCAATTCAATCCACATTATCTTATACCAATTCTTAATATGTTATATGTTGAACATACATTGTTTTAGTTACTATAATTAGTGTGGTCTGTTCCACCCATTGAATTAAATTAGTTATCCCTGAGTCACATGTTTCTCCCTGTCCTATGCCAGTTCGCAGGTTAAATTGAGACGGAGTGTGACTTCAGAAATGCCGCTCATAAGGTGTTAAATCACGAAGTACTAGCAAATGAGTTGAAGTTTGGTTGGATTAGAAGTCTCACCATCTCACATCAGTCAACTTTGTGTACCTTGCCTGGATTCTGGATTTTGTTGTGTGAGTGTACAAATCTGACCATTACACCATAGACTTCAGCTTGTTTCTTTTTTTGTTTTTAACCTTGTTTTTCATTGCACACTAATCCTTTTTCCCTCTCCTTTTTATTATTTTCTTTTCAGTAATTATAATTAATTATTACTTTTCCTTTTTTATTGTTGTTTTTCTTTAATTACCTCTAATTTCTTATTTTCCAATTAAATTTAACTTTCTTTAAATTGTTGAATTGATTTACACAATATATTTTATTTTAAGTACAACATTCATTTCCAACATTTGAAAAATTTAGTTTAAATTATTTCATTTTTATCTTGTATATTATCAAAATTATATATACAACTTTTCATTTCTTCTTGTTCTTTTTAAATTATAGCACCAACATAATAAATATATAAAATATATATACATTCTTCCTTTTTTCTTTTCAAACTTGTTTATTCAACATTTTACTATAATTTTATTTTTTCCATCATAACAACATTTCAACTACATTCTATAGTCATTATCAAATTTATCTAAACAAAAACAAAAAAATAAAATAAATATAAAAATAATAACAAAATAATAAAATACTAATACATCATAAATATATATAATATTCAAATAAAACCACAATATTATTACATTTACAAATGTAATTATTTACCTTTTTTTTTTTTTTATAATTATTTACCTCTTCCTTATATTTAACTATTTCTTTTAAAATATCTATATAATTTAATATTCCTCCCATCTAATTTTATTATCTATTCTCTAAATCTCTACCCATTAACATTCCTTTTAACACCCTTCATTCCTATATTATCTTATTTTCTTATCTTTATTTATTAAAATTCTATTTAATACTGGTTTATATTGATCAATATATGTTTCCTCTTTTATTATTCTCTCTTTAAATTTTTTAACACATTCCAATGGCTCTATATCAAAATTTTCATGTTTAAATTCCTTTTTATGAATATATATAGCAGATTTTTTAGCATATAAATGCTGCCTTAATCTAGTCCTTAATTTATTCTTACTTGTTCTTATATAAGTCATATTTATATTACCTTTATAACAATCCATACATTTTATTATATAAACTGAATTCATGCATTCCAAAACATCAATCTTATCATAATAATTTATTAAGTCATTCAAACATTGTTTCCCTTTATAAACCAGGCAAATTAATGTATTATACTTCCTATTAAAATACTTAAAAAATTTCTTAATTTTAAAAAATAAATACCTTGATATATTAAATCCTATATAAATTATTTTCTTGTTTTCTCCATTTTTATTCATATTAATTTTCCTTTTTATCTTTTCAATATTATAACTAGATATTAATCTTTTTACAATATATTCAGGATAATCATTTTTAATACATTCCTCCCTAATATTATTTATTTCATTTATAAAAAACATTTATAAATAGATTAAGAAATTTTTTGAAAAAAAATAATTTTAAAAATATGTTTTTTGTTAAATTTGATATTGTTAATATGTATAATAATATTGATCCCGAAATTGCAATTGATTATATCGTTGATTTATATTTATATAGAAAAGATAAAGATATTAGAAACAAGACTGAGATTTATATTTTGTATGAATTATTGATTATTTGTTGTAAGGATCTTATTTTTAGATATGGAGATAAATTTTATAAACAGAAGAATGGATTAAGTATGAGGAATAGTTTAAATGGTTTTTTAGCAAATGTATATATGTGTAATTTTGAAAAGGAATTTTTTAATAATGGTAAAAATAAGCTAATTTTTTATAATAGATATGTAGATGATTATTTTTTGATTTTTAATGGAAATGTTAGAAAAGCAAATAAGTTTTAAAGGTATATAAATACAAAAAAAATGATAAAATAAAATTTACGATGGAAAAAGAATATAATAATGTTATTGCTTATATGGATATAAAAATTTTTAAAAAATTTGGAAGAGATGGGGTAGTTTATATTGATACAACAGTATTTAGAAAGAATACATATTTTGGATTAACTAATAATTGGTATTCTGATATTGAAAAACATTGTAAACTTAATATTGTTAAAAATAAGATAATATTAGGGCTATTAAGGTGTGTTGAAATGAAATGTTTTTTATAAATGAAATAAATAATATTAGGGAAGAATGTATTAAAAATGACTATTCTGAATATATTGTAAAAAGATTAATATCTAGTTATAATATTGAAAAGATAAAAAGGAAAATTAATATGAATAAAAATGGAGAAAATAAGAAAATAATTTATATAGGATTTAATGTATCAAGGTATTTATTTTTTAAAATTAAGAAATTTTTAAAGTATTTTAATAGGAAGTATAATATATTAATTTGCCTGTTTATAAAAGGAAACAATGTTGAGTGACTTAATAAATTATTATAAGATTGATGTTTTGGAATGCATGAATTCAGTTTATATAATAAAACGTATGGATTGTTATAAAGGTAATATAAATATGACTTATATAGGAACAAGAAAGAATAAATTAAGGACTAGATTAAGGCAGCATTTATATGCTAAAAAAATTTGTTATATATATTCATAAAAAGGAATTTAAACATGAAAATTTTGATATAAAGCCAATTGAATGTGTTACAAAATTTAAAAAGAGAATAATAAAAGAGGAAACATATATTGATCAATATAAACCAGTATTAAATAGAATGTTAATAAATAAAGATAAGAAAATAAGATAATATAGGAATGAAGGGTGTTAAAAGGAATGTTAATGGTAGAGATTTAGAGAATAGATAATAAAATTAGATGGGAGGAATATTAAATTATATAGGTATTTTAAAAGAAATAGTTAAATATAAAAAAGAGGTAAATAATTATATTTGTAAATGTAATAATATTGTGGTTCTATTTGAATATTATATATATTTATGATGTATTAGTATTTTATTATTTTGTTATTATTTTTATGTTTATTTTATTTTTATTTTTTGTTTAGGGAAACTTGATAATGACTATAGAATGTAGTTGAAATGTTGTTATGATGGAAAAAATAAAATTATAGTAAAATGTTGAATAAACAAGTTTTGAAAAAAAAAAAGAATGTACTGTATATATATTTATACATTTACTTGTATATTATGTATTTATACATTCATATTCTCCTTCATTTGGTCTATAAAAAACTTTAAATTATTTGTTTATAACTCTGTTCTAGGCCAATATTCACTGAAAAGATATCAATGACTTCCTCACAACTACAAGTATTATTTTTAAGATATGCAGCAGTTTTACAATTATTTACATTTTAGTGAATCACAAATAAAATCACTTTTATGAATAAAATTATGATTATTACCATGTTTTATTTTTTTAAATTATATAACCAGCTAAGTAAAAATTATCAATCAAGAGAATCAAATTTTTAATTTACTTTGTTATATTTTAAAATGCTTGGCCTACTCCTCGATTTGAGATTGATTAATTGAGATTACTGGTAATATATGATAATGACAGAGGTAGCCAAGATCATATCACTACAACATATAACCAATTATTGTTTGTAATGATGGCATTTTACTCGTAATTATATGTTGATCATAACAACAAATCACCAAACTACCATCTTAAAACAATATAAAAGCAGTTGTCCACTCTAGTGCCAATTAACATAAACTTGATTAATAAATGACCAACAGATGCAATATAAAATCCTTATCCCTCAGTATTTAAATCTCCAGCCTCATACTGGTTTTTAAATTTTCCTTTTATGTGATCTAAGATTCATAATAGGAAAAAATGCAGAGATGTGTCCAAAAATCACCTTTATTACATTTTATCTGTTAATCTAAACTCTTGAAATGCAATCAATCTAAGTTTTTGAACCCAAGTGAATTTGCTTAAACAATTATATAGATGTAAACCCAGTTCAGCAGCTATATATTTTACTACCTTCAGTTCTTCATTAATTGTAGGCATCCTAGACTAATTTGAATTTCCAGTTTTAAAATGGAGTTAAAAATGGTTAGTAGATGCATATCAATATTCCTTCCAACTTTGACTACCAGACTTCACTGACAAAAGCAAAAGCCAGAAACTGGTTTGATGATTAGGATTTAAATACTACAGATAGAGATTTTATATGCATCTGGTAATCACTGATTATTCAAGATTATATTAGGACTAGAATAGAAAGCTGCTCTTGTTCTAGTATACTACTTAAACTTGAAGTTTGGTGATTTGTGTAAAAAGATTGGCTTGGGTTTAGAAAATTAGGCTGATTTGGATTACAAGTTCACAGCTTGATAGAAAAAAAAATGGAATTAAAGGAGATTACTGCATGCATATATCCATTCCTTCCAGCTTAGAATAAGCCTGAAATCTAAGAAAGTGGATTTAAATACTAAGGATAGAAATTTTTATGTGCATCTGATAAGTGGTTACTTAAATTTAGTTTGATGATATTAGAATGGAGAACTATTATTATATTATATAATTATATGTTGAATTAGTTCCATATCTAGTTTTAATTGTTAAATGTTTTTAAAAAAATCGAACTTTATTTTTCAAATGTAACTATCCTCTTCTTATGGTATTGTTGGTCTCACCAGTGACAGCATTCTTGAATCTAAAGATTATCTCTTTGATTGCCATGGAGAAGAGAGGAGAATGATACCACTTGAAACAATGTGTTGTATATTAACCTTTATGTTAACAAAGACAAAACTCTCCATACAGTAGTGACACCCTGTGCCAACCAGAGTAAACAACGGATACCAGAAGGCTTGTGCATAAAATCCCTATCTAGTGCTTACTCATCCAATATCCCCAGACTAGTTACTGGCTTGTGGCCATCATCAGTGAGGAGCCTTGGATCTGAGAGCACTGCACCTAGATCTTAGGATCTAATGCAACTCTCCAGCAGCCACCTTTTAACTCTACTTTACTACAAAACTATAAGAATGAAATTGAAAACACAATAATATTTTCAATCTAAGCTCAATAGCTTATATAGTCATATGGGTCTGAACTCAATTCAGCACCCATACATTTTGATGTCTTTGGCTCTTAAACAATCATAACCACCACTATCCTATTAGGCAGGATTGGTGTTAAACCACTAAACATCACATGATCACCTCTTATACTAGCACATAATTGTTGTACACCAAGGCAAAACTCTCCATACAGTAGTGCCACTCTGTGCCAACCAGAGTAATCAATGGATACCAGAAGGCTTGTGCATAAAATCCTTATCTAGTGCCTACTCATCCAATATCCCCAGACTAGTTTCTGATGATGGCCACAAGCCAGAAACTAGTCTGGAGATATTGGATGAGTAGGCACTAGATAGGGATTTTATGCATAAGCCTTCTGACATCCATTGATTACTCTGGTTGGCACAGGGTGGTACTACTGTATGGAGAGTTTTGCCTTTGTTTACAACAATTATGTGCTAGTATGTATAAGAGGATGGTTTAACCTTTATGTTATTACTAATAACTGAATGAATTTGAAAAGTTTAAACAAAGTTTGAATTTTCTGAAAAATCTTTAACAATTAAAACTAAATAATAGTCCAACATTATAAAAAAATTACTTTGGTTTAAATCTTCTATTTGTTTTATAGATAATGAAAATAAAAGTTACAGCAAATATATTACAAATGATAACATATTGGACTAGAGACAATTTTAAATGAATAACACAGGTCAACAATAACAGTTTACTTTAATAATATAAACTTGATTTATAATTTTCTGGAAAAATAAATTGCAATAAATATTTATGAATAGAATAAATTCTATACTACAATTTGTATTTAACATTTTTAAAATATTATACAATTTTTAATTCTCCTCTCAAATGAAATATTCTCTTTCCTAATGAAAAAAACATAATTCATTGATTTTTTATAAAAAAAAATAATTTCAAGACTTTTTGTGCATAGATATCTATATAATATAGTTCAGGTTTTGAATATACTCATTTATTATAAGACACCGTATATGTAATATACATGTGTAAAAATGAATCTATTTTAAAAAAATACAGTGTGTATAATACAGAAAAATAAAAGATTTAGGATTTTTTTTTCAGGTAGCTGGCTTAAACAACCTAGCAGTGAACTATTTATAAAAAAAAAAAAAAAAAAGACAATCTTATATAGAGACTGATCAAACAACAAATGTCTGTCACACTAACATTATATAGCACAGAAATAGAATATATACAAGGATTTTTTATTGTTTTTATAAGTGGAAACTTAGAAAAATAATAATGAATACTTGACAAGAAATTAATTTGTAGCTTGTGGAAGTTTAATAGAAGACAAATTTTGAAAGCACTAGTATGTAAAATTATAGAACAGTTGAATGTTTTAAAATCAACAATCTCTAAAATGATTCATTCACTAAAGTTAAAAGAAATAATCTGCTAGAACAAAATGTGGCTAAAAATCAAAACTTCTTGAGACAGACCACACAATACCAAGAACTGTAGCTATAAAAAATATAAAAAAAATTATAAATCACAAGAGAAGTGACCATAGGTTTAAATATTCCAGTATTTATCAAGATAATTCCTTGCAAGTTTTACAATTTAAAAAACTATAGTTGAGTTGTTATTTAAAGTCATTGATTTCTGATGGGAATATTATAATATGTAAAGAACAGTATCATGAGTATAAAAACTGGACACTGGATAACTGGAAACCATCATAAGGTCATACAAATTGAACTTTTCCCAAATACTTCATAGGTTTATACTTAACTAACATAATATGACTCCTATTTGGAAAATACATTGACAGAATTTACATAATAAGAACAGCTATATAATAGATTCAATCACTGTTTAGAACAGATGCATTATAGCTACAGATTATTTAAACTTTTAAAGAGCAAGGTTCATAATATGCAAAAACACTATTTCCAAACAATTCCACACCATCAAGTATCAAACAGAAGAACACAAAGCTAATACTACATTCCATAGCTTCTCCAATCAACTGACTTAAGTGTTAAGAAGATTATGAATCTTGTTGGTTAAACATCAGTTTACATTCAGTATTTATAAATCTAAAGGATCATTCCTATGGCTAAACTGTCATTAATCAGATAAGCAACATCTCAAGAAAAAAGGAGAAAATTACCACTTGAAATATTGTATAGTATATTAACTTATATGTTATTGGTAAATTAACTGTATTTGGAAAGGTTTAAGTAATTTAATAAAGTCCATCAATAACTTCTATATTGAAAGAAAAATAATGATAATGTAAAATATATATTTATTATTCGACTATCATAATTTTAAAATGAGATATTTTAACTTACATAAAAATAAATAAAAAATTGTTGTTAAAGAATATATAAAATAATTCTAAAAGCTTATCTGATTTTAGTATAATAAGAAGTTAAAAGATCAACGCAAGTGTTATCAATGCACTTTAAGTTTTTTTAGAATTAAAGTTAAAATAATATATTTCTTTCTCATTTCCTAAAGAACTCGAAATTTTTGCAAGCATAATTTTAAAAGGTCAAAGCTTTTTTAAATATATCAGTGATTAATTTAAAGATTACAAAAATGTATGATGCAGCTTTAAAATTGAGAAGCTAAATAAATAAATAGTGTGCTAAAAAGATGACAAATTACTATCAATGATAATCAAATATCATTATCTGATTATACCTTTTCATTTATCTAGATATTCTATCTGTCTTCAAGCAGAGAACTTAACACATATATGTAATTTAATTTAAACTTTACAAAAATAAAAAAAATAATTGTTTGAAAAAAAATAATATAAAGTACTTAAATAATTATTAATATCATTATCATAATTAACAGTTGCTTGTTAATGCACCCTTTAAAAAAAAATTAAGTCAATATTTTTTTTTATTTTACTACTTTCAGGTTGCCACTTGATGATGATCTTTTGTTTAGATACTTACAATTGCAAATCACTTTCAAATGACGAAAGATTGCTAGAATTGGAAAAAGAACTGTCTAATATTAAATGGGATATTACTGGATTTTACAAAATTAAAAAAAAAAGTTAAAGATGATTTAAAAAATGGATATATACTATACTCTAAAGGCATAAATATTGGAAGAACAAATAGAGTACGATTCATTATACATATAAGGGGGAAGAACAGCACTGTGGAGATTGATGATGTACCAGATAGAATACCAAAATTAATTATTCAATGTAATGGAAGACTTATGCCCCAACAAGTTCTCATTGTGATGAAAAAGTAGAGGACTTTTATATGGATGTACAAAATGCTTTTGATCAGACCAAACAATATTTTTAAATTGTCATGAGAAATGTTAATCTAGAATTGATAAATATAGGGGATTTGAACGAACTCAGACTTTCAAGTTCCTTCACTATCCACACTATCTCATACTACTGATACACACGACCATACACATGCAGAAAAGATAAATAATCACCAATATACATATTTCATTCTAAACCAGCACTCATCAGTTGGTCCGCACTACCATCTCCCATACATATATATAATCAGTGTTAAGTTTATATTAAGATAGTAAATCCTTACACTTTAATGGACAGGTTTCAATCCACTCCAACCTCCAACTCTTCAGCCATCCATACCATTGAAAATCCCAAATCCCATGCTGATGCCAATATTGTTGACCTCAAGTCACTCTGACACCTTGAGAAGAATGGGCAGAATGCAGGCTTAATATGTAAGTTTTGGAATACCAGCCACTCTTATACCTGGAGCCTAATTGTAAATATAGGGAATTTGAACTCAAGATTTTCAAACCCCTTCACTAACTACACTATCTCATACTATTGATACACATGACACACACATGCAGAAAAGATAAATAATCACCAATATACATATTTCGTGCTAAACCAGCACTCATCAGTTGGTCCAGACTACTATCTCCCATACATATATATAATCAGTGCTCAGTTTATATTACGATAGCAAATCCTTACACCTTAATGGACAGGCTTTCAACCCACTCCAACCTCCAATTCTTCAGCCATCCATACCATTGGAAATCTGATGATAGAATTCCCAAATCTCATGCTATTGCCAATATTGTTGAATGGTATTTCAAATCTTACATATTAAGCCTGCATTCTGTTCAACCATCTTCTATGTATTTAAATGGATACTGTCCCTATAAGTGAAGGGTCAGAGTAACTTGAGGGCAACATGGGCATGACAACAATATTGGCATCAGCATGAGATTTGGGAATTCTATTATCAGATTTTCAATGATATGGATGGCTGAAGAGTTGGAGATTGGAGTGGGTTGAAGCCTGTCCATTAAAGTGTAAGAATTTGCTATCTTAATATAAACTGAGCACTGATTATATATATATGTATGGGGAATGGTAGTCTGTACCAACTGATGAGTGCTGGTTTAGCATGAAATATGGATATTGGCGATTATTTATCTTTTCTGCATGTGTGTGGTCATGTGTATCAGTAGTATGAGATAGTGTGGACAGTGAAGGGGCTTGAAAGTCCGAGTTCAAGTGCCCTATATTTACAATTAGGCTCCAGGTATAAGAGTGCCAGGTATTTCAAATCTAGAATTGATAAATAATTGAAAGATGAAAGTGCTGTGGATAAATTTGGCCATGGTAATCAAAATGAAAGAAGACACGCACTTCTGGAGTTTGCAGGAAAAAAACAACTTTATACATATAAATTATTTTTTTGAGGAAATGCTAAATGGAAATGGACGTGGAAGCATTCAAATGAAGATACAGCAGAATTGGATTATATTTTGACTTTTAGAAAATATATATTTCAAGATTATAATGTTCTTAATAAATTCAACACAGGAAGTGATCATCCATTAGTGAGATGTAAGATACATTTTAATGCAACATACTAGAGACCAAAATTATTAAGAAAAACAATATTCACATTGATATTCCTAATCTCCAGAAACATTCCAATAAATTTAAATCAGAATTTGCAAATCACTTTAAAATATTAAGATTTTAAAGATGGTTCAGATTTGAACAAAAATCAGTTAAGAATAAATGATACACTATTAAAAACTGCAACAAAGAAGCTGGTACAAAAAAACAGCAATTGACTAGTAAAATTTCTACTGAGACAAGATTATGAAGAAAATAAGGAATATTAAAATATATTATATCACTACCAAATTAAGCATCAGACAAGTATGCTCATGCCCAAAACCTTGGCTGCCAAATATAACACTAATGATTTCGAAACTGATCCTAAATACCAGACACAGACATGGAGCTTGGATCTAGTATATGGATGCCCAAGCAAAAAGTATGGTAGCAAAATGTATCACAACTCCTTCAACCACATACATTTAGTGACATATGATATTATGAACAGTCCATCCTTGGTCATGACTGTAACCGACTTATTGGCTCATCATTAACTATGATGAGCATACTGAGGAACATTATCAGCTTAAAGTCTAATGTTAACCCCACACAATAATATTTCCTGATCATTATATTGATATAAATTCACACTACCTAATTATTAGTTCTGGCAAGACATTATTAAAGACCAGAAAAATGCCACTAGCAATCTAAGTTTAAGCCTATACCTTTAAAGAGATCATGTCATCTCCAGATCATAGCTCTTGGAATTTTTAAAACTCCATAGTAATGTTGCACTACTTAAGTAACTTGTGAAATGAACAAATGAAAGATGAACAAAGTTAGAACATTTATAACAATAACAATGACAGTTTAGTCCAGTAGCAACATGCGAGTAATATTTACACCCTCTAAAAGCATTATCATTACTATAATCATATTAAATATATATATAATGCACACACATTTAATTATAATGTAAATACCTATACAACATATACACATAAATTAGTGCACCAGTTTTTAATTAACAATTTAGAGAAAGATAAAAAAAAAATTGGACACATTTATAATTATAGTGGAAACTAAATAGTTTATCTTCTTTTAGTTCTTGTATTTAATTCTTTGGTACTTAAATCTGGTCCTTTTTAAAAAAAAAAAAAAAAACCCTAGTTATTCATATAAAACAATTAATACTTTGTCCATTTATAATATTCCTTGCAAGGACTTTTATTTTGTTTCCCTTCAGTAAGTATTGATATATATTTCTCATTGAATCACAGTTTTAAAATGAATTCTTCATTCACTACTTATTCTTATGCAGATTACACTCACTCAAATTTATCAATGTGGTTTTTCTCTTCTTTTAAAAGAAATGTGAATTCTACAAAGTTTAATAAACTGCATGTGATATTGCTGGTCATTCTCTGTCAATAATTTTCTTTTTCCTAGGTAAAGTAGGTTTAATTATTTACATATGATAGAGATATATTGAGAGTAATTATGTTTTCTTTATCATGTTAGGTTATTCAGCTAGACATTTCATCTTCTTCTTCCATGAAGCCCTGTACAGTTGAAGAACAAATTGCTTAACTTTCTAACAAGCCATTAGTTTAACATTATTTGTATGTCCATACAAATCCATTATATAGTTAATTTAAATTGTGCACTTTTTACTTTTAAATTTCTAGTGTGAATATGCAAATCCACGCTCGTATTCTCTCCAAACTGTAGACTGGACTGAATGTGCTTAATTGGACTGGCTACTATGTTTATGAGTCTTTTTGTATATTACAGACTTAATGATTTAATTACTGTCATTTAATCTTGTTAATGTGTTATTTATCAATAAATTGGTTAATTTTTTTAAAAATCCCTTTTACAACTATTCTCAATGTCTGTTTTTGGATAACTACATAAAAAAAAATAGAAATATGATCATTCATTATGAGTGGAAATAGAGAAACAGAAAAGCAAAAATAAAAAAATTATATTTTTTATTCTTTGAGTACTATTTATTCATTTTGAAATATTACTTTTTTTTTTAAATCTGAAAGTTAGTTAAAACTTCTTTCACAGACAACTTTTAATGAAACTTTTCTCTTTCCCTCTCTCTTTTTTCCAAAACTAAGTTTTACATTCAGTTAACAAAATCTTTTTTTGTGTGTAGAAAAATTTGTTTGAGAAAAAATACAAATAAATCTATATGCATCTATATGCACAACACTGGAATAAATACTTTATGTAGTGAGATTTTAGAATTAAATTACTATTAATTAGTATAATATCATTTAACCCTTGACCTATTGAAGGTTTTAATAATTAACATGCTGTTAATTATTAGCTTTTATATTTAATATTCACTTTTAATATATAATGTGGCTTCACATAGCTACGATATAAAATGATACATTAAGAAGGATTGAATATCTAAAATTTTATAAAATGATATGAAAAAGAGTTAATAACAATAGAAGAAAATATAAATGTGAATTAACAAGGAAAGCTATAGAAGAGAATAAAAGTCCCAAAAGAATAAAACATCTTGTTATTGGTATGAAACTTATTTCTGCAATAAGAAGAAAAGATGGAACTATTACTAAAAAGAGATGACAAAATGAAATATGTGGAAGAGTTTTAAGAATTATATAGTAATAGAATAAATAAAAGTATCCCCTACAATTACTATTTATTACATTCAAAGATCAGCCTTTCAAGCTAATTGCACATGCGTCTTTTGCGAGTGTTAAATAATAAATGAATACTTC
Organism: Epiperipatus broadwayi; assembly: GCA_028023455.1. NCBI lineage: Eukaryota > Metazoa > Onychophora > Udeonychophora > Euonychophora > Peripatidae > Epiperipatus > Epiperipatus broadwayi. The sequence continues at coordinate 6,741,148 of JAQFVV010000062.1, forward strand.
ACTCCACAATACAAGATATAGTATTTATGCAGGAATAAAAGGAATCCTCTTATTCCTACGATTCAAATTCTTTTATATGAGCAAATCTGAAGTACTGTTGAGTAAAGCGTCATTCATTTAAACATCGTAGATAGTAATTTAAAGTGAGAATTCTACTCTCACGCTTTACTCAACAGTACTTCAGATTTGCTCATATAAAAGAATTTGAGTCGTAGGAATAAGAGGATTCCTTTTATTCCTGCATAAATACTATATCTTGGATTGTGGAGTGAAGTATTCATTTATTATTTAACACTCGCAAAAGACGCATGTGCAATTAGCTTGAAAGGCTGATCTTTGAATGTAATACAATTGTACACATGGCATCATATAAAAATAAATGCTTAATTACTATTTATATTTTCTGAATTGTCCAAAATTTTAAATGAGGAATTGAAACATGCAATCAAAACTATGATGAAATGAAAAGCTCTAAGTAATGATGGAATTATAATCAATATGCTGGCAAAATTATACTCCAAATTTCTAAATGATAAAAATGTTCCAGAAGATTGGAAGAATTAAATATTAATATTCAATAAGATGATAAAGAAGATATTAAAAATTACAGTTCTATTAGTCTTTTCTTAGTTCTATATAAAATTGTTACTAAGATAATTATAATTTGTCAAAACAAATTTTGATTTTAATCAACCAAAAACACAAGCTGGATTTAAAAGTGATTTTAGTACAATGGATTCATATCCAAGTTTTGAAAGAAGTTATAGAAAAGATTAGTAAATATGAGTTGGCTTTATGCTTTGAATTTGTAGTTTATGAAAAGGCATTTGATATTACAAGTATTTCTACTGTGATTAAAGCATTGTATCATCAAGATATAGACCCAGAATATTGTTATATTATGAAGAACATTTATCAAAATTAGAGCAGCAATTATTAGATTACACAGTAATACTGGGGAAATAATTATTGAGAGGGTGTATGACACAGGGACTCCATATCCCCAAATCTTTTTATAGCAATTTTATAAAAAGTATTTTGTGGATTAAAATGGGAAGCTAATGAAGTGAAGATAAATGGAGATTATTTAACTCATTTAGATTTTGCAAATGATGTAAGTGTTTTTGCAAATAATGCTTCAGAGCTTCAGGAAAAGTTGTAATAGTTATTAAATGAAAGTAAAAAAAGTAGGACTAAAGGTAAATGCTGAAATGACAATAAAGATTAATAATGATGAATTAGAAATGCAAATGGAAACATAATGGTTAAAATTAATCATAGAAATAAACTTGGATGGTATACTTTTAGTAGAAATAACTAAATATTAAAAGACAATATGCCAATGTGTTTGAAAAGAAAGTTTTCTTAATAAATGTGTTTTACCAGTTCTTAGTTATAGATATGAGATTTGAATACTTGAAAAAAGAGCAATACAGCGACTACAAATCACTCAATAAAGTATAGGGGTATATGTTAGGAGTAACCAGAAGAGATCAAAAGTGAAATACATGGGTGATAAAATAAATAGATGTTATTAACATCACCAAAAGAATTTAAAAACTGAAATGGAGCTGAACTAGACATAGTATTGAAAAAGATGATAGCAGATGGACAATTAACATCTTAAACTGAATTCCAAGAGATCATAAAAGACCTAGAAAGAGATCATGTGAGATGGATGGATGAAATAACGAAGTGTGCTGAGCTGATGTGGAGAAGAAAAGGCAGAGAGATTACAGAAACTGAATTAAAGTTGGAGAGATCTTTATCCTGCAGTGGATTGAAAATGATTGAGAGTGATGATGATAATCTTCAGTCATGAAGGTTAGTACAGGACCCAATAACTGTGATCTCTCATACAATCTGTAATTTTTTTTTTAGCATTAATTTTAATTACAGAATTATGTGTTTGTGCAACTATATTTCCAGATCAATCACACATCAATTGTGATTACAATGAATAAAAATTACATATATATATACAATTTTTTTGAGTTCATGATTGCAATACATATATTTTAAATTAAAAGTTATAGAACTTTTCTAATTACTTCTATATATAAATCAAAGGTCAGAAAAAAATTAATATTTTTGCAGGAATTTGAAAAATACTTAGCCTTTTAGTTTTAATAGTTTATAAATATTTATTTTGAAAAATAATTCAGATTTGCTTCTCAAGCTGCCATAAAACAAAATAAATAACAAAAATGCTTGTATTTTATCTTAACTCCTGATATAAAAAAAAAAAAAGTTGTCAAGTGTTGGTGGCCGAGTGGTTAACACAGCTGCCTTACAAGCAGTTGTCCCGGGGTTCACTTCCCGGCCGATGCTTTAACACATTAAAAAAAAAAAGTTATTTCATAAATCATCTCTCATTGTTTAAAAAATTATCATTACATACCTATAATAGTCATCTACTAACTCCCATTCCTGGGACCAGGCATGCAAGCAATTGCTCTGGACCCAAAATGTTAACTTAAAACTGAAAAAAATTAGGCAGAAATTTTCAAACAAGTATTAATTTAAAAAAAATTTTCTCTATTAAAATTTCATAAAAGCATTTTTGTTTAATTTATTATTAAATTTGATAAAAATGAATAAAATGACATAAATATACATAAGAAAAAAAAAGAATGCTAGACTGTTCATTTATTATTTCATATTTATATATTAGACTTAATAATCTATTAATGAATTAATGAAATATTCATGTCATCATTAAACAGTGGGAAAAAAAACCCAAATAAATGCAATGATATTGCTGTTCTTGCTTAAAATTATTACATAGAAATTGTCAAACAAAAAATCCTTAAATATGCTAAACAAATGTTTTCAAGCAGGCATTCAAACACTGTTCCAAAATTAAACATTTTATAAAAATGTCATAAAAATATTTTTATTTATTAGTTTTCTAGTAAAAGTAACATAAGTTAATAAAAGAAACATTCTTTATGATAAGATGGTACTTATTTACCATTATCTTGTTAATTACACGTAAGCTATGAATAACTTCACTTTATTACAAAAATTATATGGTATTACAATTATATTGAGTAACTCGAATGTTAAGTATTATTTGATCCCATTTTTTAAATTCTCTCTATTTTTTAATCATATTTTTATAGTAAGTAAAGTGTTTAATATTTATATTTAATTTAGTCAAAGTGTAATTACTCACAGTGTCATGTAACAAAATGAAACTAAGTATATACAATGGTAGTAACTAAATAATTTTTGAATACACAAATATAAACATTTTTGTTACATAACTTTTAAAAAATTTCCTATACATAATTCTAAAAAATACTTAGCATCATTATCATTTCAATTAAAAATTTCAAGTAACGATTTTTTATAGTTGCAACTCATCTATTATCAATCAATATAATCACCCATCCCACTAATAAAGATAATTTAAACTTAATCTTTCTCAAACTTATAATGTATACTATTTCATTAGCTATACTTCTCCCTTTAAAGGGCATAAAAGCTCTAATTAACAATATGCATATAACAAAAGAGTGTATTTAGTTATCCTAGAATCATCTTTTATATTTACAATTCATAATAAACGTATATTTTTCTTGCTAATATAAATAAACAATACTAATACACTCTTCTATGCAGTTTACACAATATTTAAATATGATATTTTACTATTCCAAATTTCCCACAACAGCAGAGTTTTGATTGTCCATTAATCTTCTTCAATGCTGTAACATTCACAATATACACTACCACAACAAAATTAAATGTAATTTTGAATGAATGGTAAGTAAATAAAAATAAAAGCAAAAAAAAATCCTTTTCATCATAATTTATTTTCTTTACAGATTTTGCTCTTGGACATGCTGAATACGGTCAGTTAAAAATTAGTTCACTATGAAATATTTCTAACAGGAGTAAAAAGCCACATTATCATTTATAGAATCTCTGGTCACTTTCCTATTGTTAAAACTTTACCCACATTTCAAAATCTTTGTGCATCCCAATCCATGTTGGTTCTTATTTAATCACATTTTCAAGATACTGTTCCTAATAAATAAAATCTTATCTCTTGAAATAATTTGAGTCTACATAGGTTCTTGCACGAAGTACCCAAAAGGCAAGCTTCATTTATTCTGGATGGTTATATATTTCACAACTCAAACTATGTGTCATCTTATTTTTCATACCTTCAAAACAATGTGGACAGTGTATTGATCTTTTTATTAAATGATTAAAAAATATGCCAAATATATATATATATAATCAAGACTATTTTAACATAAACATGACTTATATATATATATGCCTTAAGTTCCTGTCTATAAAATCAAAAACATGACTTTTGGCTTTTTAATAGACATGTGATTTTTTTTAAAAATACATATTTCTCAGTCTCTTCCTGTTTTCATTGGCTTCATATTTATATACTGTAATACTTTTTTTTTTGATATTATATATTATTATTACTTAAATATAAACCATATTTTGTTAAAACAGGCAAAACTCTCCATACATATTGCCATTCAGTGCAAACCAGAGTAATCAATGGATGCCAGAAGGCTTGTGCATAAAATCCCCATCTAGTGCCTACTCATCCAATATCCCCAGACTAATTTCTGGCCTAATAGGATAGCGGTGGCTACAGTTATTAAAGAACCAAAGACACCGAAATATATGGGTACTGAACTGAGTTCAAACCTATATGACTATATAAGCTAATGAGCTTGGATTGAAAATATTATAGTGTTTTCAATTTAAGACTGATAGTTTTGTAGTTAAGTAGAGGTAAAAGGTGGCTGCTGGAGGGTTGCATGAGATCATAAGATCTAGATGAAGTGCTCTCAGATCCAAGGCACCCACTGACGACGGCCACAAGCCAGAAACTAGTCTGGGGATATTGGATGAGTAAGCACTAGATTGGGGATTTTATGCACAAGCCTTCTGGCATCCATTGACTACTCTGGCTTGCACTGAGTGTCAATACGTATAGAGAGTTTTGCATGTTTTAATAACAGTTATAAGCAAGCATAAGAAATGGTGGTCATGTGATGTTTATTGGCTTAAAACCATATTTTGACTATACTGAGAATCATCATGTCAGAAGTTATCTCATCATTGTAAACTAAAAAAAAATTTAAAAATTAGAACAATAAAAAAAAATGGCTGTATAATTATAAAGCTGAAGATATTTTCCAATAATTCTGAATCTAATTTCTAGCTAGAATTCTTCTAGCTACAGTAAATCAAGGCATAATATTAAGTGAAAAGCTTTTGATATTTTGTTTTGTTTTCTATAAAACTCCAGCAGTGATAAAAAGAACTTCTAAAGCACTATATGAATCTGGATAAAATATATTGTTATAATTTAATTTACAAATAGTAAGATCCTGCACATATCTTAATGACGATAATTATTTATTAAGATAAATATCAATATTCTTAATATATATTTTCCTGGCTAGAGATTGTTATTATACCAGATATAAATTTAACACTTAGTTAAAGATTAATATATCCCTTTGATATTACCCCCCCCCCCCCAATGGGCAATATTATATATATACACATTTGAAAACTTCTATTAACAGTATCACTCTTTGAAAAAATAAAAACTTCAGAAAAAGCAAAATCATTAGCAAGATGCATTTCAGCTAAGGTAGCAATTCTCTTTATTCCAGTACCAATTTTTGTGAACTTGATTAATCAATTGTAACGGCACATATGTCGTTACATTATTTTTTTTTATTAAACACGAAAAAAGAAAAGTTTGCAAATAAAAACTTCTTTTGTTTAAGAATTAAAAATTGAAATTAAATATCATCTAAACTCAAATATATATATATAATCGCACAGATGAAAAAAAAAATTATTAAAATAAAACTTTATTAAAAATAGAAAAAGTATTTTAAAAGCAAAAAACTTAAAAAGATTTAGAGAAAAAATATATTTTTAAGTTTTGAAAACAAATTAATTGGTGTTATTGAAAAATGGAAATAATTGTTTTAATTAGTTTAAATATAAACTAGCCCTTGGGCATTTAAAATGTATAAGCAAAGGTCAGATAGGAGAGAAAAACAATGGAATCGGACCTCAGCGAAAGGACCATCACATCGATGACGTAATGTCAATTGAATCCTTAAAATTAATATAAAAGGAAAAGTTTGGAAATTATTGGTTGGTTATTACGAGAGGACAGATATGTGTTAGTGCAGAGTTGGAGGTGAAGGGATTCAAAGACGCACTTTCAATTCCTTCAGTTGTTAACAAAAAAAAAAATGAAACATCGTTTTCTACATTGAGGACCAGCTAAAGTAAAAAACCTCCGGATGAATAAATAAAACGGCCAACAGAATACCAATCTATTTAGGACGGCGTGGGAATTCACGTTCAAATGGCAAGCCACGGATAAAGCTGGACATTTTAAAAATCGTAAGAACTTTATGAACATTTTCAAAACAAACTCTAAATTCTAAACCTTTCAGAAATTATCGCAATAGATTCCTATCTGACCAAACTAAATTATTTATTAATTAGTTATAATTTTATTTGATGTATTTCTTTTTTGTAAAATCATTTCCAATTTTTTTTTTTTGTTCTTTAAGTTTTATTTATGATTTTTGTTTTGCGATAAATTAAATTATATAAATGTTAAACTTAAGTCGGGTGTAAATGGCTATATAGATTTGTAAAGTTATACTAGGGGAGAGTAATCTTAGGTTATTTGTTTCATAGTTGAATTAGATCAATGGATTGGATATATTGCTGTAAGTAGTAGATGTAGTACGAGATTCGCTATGGGCAGAATCGCTTTTCACGCCGCACTTTCTTTTTGCCTATGGAATGCGATTGTAAGTCGGCAAAATGACCGCAGTCTTTTCCTATGGAGTTTTTTTTTTATTGCTCTTATCGTCAGATAGATGTAGTATTCCTATCTGACGAAAGGCAATTTCTTCTCTTAACCTATTTGTGCTGTCATAGTCGTATTACATTAAATACATCGATATATCAGATGGATTGTTGGTTTGACTGTGAACTTTTGGCCTAAGGTTAAACAAGGATAGAATATTTTCTTTTCAAATGCAATCTATGTAGTCTATTCACACTCGACACTCTAAATAAAAAATGCATTAAATTTAAGTTAGGTATAGACGCTTGCATGGGTTCGTTACCGGTTAATTATGTTTGTGGTTTTCATATTTGATCAAAATATATAGACATTCGATAAATACTGATACCTTACGGTGAGTATCTAAGATGTATTTATGTCGGATGTCTTTTAAGTTATTGGTGTCTCTGCGGCATCTTATGATGAATGCTACTGGGTTTCTTATAAATTTCCCTCTGCAATTCTACCAATGATTTTATATTTTGATCGTTTATGTTTATTTTGAAATGTTTTTGACCGTGTAATCTGTGTAACCGATCTATACTCAACATTAAAAACACATTTTATAAATCCATCTGTGTGAACTTATAAAATTTAAAATGTAAACTTATAAAAATTAAAATGTAAAATCAAATTCTAAAATATAATTAAAATTATAAAGTAAAAGTAATGTTAAAATGATTCAAAATTTATATGTGCGTTAATAAATGTTTGTGTGTTTAATTACTGGCAGTGGCTTATTTTATTCTTTTTTAAAAAAAAATATTCTTAGATAAGAATTTATAAAATATAAATCTCTGCTATTCCATTGAGCCAGTGACAATGGGCTAACAACCGGAATCAACCAATATAATTTTTTTTTAAACTTATGTATCTGCCTACTATATAAATTTTCTAGGTTCAAATGCCTAGATGGCGCCCTTGTAGTGCAGATTACGTTAAGTCAGCTCTATTCTCCGGATCGTTATATAATGGATACTAGATAATAATGTTATCATATCCACATAACAATATAAAAGTAAGCAAAGATAACTGAAATATAGTTATTGGTTTAGTTTCAGGTTTACATAGCAATACAAAAAGTTGAACTGGATTCAAAAACATTAATGTGCTTTTGAATTTTACTTTATTTGTTTGATAGTAAAAATAAAATAAAAAATACAAGGCATTGCATTTACACTTTTCACACTCATGATAATCATAAGTCAGAAATTAGTCTGGATGTACGATTGACTTTACTGAATGTTGGACATGATAATTATTATCTATTATCCACTGAACATTCAGCAGAAGAGAGAATTCCTCTATCAGTAAAATATCTACTTCCAATAAATTCCAAAATAATTATTACTGCAAATGTCACCATCCATTTCCTCTCTTAGATATTTACATTACACAATCCACATAACAGTAAATTTACCTGCTTCCAATAAATTCTACGTGGCCATCTTTATTAACCACAAATTTAGAATCTTTGTAACCCCATCCATTCCATTTAAGGAGTTCTTGCCTGTGAACAAAAAAAAAGAACAAATTTTTAGCATTAAGCTAAACAAATATTCACTCTTAAGCAAATATTCACTTGTAGTGAATACTTATTTAGTTTAATTTTATTGAGAAAAAATTCTAAAATTACAAAAAAAAAAATGTAAACATTATTTTAAAAAAGGAATTAAATTTAATATGAACAAAATTATAGAACTAAGTTTGGGGGGGTGTAGATAACATGAATATTCTTTAAATATATATTTGTATCAGTGGCTGCTGGTTCATTAGAACCGCAGCATCCTCAGAAAAAAAGTAATTATTAAATTTATGCTTAAAAATATGAACTATATAACAATCATTCAATATTTCACACAATTGTTATGTAAATACAACTAATTAAACCAATTATTTTAAATAAAGCTTGAGATTCTATTCAAATGCACTGCTAATAATGGCAATGCTAGAAGTGTTATATTTGATGAATTTCAAAAAGTTCTGGTGAGATGCATTTGCTTTTATTAACAAGTGTAATTAGCACCATTGGAGCTGTTCACTGCTGCAGTGTCAATAATTATTTGAGCTTGGTATATTTATCTATTCTGGTTTCTCTTCAGAGCCAATAAATTTTTATTGTTTTCATTTAGGATGAGCAATAAAATATTGTTTTTTCCCCCTTATAATTAACATTTATAAATTAATATATAAATATTTATTACAGAAAAATGTAACAAAATAATCAAAGAAATATTACTTTAAATATTTATCACTATGGGTGTTAGTGTTGAATATATATAAAAATTATATTTTCCAATTGACATTACATGAAAAAAATTGAAATAAAAAGTAAAGGTTGATTTACTCCAAATATTATTATTCGTCAAATAGTAGTTAATAAAAATAAAAAATTACATCAGGATCTTTTAACATGGAAAAATAAAATGGTTGTGAAATTAGTAATAATGTTTTGTGTCCTTTTTTACTTTTTGGTAGCAATACTATAATAAAACACCCCTGATTAAAAATGTTATAGGTTGCCACTGATTTGCAGATAATAACTTAACAACAGACTACCAAAAAAATATTCATATAAAGTAGAGATTGGTTACTATCGTAAAAAAAAAAATACCCAGTAAGATTTTGAAATATAACTGAAGAATATTATCATTAATAACATACTAATAACAATTTTCTTCTTTTCACTAAACTATATTACTTTTCCAATTAAAATTTTACTTATAAAACTAGGAGAATAAAAATTATTTATAATACAGTATTTATAAATATGTATATTCAAAATTGTACACATTGCCTATTTTAAGCATATCACAAAAATGGTGTATTTGAATGACTTACAGGATAAAATGAACTATAAATGAGATCCCTAAATGAATCTTTAGCATTGGTGCTTCATTCTCAAAATGCAATTGTCATGAGTAAAGAACATATAAATAGGGAGTTTTGCAATTAGGCTGCTGATATATTAATTAAATTGCTATACTTCTATTTTAAAGTCAATACCTGAAGCAGTAACTGATAGGTTGAAAGATCACAAGGACATACAAAAACTAATATAATCAAATAATCCAGAAATATAATTCAAAGGTTTTTTTAAAAAAAAAAGCTCTGGAATGAAAGTAAAAAAAAAAAAAAATTACATACTCTGCAATAGAGATATTTTTTGATGATTAACTGAGATATTTTTCTAAATTCAGAATTGAAGTTCATGTGAATCAATATAGTAGTGAACTATTAATACTGTTTGGTATAAAAATCAATTATTGACATCATTTCAACAAATGCAAAGCTAACTCCAAACATGGGAATAAATGCAATTTCTTTGCCAGAAGATAGATAATGATACCTAAACAATAAAGTACTACAATGAAACAATAAAACTTTACTATGACTAACAGTTTACTATTATTTGCCTCTATTTCTAAGTATTTCAAAATTTAATTATATCAGAAACTTAACCACTTTTTATATTACTAATGTGCATTTATTCTTAATATTATTTACAAAATTAATTAAATCATATTAAGCACTCTTAGATCATCATTCGAGATTAAATGGATATTTCCAGATTGACACATATTTTTTTGTATGAAGGTTTGTGATGATAGTATATTATTAGATGTGATATGTTGGACTATTTCCATCATCTATGAGTGAATGTTGAATGTATAGAAAATTTTAAACTTTATTTAAAGTTTAAAATTTTCTATACATTCAACATTCACTCATAGATGATAGAAATAGTCCAACATATCACATCTGACACATATTTAGTGGCTAATTTAGAATTCACAAATCTATATTTACATTCAGTAAAATATCCAATTGATATGCATAGCATTGATAGAATAAATCAATTAAAGATATCTATAGTGAGATTCTATTTTTATAACTATAGATTATTAATATAGGATAGTAAGATTGCTATTAACTCTACATGTTTACTAGATCACATCATATAAGTATGAAGCATTAAGCCAGATAGCATCCAGCATATCAGCTACTCACAATAGTATATAACATTTTACATTACAATAAAATGTACATATGAAATAATTTACTAATTTAAACAAAATTTTTAAAATCATTGCCAAAAATACTAACATATATTCAAAATATTGTAAATTAAATTAAAAAAATTATAGATAGGCACAATTTAATAACAATCCAGCATCATGTAAAGCAACAGTAGAGGATCAGACTCTGGCGAGTGAAGTTCCTGAATCTATTACAGTTCGGTTATTTCAGGTGCTTAACCTTGTTACGAACTCTTGTGTAACAAGACCATTTAATTGTTATTATATAATAACAGAAAAAATTAAATTTTAAAAAAAAAATAAACATGTGTTATCAAAAATGGAATTTGAAAATATAAAAGTATATAAATAGAACAATTTGGGTTAATAAAAGTTTCAAAGTTGGGTTACAGAAATATCAATTCTTGTTCTGTTCTATGTAAAGATTTAAATTTTGTAGAGGATCTCTCAAAAATTACAAAATAAAATTAATCAATGAATGAAAGTACATATGAAACTCATGAATCATGATAATGTAATTCTTCATACATAGCAGCAAACTGACATAATAATGATATGATATAATCAAATTTATTTGTTAAAAAACAATTTTGTAATGAAAAAATAACATCACTGCAAATAAAAAAACTAGGATAGATATTTATGTTTATATTTATTTTCATTTATTTAGCATATAATTTTTTTGAGAGCTTACATATAAACAATCAGTATAAAAATATCTGTAGAAGCTCTAAGCAGGAGATCAATATAGAAAAAAAGATTAGCCAAAAGCTTAATAAATTCAGTTTAAAGCATTGGATAATTAAAGTACTGAGGCAAGAATAAAGTTCATAAGTACAATTTTTAGTTAGACCATATTTAAATAAAGTAGTAAGCAAAAAAAAACTGAACATTTAATAATTTGATGTGATGTCAGGATGTTTGCATCAGGCATTATAGAATTCTAAGGATTCATAAGAAATAAGTAATTCAAATAATTGATCACACATTATATAATAATGATTTGTTGAACAGCTCTTAGTGTTTAAAGATTAAATTTAATGATACATAGCTCTATATTCTGCAGTGATTAAAGTTTTGAACCTAAAGATATAGACCTAGGACATTGTCAAATTCTAAAGAATATTTATTAAAATATAAGTTATGATTACATTATATAGTGGTAATAAAATTCATTAATATTGATAAGGATGTACAACAGAAAGAGATTGATTACATATTTTCCAAAACTTTTTATAACATATTGACAGGAAATATTTTGTGAGTTACTAAGAGAATTAAAAAAAAAAATACATTATCAGGTTTTAGTAATAATATGTAGTTTTTAAAATAAAGTTTCAGATCTTGAAAAAACTATTATAAAAATTATTACATGAAAGCAAAACTACTGATAAATGCTAAAAAGACTAAAATAATATTCAGATGGATGATAATAAATTAGAACTTAAAAACAAAACAAAAAATCTTGGAGAAACTATAAATACAGACTGAAGCATAATAGATGAAATTAATCATACAATTAAACTTGGATGAAGTGCTTTAGAGAGAATTAGCCTAATACTAAAAAAAGAAAATTGTTTATGTAATATATGTGTTTGAAAAAATAATTTTTAATAAGTTATATTAGTTTTTAAATATAGATATGAGATTTAGACATCTAACAGAAAAGCAAGAAACTTTAGACATGATTTACTGGAAAAAACATGTTAGAAATAATAAGGAAAGGCAGAGATATTTACAAATGATAGAATAATCATCATCATTGATATCATTGAATGAATCAGCTGAAATAAAGCTAGGCTGGAAATGTTTCTAAAAAAGATAAGTAAGGTGGATAATTGAACTTTTAAACCAGATTGGAAGATAGAAAGAGGCTGAGATATATATAATTTATATAAGAAAGTTTCTGGAGTAATATGGATTAATTATGGTTTGGAAAAGCGGGATTAAACTTGAGAAATCATAATCCTGTAGTAAAACAAGCACGACTGAAAATAATGCTATATCCAGGACTTAAAACATAAAGCTAATAAGATATTAATATAAATTCTTAATACATAAAAATTATTTATATTAATAAAAGAATATAAAAACTATGACAAAAATCATCAAAGTTTTCAATCTCACAATGAAAACTTTAAATTTAAATATACAATAAGGAACATTTCGCTCACTGCAAGAGGAAGGAGTTTACTAATAGGTTTTTGGATTCATAGCCCAACAATACCGTTTTTTTGGTGTTTTTTTTTAAACTCTCTGAATAAATCAATATATATGACGTTCAACAACTTTCATGGTAATAAATCGCGATAAATTATACACCTTTTAATTAAAAGATGATTTCGGATACACCTTTCAAAATGCTAATGCCTTATTGGAGTCATTATTATAATACTGAAATATTAGTTATCGATAGTATACAAAAAATTTAATATTTATTTAATTTCCAAATAAATTTTTATTCACTATGGATTTTTACCGCATTAGTAAAATGATAGTAAAAAAAAAATCAGCACTGGTTTACTAATTAGACAATAAAAACACTGTAAAATTATTGTTAATTCAATATTAGCCTACAGTCATCCGGAGAATTGTCAAATAGCATTTATATAAATTTTAATTGCGGATATACAAAACTTTAATTAAATCTCTACCCAATGCTATAAAAAAATATTAATATTTAAATAACTAAATTAAAATAACAAAGCTAGAATGCTGACTTTTTAATGCTACCACAGCCTTTTAAATTAAAAAAAATATATGGTTAATTATTTACTAAAACCAACCTTCGAAATGGAATTGTAGTAATAAAAGCCGTTGATCGAGGATCCTCCATGGAGTTGCTACTAACATTAGTTAATTGTAATTTAGAGGAGATGGTATCATAACACTTCGTAGGCCTACTTTCTGAGGCCATTTTTATTATCAAAAATGACTTATCCACCAGATGGCGTATTTTACAAAAAAAAAAGTCACTCCCATTTGTTTTTTTTTACTCTAAAGTTATTTTTAAATAATAAAAAACAGACTAGTCCTGCAAAATCATATCATTTCATTATAAATTTTTTACATAAAATTTACATTAATAATTTTAAAAAGTTAATGCTAGATTTCACTTTTTTAGATAACGTTACTAGGCAATCTTATATTTATATAATTAGGAACAATTGGGGAATAAGAGACTTAGTGCAGCTTTAACAATACTTTGAAAAGAGTTATGAAGAATAATAATTTTAAAACGGATGATGAGTGCAGTTAAGTGATGAAAATTTATTTAGATAATAAAATAAGGAATTAAAATTAAAAAAGTATGTAGGGAATATAAAGAGGCTATTAAAAAATATAGGATAAAAGGCAAATATTGTTTGTTTTTTAAAATTATCTAAACAAAAACAAAACAGGTTAAATAGAATTAAGACAGAAATGAGATGAATTTAATAAGTTAATTGAAGAAATTAATGGTGCAGAAAGAATGTGTAGTGAAAAATGAAAGAGCTATAAAGATGTAATTTACATTATTAATTATAGAGAAAAAAAATATGAGGATAAAAAACTTTAAAAAATACTTCTGTAATAAAAATCTTTAGATAAGAATTGGTAAGTGAATGAATATTGAGAAATTTAACGTAAAGTTGGATAGAGTGATAGATTCCAAATTGAGCCGGGCAACAAATAGATTTAAAAAATAAAAAGTAAAATGATTAGATGGTACAGTGTATATTTAATAAAATATGCAAGATTTGGTTCAAGACAGCTGTAAATAGTAGATGATAATAAGAATTCAGATGACAGAAGAGTTAAAATTAGATTATTATACAAAAGAGTTAAAAGTTTAGGTTGTCAACTAACTATAAGACAATAGCAATAACTTTCGTAAATTATTAAATATCATACCATTTACACCTTTTTAGACATTTTATCAATACTTTTATTTGTATTACACTAACAGTTTCGACTGTCCTGCAGTCATCATCAGAGCTACAATATTCAAATATATAATTATACAATTATTACACTTATCCACATATTGTTATACATAATTAATACACAATATAAACAAAGATCATATTAAAATGTATAATTATTTTTGTTTATATTGTGTATTAATTATGTATAACAATATGTGGATAAGTGTAATAATTGTATAATTATATATTTGAATATTGTAGCTCTGATGATGACTGCAGGATTAAAATAGTCAACCAAATGATCTTTGATCTGTTCGAATGTTAATTCTTTCAGGGTTTTAGTTTCACAAAGCCTATTTGCAATTTGGATGATGCTTCTCCCCATGTAGCACAATAATATTGCAGTTTTAATTTTATCTCTTATTTTATTAATGACCAGGAGTTTCTCTATTTGATTGTACAGGGGCTACTCACTTGCCTCTCTGACATCAAATTCAGACATTGCCAGTTGCATTATGACTTAGTCAATTTCGTAAAAAATATCTTTTTTTTTAGTAATTTATCCACTTACAAAAATTTAAGTAGACACCAACATATTTGGCTGTCCATATGCTAATTTTTATTACTGACAATTTTTCCATTTGCTGAGGATTAGACTGTCGGGGTTTGTAATCTGGACTGTGACTGCATCAGTTGCTGTGTCCAGCAGTGACCAAGTTATTGTACAGCTGGATTGCAAATTTATTAGAAAAAAATAACACTAATATAATCCCAGGTGGCATAGCAATAGGAGTATCAACAGTTATTCTAAATGTTCTAGCTCTTCAACATTTGAAATTATCACATATGAATACAATAAGTTTAAGGCAGTTGATTTATAAGGGTCCTATGACCAGATACTGCTGTCTTGAGATATTTGTTAAGAGTCCAAAGAATAGTTCTCGGAGAGGCCAGTTGGCAAGGCTGACAATAATTATCAGTGGAAGAAACATGTCTGTTCTTCAAGGATTACAAGTAGCTAATAATCTTCTCTTCCCACTTCTGGTGAAGATCGTGATTCAAGTTTTTGTTTTACTAGACTAATTGGTTGGAAGCCATCGGTACCATGTGGTAGTAACAATGTTATTACATTCCAACCTGCAATTTAGTTTAATCAAATTAATAATATGAGTTCTTTTTAATTAATTTCATTTCTTTTTCAAATGATTCTTGTTAGGAATTTAATACATGTTTTCCAATGGCATTCAAGTAAATTTTCTATAGGACTATTTGATGTTTAATCAGAGTCACTGATCTTTAAATAATTCACCACATTAGTTCATAGCATTTTTATATATCCATTTGCATTTATACATGCACATACTTGTTTTACTTGAACATTTTCCGTCTTTTATGGTTTCAATAGAAATATGCATTTGATAAGATTTTTATTTTTATGTACATGTATTTAGCAGTTTTATTACAAAGTAAACCAATAAGATAATCTTTATTAAAATAGAATAGAAAAAAATGAATTCAGTGCAGGAGAATGATTTAGTATTAAAGAGTAACATGTACAGAAGTTTTATATAGACATATAATGTAAGTGTGATATGAAATAATTTCAGGGAAGAGAGTGTTAAATTTGAATCTCGAAGTATGCATAGAAATATATGATTTTGTCATTTTGTCATATTCAATGGCAATCTCAAATAATAGAAAATTATTGTAGTTCAAATTTTAAAAATGATTAATTATTTATATTTTTAAAAAAAATATTGTTGTGATTACAATATTTTCTAGTCTCTATTAAATTATTGATTTATTTTATGACTTATCAGTAAATTTACAAAATGTATCTTCCCAATGTATCCATAATTTGGACTTTGATTTCAGACTGTGTAAACATGTAAGATTTTTTTTTCAGGTGACAAGCAAACTTACGATTTAAAAAAAAAAATAGCTGCTACATAATTTAATCTAGAAAGTTAACCAAGAATAGCTGATGAATGACTATTAAGTTAATTTCATTTGGTCTATTGGGCATTGATAAATTTAATGAGTCAGTGCTAAAAAAAGGAGTCATAAGTTTACAGAAGGAGGAATATCATAAAAACATCTGATTTTGTCTAAAATACAATTTACATCACAATAGAATCACATCATATACAAATACAAAGCAAGAAAACTATGATTCTTTAAATTAGCATATTTAAAGTGCTATTTTTGTAGTTACAAATACAGTAATTATTATTTTAAAAAAATTGGGCACATATCAATCATTGATGTTTTAAAACTATCATTAATCTTTATCAATAATTTATTATAGTTTACAAACATTCACTATAACAATTAATTTTTTTCACAAAGCATAATATTCCTATTTAGCCTAAATCCTTTATTTAATTCTAATGAGTTTAATGAAAATGATGCAAATAGGTATAACTTTCAATTTAAATCTGGATCAAACACATTGAATGTATTGAACCGGGTGGGGATAGTAGATTGAATAGTAAACAAAAATCTAACATAAAAAATTTTACTTTTTAGTAAAAATAGAAATTGTAAAAAGCAAAATTGTAAGACTTACTTATAAATAGAAAATATGATATAATTATTTACTATAAATTCGATCTACTCTAACTGCAATTTAATTATTGCACCACAATGGTCCCTTAAGCAGAGAAGCATAATACCCGGAGGGTATCTTTGACCAGGCCAAAGCTATATAAGATATATAAATGCAACCACATTTGAAGAACATAGATCTTCTTGGCTGCTGGATTCAACACCTGTCATTCAGAGCACTTTATTCCTGAATGACGACAAGCTAATTCAGTGCCTAAGAAATCCCAACTAGCTCAATCAAAAGAACTATAATAAATTTCTGCTTTAACGTCTCTGCTAAATTGTTTTTTTAGTAGTATAATTAAAAGAATGACCAACAAATAACTTATTTTAAATAAAATGTTTAATATAACTTGTAAACTAATTTTTATACTTTTTTAATTAATATAAACAATGATTTTATAAATATAATAACCAGGCACATTCTTAATGAAATGCACAATAGTAATATAATATACACATAAAACATTAAAATAAATACAAAGCATTAAAACACGCACATATATTTTGCCATCAGCTATTTGAATGTTCATGAAAGTTCTACCAACATCTATCTGTTCATTACCCTAAACCTGTACATAAAGAGTTCATTTTATGCTGGCTATAAAGTTCATTTATCATACTGACTCTGAGAATACTCAAAGATTGCAATGGCTACTTTAATTAATATCAGGAAGTGAAATAAGAAAATATTACCTATAGAATTTTTTAAACATGCTGGCTTCTCGTTCTTTACTGCTGCATGTGTTTTACCAACTGGTTGGATTTTAGGCTTCTGTTGTGGTCCTGAGCTACTTCTATTTAGGCCATTAGACATTTCTAGTGGCTTCAAATTATTAGATGGGCAGACTTCTGAAGTTCTTGTGGATTGAGGTTGGAGTTCATTGCATGCTGTGAACTGCTTAGCACTGCATCATATTCATTAAAAAAAGTCTAATATGTAATTGACTTTAGACTACCTAATAAAATTTTCAGCCTTATTTATATGATGACTTGGTTGTTATCTTTTTTAATTAGTTTTTAAATTTGTCCACTGCTTTGATTAAATTCTTTTGATAAGATTCCTTTTAATTAATCTTGTTGATTATGGATTTTAATTAGTAGCCATTGCTAATCCCATTTTCATATAGCTTATGGCTATATGCAATCTTTGAGGGGAATTTTTACTTACATACTTTCATTTATTTTTAATATTTAACTTGCATATTTTATTTTTTTAACAGGCACACATTTTACTATTTCTTTATGTTTACAATCAACTCATTATTTATGCACACATATATTTTATTTTAATTAAATGGAAAGAGATTTTTTTTTAGGTTTAAGATTTTTTTTTTTTAAATACATTTAAATTTTCTAAGTTAAATTCCCCTGCCCCTAAATTACTCTTTAATTAATTTGAAAAACTTTACGAATGACCATTTAATACCCCCTCTAATTGTTTATGGTTTTTTTTTTTACTATTATTATTTCAGATTATTAAAACATACCAATGAATGACGTTTGTCTTTTGGCGATCTATGCTTATATAAAGAAAATTCTTTAAGCTTTTATAGATTATTTCTTTCAAATGAGATATTTTTATTTATTTTAATAATTGCAGATAATTTTAATGTAGCACTTTTCATTAACGATATAGTATATAAATTGAAATATAACAATACTTCCTCTTACATAGAGAAAATATTAAAAATTTTAAATATATGCCCTTAAAATATCTATAGTCAAAAATATATTAAAACATGTAGTACTTAAAACAATTATTAGAGGACACATTAATATTTTATTTTTCTTGTAACTATTACTATAACATTTAAACTGATGAGTGCTGGCTTAGCACGAAATATGTATATTGGTGATTATTTATCTCTTCAAGATATGTGTGATCAGGTGGGTCAGCAATATGAGATGGTTTGGAGAGTTGAGGGTCATGTGAAAGTCTAAGTTCAAATCCAGAATACATTCCATATATGCAGGTTTAAGCCTGTATAGTGTATTAATTTATAACATTTAAAATAATTAAATTTATATCCAATGTAAAATAACATCAAAAGCAAAAAGAAAGAAAAGTATTATTCAAGAAATTATATCACTACATCTTATTATTGTATTAATTGCAATTAATGTCTTCAAATTTTCACAATAGACAACAATTCACAAGAAGAGTGGGAGAAATGTACAGATTTAAAAAAATAAAAAAAATAGAAATACATTTTTTTTTTGTTTAAAGCTTTATAAACGGGATAGAGAATATAAAAAAGCATATTAAGATTTAAAAAAAGTTTTAACTAAAATGGGATAAAAAGAAAAGTATCAGTGCTAACAGATATGATTTTAGTAAATGTATATTAGAAAAGAATAATTGTGGGAAATAATGGATGGATTTTCAATAGCATAAAAGTTTTAGAGAAATAATCTTCTGACTACATCTAAAAAAATCACTTTAAATCGTCATATCAAAAGAAATACAGAAGAAAAAGCAGAAAAACCTATAGAATGATGATAAACTACTGTTGAACCCTGTGAGCAGCAAGTAAATAATTGACAAAGGCAGAATTGAGATGGTAAGCTAATAGTAAATTTTAAATAATGTACAAACATATTTACAAATGTACATAACCTATTTAAGGTGTATTAAAATAATAAAAGGTGGTGATGACCTGCAAATAATAAGCCCTAATTTTGTTTTTGAACTTACACAGGCTGGATTCCCTCACATTAATACCAGAACATATGGAACCGGTTTTGGGGGTTTATATACCCATCAGACTTCTGGAATCTTTACAAACATTACCAAATATAGCATTTTTTACATACAGTTGTTATTTTTACCTACCTCACCATATATAACATTTTTTATAGTTCTCTAACCTTATAAAGCCAGTTATGCAACTCTATGACTTAACTATATTGCTACATATTGATAGTTACATTGCTACACATTTATTGTTACAGTTATTTATATAATTATTATGTATATAATTATTTACACACAATCATTATACATAATCATTGTACAAGTTATTATTTTTATTCTACACAACACACACACACACATACATATATATATATGGCTGCAGAAAGAAGTTTGCTATTAACTGAAAGGAGACCCTTTGATTCCTCTTGGAAGCCTTAAAGGAACCGAGCAGGGCAAATTCCTAATGTCCACTCCATATGTTCTTGTCATTGCAGCTGTTATTACTATGTGATTATTCATATAGTATACGAACATGGATGGGCTGCTCATCAACATGCATTAACCAGCATAGTGAGTTTATTGGCTTTTTACCTCTGAGTTTAAGAATATTTTTTCAATATATACAATCATGATAGCCAAAAATAAATCATGGCCCTTGGGACACTATGGGCCAAAAAAATTGAAGAGGCATTAAGGCACCATTTTTACTGGCCAGGTATGTAAGCACAGATACTATTCACATTGAGAAGATGTATAATTTGTGCCCAGTGTAAATTCCCAAACCAATCCTATGTTGGTGCTAGCAAGCTGATCATAGCTACAGCTCCCAATGAGTTACTAGCTATTGACTATTATGGTCTCTTGCCAAGGTTTTGAGGTTTCCAATACTCTTAGTAATGTATACATCTCAAAATATGTACAGGCATTTCCGGTTAAGATGGCTGATTCCCAAGAAGCTGGGCGCATTCTCCAAAATATGCAATTCCAAAATGTAAGTAAGCCCTGCACCATACTATCAGATCATGGATTTACATTCACCTCAAACATATGGAAGACTTGGATCTCCAAGCAAGAGCTGACACACCGACTAATGTCTATAAGAAACCCACAATCCAACTCATGTGAATGAATCATGCGGGAAATCAATGGACTGTTCTGCACCTACTCTACAAATAACAACCAGGGATGGGTAGACAAAACTAAAGAAGTGGTTAATTGCATTAATCACACTGTGAATGAATCAACTGGCTTTACACCATGGCAAATTCACTATGGAGAACCATGCCCAAAAATGTTCAAGACATCTTAACCACATGACAACACCAACATCAATCCATCTTGGGATCAAGAAGATGCCAGACTTCATTTAACACACATGACTTGGAGATGAATGTGGAGAGAACTCATCCCATGCCATCAATTTTGGAGGGGAATAATGTATGGCTTCAAAACCCCAAACTCAGCAACATAATAAAAAAGGAATTCAAAAAAGTTTTTTCCTTTATACCAGGGTTTTATCATATTGAAAGGAAAGGTGGGGATAATGCTTTCTTACTGAGAGGGGTTGATGGGATCAAGGAGACATTCTATGCATGTCAGTTGAAGCCATACATGCCCTTGATTGAAGAAGAGACCATAGATAGGACTGAATGGATAATCTACACATGAAATAAATAAAGACTGGTTAAAGAACATGAAATAAATGAAGACTGGTTAATGAAAATGGCTAAAGAGTTTGGACCTCAATCACAAAAATATAATTTAAAATATAGTTTAAACATATACATAAAAAAAACTTTGAACAGCTAAAAGAAAAAAAAGAAATGGGCAGAAAAAAAATCAATTGAGAATAAGTTAGTACTCATTCAGATGAAAGAAGTTTTTTTTTTTACAGCTACACATCATCACTTTAAACCTAGTTGTTCTTCTGACACCAGAGCATCAAATAACAGATTTTTGTAAATATTTTTTGTTCATTATAATCTGGGAAAATGAGGCAGTCAGATTGAACTTCACATCCCACTCAGAATCTCCCACCACCAAACCATATTCAAACTCCATCCTTACGTATATATATATGCATTTATTAATACATTTTTTGCTTAACTTATAATTACCTTTAATAAATAATATTTGATTTTATTTTAATTCGTATACATGCATAATGGATATGTACACATTATAGGTGAGAGGAGAATACTTTTAAAATATATATAAAAGCAAAATGTATTATATTAATGTGTATTTTAAAATTATATTTATAATTTACTATTTATTTTAGTTATGGCAGTCAGAAAAAATGCTGACGCAATCCTGTGGAATATTCTTGAATGTAATTAAGACAATTTACTGGGAAACCATTAGTCCATCTAAAACATATAATTTTATAGAATAATATAAGACCCATTAACTGGATATTTTATACATCACAAATTTTGTTTTAAAATCTTAAATCATATTTTAAAACAATCGTTTGATAAATTATAACAGGATTGCATTGTCTTTAGAACTTGATGAACAAAAGGTGCATCTGGTCAGCAAATTCCAGGTCTGCTGAGTGCATAAATGTTACCTGCCTGACTGACCAAATCTAACTAGATCTAGTTTACCAATTCCAATGGACATTGCAATCATCAAGAATAGCTATTAATTACCAAAGTAAAGAACTTTAGCCACTGCCTAATATTTGAATTCTTAAGTTCAGCCTTCTGTAACTATTTCTCATAATCCTGTCTGTAATTTAAAATGATATTATTCTATTAGCTGGTCCTTCAACCAGAACTTAAATATTTCATTTAAATAATTTGTAATTTACTTACTGATATTAGCATGTACATAACTCTAAAGAACTTTTTTAAATTTTCTTTTATCATTGAGCCTCTATTAAATAAATATATTTTCTTTCACCTTCACGTTGCAATAATATTATATAACTTTTAATATTATGTTTTATATAGTTATATATTTAAATATGCCAATAATTCCTCAAATTCAGCAGTATGTCACCCCCTCCTGCCTCTCTACTTTATGGGGTGACAGGATTAACTTTAATTAAAACAAGTCTTGTTATTTTTATCATAGAAAACATTTGTGAATTTGGGAAAAACAAATTAATTATCTCATAAGTTGTCAGTTTAGTTTAAGTTGATTCCAAGTTTGTGTTATTTGTCTGCAGAACAGTACTGATATTTGTTTGGATAATTCTCTGGTTTATTTGCTTATAATATTTTAATCAATAGTGTAAATAGTACAATATGTTTGACTCATCATCATAGAAACTTTCATTTCAGTCAGATTAGTTTGGTACCTGTAGTACATTATTAATAAATGTTCAAGTATGATTGTGCCATTTTTCAGCTTTATTTTCTATTCATGTACTTCATTAAACCATGAAATATGTCTCATATCAAAATATTTAATTTTCACAGCCAATAGCTTAAATAACCAGCTTAGTTACATTTTAAATGAATTAATGGATCATTGGACTGGTGAATTATTAAACAACAAACATACAACTAAGTATTTTATTTGCTAAAATAATTATCATTAATTTTATTCTGTTACTTTAGAAATACAGAATATTTTATTCTTAGTTCAATTTAATATTTTTTTTAAAGGCAGAATAATTTTTTTTCTTTCTTTTTCAAAAAAAAGTTTCTTGCATAATCTTCAATTAATTAAAATTTCAGTGCAAAGGGTAGAACAATTCTGTGTCTAGAGACCTTTGAACTTTCAAATGACCTTGGATTATTGTAAGAATAGAGGCTTGGGTAATAATCTGGGATATAAAAAGGGAAATCTTTTTACAAAAAAGGGACTCCATTTGATTTCACTGAACTGTATGTTGCTTTCTGATTTCATTATAAAAGTTTTATTAGTACAATTTGTTTTACAGGCTGATTCTTCCAGGATCCAAGTTTGAAAGTGAAAAACTACTATTAATTTTCTGCAAAATGGAAACATAAAATGACAGTAATGAGGTGCATTATTCCTTGCTTTTAACTAACTATTTTAAATTCTAAAGCCATCATTTGCAATACATATTGTACCGGTCAAAATAGTATGTCACTTAACAAGATTCAAATCCTAAGCAAAAGTACCTCGAATCTGATCATGCTCGAGATACACAGCTCTGGAGCAATCCTGAATTCTAACCTATTTGCCTATTTTTTGGGTCTCTAACCCAATGAACAACAATCCTGATGATACAGCACAATTATTTTAATTCCGGGCTTGTGAACACAGTGGTAAAGCATAAGATCAGACTGATGATGATGATCGAGATAAGAGTAGCCCAGGAATTACATTTATCGAAGTTATATTTATTAATGCTAAGTTATTAGCTGAAGAAAATAATTCTAAATACTAATTAGAAATAATTCAAAAACAAACCAGGATTTACATGAAATATATATTTAATAAAATATTAAACAAATACATATATATATATTACAAAAATGGTTTCACGCTTGGGGTGACATTATACATTTACAAACTTGGGATTTTTTTTTTATAAAATCCTCTTTATTAATTATTTCATGAATATAATCTTATAGAATGTATTGTAACTTGTGCAGAGTTAAT
The DNA here is from genome assembly GCA_028023455.1 of Epiperipatus broadwayi. NCBI lineage: Eukaryota > Metazoa > Onychophora > Udeonychophora > Euonychophora > Peripatidae > Epiperipatus > Epiperipatus broadwayi. Next base: position 6,765,859 of record JAQFVV010000062.1, read on the forward strand.
ATGCCATTTTACAAATGTTTACAAATAAAATGCTGTGGATGTATAAAACAAATATAGAAGATTGTGACAGGTTTAGATGATATAAAAGATAGTTTGCGATTTAGTATTAAATGATTTTGTAAACAGGCAACAATATGCAATCTTAATCATTTGCCTACCTTATGAAAATCATTATATATATATATATATTGGCATTGTTTGGAAAGATGTCTTTGGGACTTATACACACGAAACAAACAATGTGCTACATTTACGAAAATAAATTATACGATCATTAATACAAATTAGATCTATGTCTATTGGAATCGATAACGGTTTTTAAAAGAAAGCAGTTTTAAAATCAACATACTGAATGTTTTTTATGATATGAATCATCATCTTTAACATATCATTGCAACTTATTAAGGTTAGGCAGATGGTGATCAAATTAAGAAGCAGAGTAACAGTACTAGCATACAATAAAGAAATCTGGCCCTCATGGCAGTTTTGGATATTTTATCATTTTAAAAAGAATATTTGAAATGAACTTAGATTTGATATGCCAGTGCATTCTGGTCCAGTGATATTGATGGAAAGGCTGGGTTTGAAAGCCCACAGCCAGATGTACGGTCATCCACAGCACATCAATTTCATAAGTCTCACGTTCTTCAGGGAGTAGTGTCCCTGATTATAAATGATTTTCAAAAGTAGGACAGGAGCTTCAGGCTTCCAATGTCCCCAATGACAAAACAATCAAGAAATGGAAAGGATAAAATATCAGAATAAAGGAAAAGGTATACCAGCAATGTTTATATAATTTTATAATATAATATTATTTTAAAATTTGGAAATGGTCTAACCTCTTTCACAATAACCTGTTTTCAATTCTGAGTCATTTAACAAATTGTAGTGAATAATAACTCTTATTTATAACATTAAACTAATAAAATTTATATTTAATTTTGATTCCCATATACATATTACGGATTACATTAGCCCTCCAGGCAATCTCAGGAAAGGATGGACTAATTATATTAATTAAGGTTCACAATCTTTTAAAATGAAAAATTTAAAGACAAATTCAAATAATAAAGTCAAATATGCATCTACAATAAAATGTTTCAGAAAAAAAAAATGTAACCACAGAAAATATCCTTGTTAACTTGCTAGGTTGAATGAGATTGGTATATTAAAGAAAATAAATTATATATATACATTAAACAAAATACATTAAATATTAATGGAGTCACACAAAGTTATATGTATATGAGTTCAAGCGTTAATAGTTAGTTACAAATACATTATATTAGTAAGGGATTACAGAGAGATAATTTCAGAGCATAATTAATAGAAATTTATGAATTAATACACGAATAAAACGTAAGATTTCTATTATATCTTAGATAAACAGATTACCTTAGGAATTTATATTAAAGGCAGCTCCACGTAGAATAAGGTTACCTCAGGATAGCAGGCAAGGTGCATTATTAGCATGACTGCTAGCAGTTGGAACAGTGGTCATCTTGTATGGCCGGTCGGCTCGAACATGGCAGCAGCAGGCAAACAGTTCTCTGAGAGAAGAAGAAAAAGGTGAAAGATTCCTCTACTCAAACTTGATAATGCTTGACTTTTCCTGACTTCTTAAAGTGGAATGATGAATCAATTTTTCTGGAAAACTACTAACTCAAACGTTCTGAAATAAGTTACTAATTCAAAGTTTAATTAGTAACTCAAAATAACTCAAAGTAAACTGAACATAACTGACTGAAAAGTACTGAAAGTAACTAACTGAAACAGTAACTAAACTGACTTCTTTTATTTTATGGCTCTTTTTATACACTCTTTAATCCTTCCAAGAATGCAATATCAGTTGCCCACAGCTATCTCTGTAATCTTTTGATTAAATAAAAAGCATTTAATTAGTAAAAATTTTAAAACAGATAAGGTTCGAAATACCATTTGATATATTTTTAAAGATTTGAAAACAACTAACAAAAGAATTGCTTATGATTTTAGTTAAGATTTATAATTTTAATTAATGAAAAGTCTGAATCTAGATAAAGATTATTTCAGTATTTCGAGCCTTCCCCATTTTTCTTTGTTGTTACATTCCAATACCTTAATTAAATACACATATATAATGAGATATTTCCAATTATATAAGGAAATGTTTAATTTTCAGCAATAAATATTAATAAAATTATTGCTTCGTTCATATATATATATATGCATCACGCAAACTACTGTTTCACTTTACTAAATATAATTAATTTTACTAATTTCTCTAATCATTATGCATACAGTGAATGGTCATATATTTACGGTGAGGTCTGAATTGCAGGCCCCACAGGAGATTAGTGTAGATGGTGAAGCATGAAGTTCAATGATGATTAGACATCGACTGCTTCAATATGTGTGCTATATTATAAAACTATTTAACTTTAATTTTTAATCTTAAAGAAATAATGGAAATGCGTGTTTATATTTCAAAATTATTTTACTTAAATGTTAATTCTAGAATTAGAGAAGTAACTGGACTCTTTTATTATTTTGGAAAAATTGTGAACTCTTTCATTAATCACCTCAGGGACTCTTTATTAATAACTCTTGCTAACTATAGAGGAATGAAATTTAAATGGAAAGATGTGCACAAATAATTTACTTTATCCTGTTTTGTTATTATTATTATTGTTAAAAATTTACCTAACCATTTGTATAAAAAAAATAATAAGAAGAACAAATGCGTAAAGTAAACTTTAATGGATTAATTATCAACTTTCTCTCTCCATATTCTGAAATAAATGAGTAGAAAAGCATAAAACTGAATATGAATTTCTTTTATTTATTGTTCTCCTCATTTGCAGTTGAATTTTCTTGTTAAAAATATTATCAACAGACTTATGTGAATTTAAATGGATTCTATAAACTGAGTCATGACTTGCTTCATGAATGGCCTAAAAAGAACTCAGAACAAATGCTTAATGTATCTAATGGATTAAATAATAAATTATTGCTCTACTTATGCCTAAAATTATGCAAAAAAATGTTTATTGCCTAATGAAGAATTCCCATATATAATATTGCCAGCGGTTCATTAGCCATTGCTAAAAACATTGAATTCTTCTAAATTGGATCCAAATTAATATTATTTTTTTCCCTGCATGAAATTGTTATATGTTTGTCCGTAAGTGTGATATCCATGATCATCATCATTTAGTATATGACTAAGATATGTCATTTACAGACTATGAATGAACTATTATTATTTGGTTAGCATTTAATGGATAGGTAGTTGTAAAATTTTGTCTTATGATTGTTTTATTATTATTATTATTATTATTATTATTATTATTATTATTATTATTATTATTATTATTATTATTATTATTATTATTATTATTATTATTATTATTATTATTATTATTATTATTATTATTATTATTATTATTATTATTATTATTATTATTATTATTATTATTATTATTATTATTATTATTATTATTATTATTATTATTATTATTATTATTATTAGAATTTTTGAGAGGTGTGTTTATAATAAAATTATTTTAGATGTTAGTAAGATCATTTCTTCTTCACAGCATGGTTTTATACCTAATAGATCTGTAGAAACTAATTTGCTAACAATTTATGATCATATAGCTCATGCAATTGAGGACCAGCAGAGACTTGATGTTATTTATTTTGATTTATCAAAAGCTTTTGATAATGTAGACCACAGTATTCTTCTTCACAAATTATATCAAATGGGTTTTTCTACTAAGCTTGTTTATTGGTTTCAATCCTTTCTTCATGGTCGTACTGCATATATTAAATTTAATAATACTATTTCATCTAATTTTAAATGTAATTTGGGAGTTCCTCAGGGTAGTATTTTAGCACCTATGCTTTTTAACATTTATATGAATGACCTTAAGGATTGCTTAAAATCTTCTTATCTTTTGTGCTATGCAGATGACTGTAAAATCTTTAGAAGAATCACATCTGTGTTTGATTGCACTCTTCTTCAAAAGGATATAGATAATTTTAGTGCTTGGTGTGATCTAAATAATATGACTGTTAATTTCAGTAAATGTTCCTTAGTCTCGTATTTTAAAAAATCTGAAGTTTTGCATTTTTCTTATTTTATTAATTCTCACAAAATTGCTTCCGTTGAATCCCAAAAAGATTTGGGAATTATATTTTCTAGTAATGGATCCTTTCTTCCTCATTTGGAAATGATTATTGGTAAGGCTTTAAAAATTGTAGGTACTATTCTAAGGTTTGGTTATCATTTCAGTAGTGATATAAAATTTAAATTATTTTTATCATTGGTTCTTCCCATCACTGAATATTGTTCAGTCATTTGGAATCCTAGCTCTAAACAGGGATGTAATTTATTACAATCAGTCTCTAATAAGTTTTCTAAATATGTTTCTTTGGGAAATAAAATTGTTGTTCATCTTTCTTCTAGAAGACAATATAGAGATCTTAAATATCTTTATAAACTTGTTAATAAAATAGTTCTTTTATCTAACACAATGTCTACTGTTATAATTAGCTCTCATGTGCATGATACTCAGTCAGCTTCTGTTTGTTACATTAAAACTTGTCATTCCAATGTTCTTTGATTTTCTTCTTTAGTTAGGCTACCATCTTTATATAATCAGATTTGTAGTAATATTAATTACTTCAATTTAGATTATAATCAATTTTGTAATGTTATTAAATTTAAATGCCAGATTTGATTGGTTTTGTTTATATATATATATATATATTTCTCATTTGTTTTTTTAATTTTTAAAATAAAAATAAAAAAAAAAATTTTTTTCATTATAAAAAAAAAAATAAATTTTTTTTTTAAATAATTTCTAATTTTTTTTTAATAATCTTTTCAAATGTTAATACAAACGTACCTTTATGTTTAAATATAAAGTAAGAGTGTGTGAAAAAAAGGTAGTGGTACTGGAAGAAATAAATAATTTATTTTTAATTTTGTGTTAAATATATTTTTTTGAATTATTATTATATATATATGTTAAATTGTTTTTTTATTTATTATTTTATGTGTTTTATTTTTATCCCTTTTATTTATTTGTTATTATTAATGTCTTAATAATAATTGTTTATATGCTGATGTTTAATTTTACTTTAGATTTTTAAATGTGTTAATTATCTTTTATTAAAATGTGGCACATACTTATATTAATAATTTATCATTTAAACTCATTTATGTATTTATATATTTGTTATGGTGCAATACTGTAATTGGCATTATGCTGTAGTTTTGTACGGTAAATAAAATGAATTGAATTGAATTATTATTATTATTATTATTATTATTATTATTATTATTATTATTATTATTATTATTATTATTATTATTATTATTATTATTATTATTATTATTATTATTATTATTATTATTATTATTATTATTATTATTATTATTATTATTATTATTATTATTATTATTATTATTATTATTATTATTATTATTATTATTATTATTATTATTATTATTATTATTATTATTATTATTATTATTATTATTATTATTATTATTTTTTTATTATATTTAATTATTTATATAAGTTTCTCGCCAAGAACATCTCACAAGATGTAATATGAAAAAATATTATACCAGGTAATTCATATTATTTTAATATAATTTTACTGTGTGCTTATGTTTCTATACGTGTGTGGTAGCAATAGAAACATCCATTCACTGTTAAGGGGTGAACAGTTTGTCTTTGAAAAGAGCTCTTTATATAAAATTTTGTTTTTCTTTGCATTTTCAAGAAATTATAAAATAATTATTTTTTGATAATTGTCTTACTCAGAATTTAAAGATTTGTTTATCCCAAACCAAACTTTTGTTTCAATTTTGTGCTAATGCAAAATGCACACACAAAAAAGGATTATTTTGTCTTTGCTTGCTAGAAATTATATTTGCCTTGCTGATTTAATAATAATTAATATATTTCCAAGCTAAAAATATTATACTTATCAGAAATGAGAGATTTATTCATTATTATCTTTACAGTTTATTAATTGATATTTACAGTATTTCTTACCAAAATGAGTTGAAATTGTTTGTGCATTATTTTGCTCATATATACATGTCTTTATTTAATCTAGCTATAATAATGTTTGAATTGGAAGAAGAAATAAAATGTTCCAAGAGAAGTTTAAAATGTATTTAGTGGCTATGTAGAATGAAGTTATTTATGTTATATAGTATATGGAATTGAGATAAGCTCTTCCTTTAATTTACTTGAGTATTTGATATGGGTGGATTATATAGAATATAGCTTGTTGAAGTATTTGTTAGGAGTAGATTATATCCTCCAGATTTAGTAGTTGTATTTTATAAATTATAGTATGAGAAGCCAAGTAGTATATTTCCCTTATTTTGGTGATGAGACTGTGTCCACGCCAGTTCATTTTAAGTCTCAGAAGTTAGACTTGGGAGCTATTGTGTATTGTTATTTAAATGATTATAGTTATGAAAGTCTTTTCCCCATGTGCCCTATGGAATGTTTTTTATCTTTTATTCATAGCCAAGAGTGAAATAGTTTGCTGATAAAAAATAAAAATAAAACTAGAATTGATTTTTTTCTCACAGAACAGCTGAAGTAGAATTAGTATTAAAGCTTGGTTGGCCATTGTCATCATCCATATTATGATATTTCTCCCAATTTCATAAGTAAACCAATCAGATTGAGTTATATTAATTATTTTATGACAGCATAATTTAGTCACATGCAAAGTATTAATTTAGAAGGTATGGAGAAATCTTATTAATGTTTAACTCTTTAATTATTGTTTCAAATCATTTTAAATGAATTATTTAGATTTCATACCATCAACTCTCATAATGTTCCATCCTCATTTGAATGAGCAAGCAAGAGAAGACAGAGTGTAACTAATTAATGGAATTATTCATTTAATTTGTAAAGTATATTTTTACTCTTACTCTTAATTTTACTCTTACTCTTAGATTTAAACCCCTCTCATTCTATTGATGTGTATTTGAAGTAAAATGCCAAGAACATTAGTGTTACTTTTCAATTTTAATGCAAGTGTTTAACAGAATTTATTTTTCATGAACATATCAGAAGTGATTGATATCTTGAGTGTATTGAAAGTAAAATATTAAATATAGAATAATTTTATATTTAATTATCTTAGTGCAGTATTGTAATGTCTCTGTGACATATTTTTAGCACAATTGATGGATAGCTTGAGCCAATTTTGCAAATAGAATATCAAGAAGTTTAGTTTTGTGTTATTATTTTGGTACTGGAATTATAATGTTTCTTCCATAAGTCTATCACAATGCACTGATAGCTGGCATATGTTAAAATAAAATATAGAAAGTTATCTTTATGTTATTTGCTCTTATGTCAACCATTTAACCATTAATGTTAGAATCATCAAAACATGTATATGTGTCAACCATTAAACCAAATGTTTATTTAAGTCATGCTTGTAAATAAATGTTTTATTTATTTAAAGTTGTGTTCAGAATTCTTCTTTGACATGCATTCATATTTCATATTTTCACACATGCACACACATTTACATATCTAATATGATATGATTGCACTATTCCATTTAATTTAATGATGAACATGTTCAGATCTGATGATGTTGCTTTTCTTGATCCAAACACTATATGAAAGGTTGATTATTTAATGATTCTCTGAAAATTTTATCATTTAGTTATTATTTAGATGATGAATTGAAATCAAAATGCACCTTATTTCTTTCATTATCTAACTGCTACCATCTTATCAGGATATTGCTTAACTTATGTCATTACTTTTATAATAGTAATTAGTAGCTGTTGGAAAATATAGATTTAGAATTAAGCCATGCAATAAATTAATTTCCTGAGATATTCACTTATTATTTAGATTAGACATTGAGTCAATTAAAATTTAAATTACTGTACAATTAAAAATTAAGTAATGTTATATTTTATTTTATATTTAACTTTAACTTACCACGCACTATAGTTAATCAGCATTACATTTTTATTTATTAATTTAATTTTCTAACATATTAAAGGTTGTTCAATGCATGCGGATGATGGGAGGAGGTGAGGTATAGACTATAACTTGTCAAGTAGAACTTTACCAATTTTAATTCTTATTTATTTTAGAACTTAATAAATGTTTGTTTCTATTAATCAAACTGTTTCCTCCTACATCTAATATACATTTTACACCTTATAGACCTCTGTAGCCCCCAACTGAGCTAAGCTAAGGTAGAATATCATTTAAGAGCCTCATTGATAATTTTAAGGCAAGATCAGGCTAATAGTTTATTCTATGATCAATAGAATGGGTGCCCCGGGTATTTGTTGTTAAGAAAGGTAGGAGAGGTGTTGGGAGAGGGTTACAATATATATATATGTAAACCCATTAAGATGTATTGTAAATCACAATGTAATAAATTGAATTTGGTTTTATGTTAATCCACACACATATGTAAATTTTAATCAGTTTTTTATTAGTGTTATTTTATGACAATTCAAAGATGTTTAGAAATTAGGTAGTGTTCTGTTCTATCTGTGGCGGCAGTGAAGCAGATAGCCTTCTTTCAATGATTAAACCACAGAAAGAGTCCATTTTACTTGGCTGCTGGCCACTGCTGTGGCTTTTTTCTATGCCCAAAGCACAGAAAAATGCCTTCATTGGCTGCCATAGTTGTGTGTGTTACACACTTTATCATAATGCTAGGTTGTCTATTTTCACTACAGTACATGAGGGTGTATTGACTGCATCGTGTCTAAATAATTGAACTTTTCAGGTCCAACTTTTTTTTTCATGTGAACTGATCTACTGGTACATTCTAACAGTTTTAACAGTGTCGTGATTGTTCCATAAGGGCTGTGTAACCCTCACAAATTGGATTTTAGGGTACAGCACAGCACTATTTCAAATATCCCAATGAAAGTAACGTATCCATGAGAAATCATCCAAGAAAGAAGAAGGCTGCTTCAAACTCTAAAAATTGGCAATTGCCATACACCGGAGTCAGTTTTCATTTTAACAGTTTGTTATAATTATTAAATTTAGTGAGTAAATTGCAATCTAATTTACTTTTCCTACCCAAAACACAGTGTTTGATTAATTACTGTCCAAAAAAGGGTAAAATTTACTTTTATTTTTTATTACAAAAAGTACTGTAACTTTTCTAATCCACACACACACATACCCAAAAGAAGCCCATCTCTGATTAATTACTGTCCAAATAAGTTTCCACTATATTTACCATTATTTGTTATTAAAAAAATAATGTAACTTTTTATGGATACACACACACAAAAATGCCACTCTCTGATTAATTACTGCTTCAAAAAGGTCAAAATCGGCCTTTATTGTAAAATTTTGTTTGAATTTGTTAAATTTTGTAGAAGTTGTAATATAACTAACTTTGATTTCAAAACACAGCGCTTGATTAATTAAGATCCCAAAAAGGCTAAAATTTACTCTTATTTTCTATTAAAAAAGAAACATAACTGTATATATATACACACACACAAAAGCCAGTCTCTGATTAATTACTGTCCCAAAAAGTCTAAAAAGCTTGGCTTATATTTTTATATTTTGTTTGATTTTTTTAAAAATTTTATTGAAATCGTAATATAATTGACTTTTATTTCCTATTCCAAAAATAAAGTCAATAGTTCTATAGAATCACTGGCCTGGGAACTTTATATCTATGTGTTTTTGCTTAGCATCAATGCCATTAAGGTGGCTGACATGATAGAACAAAAAGAACCCTACCAGAAATTATTAGCCACATATCTATGTGCTGAATGTGTTTTAAGTTAACATTTTGGAACATATATGTAAATCACAATGTAATCAATTGAATTTTCTTTTGATGTTAATCAACACATGTGTAACATTTAATCAATTTTTAAATTTTATTAAATGTCAATTGAAATGTATTCGTTGTATATTATAAAATACATATCTGTGTGCATATCTATTGTAATGCTAGCAATATTATAAAACTCAAATATATCAGCATTACATATTTCATAATTTAAATAAAAAAAAAATTAAGAAAAGAATAGTTAAAGAAATCAATAGTTAAGAAGTAGTTTTAAAAAATAAACAATTGCACTTTAAAAATAGAATAAAACTATTTATTAAAAGCAGGTTGGGAGAAGATTTAGAAAAAAAAAGATTTAAAGAAAACTCTCATTTTCATATTTAACAACAACAAAAAAAGTTAAAAGAGTAAATATCTAAAAATAAATGTTTATGAAAAATCTAAAATAAAAAAGGATTAACTAATTAATTAGTTAATATAAGAAAACTTTTTGAATGCCAATAAAGATTGATGGCTGATAATAATATTGAAATTGTAATAATTAAAAACGAATGTAAACTATCTCTTAGGGATAAAAGCAAGAGATAATAGATTAATCTAGAAAAAGATTATATTAAAGAAAAATGTAAAAATCAATTAAACAAAAATGTAAATTTAATTTAAAAAAAAATAGATTTAAAAGCTATGATAAGGAAAAAAACAATGGGAGAGAAAAAGGTATAAAAAGTCATAACCATCTATTATTATTATTCTACCTTTGAGTCTGCAAATATGCTGTTATTAATTGATTACATTATTCATTGCTCTACAGATTCAGAAATTTAAGGACAGAATAGAACCAATCACTACTGCTGCAGAAAAATATTATTGCAGAAGTCATATAACTAGCAATATGTATTGCTGGACCACCTTAAAAGTATTTAACTGAGCTTCAGGCTCCAAGTCCTCTGCTAAAACCAATTGTCCCTGCCTCAAACCAACATCTGGAACCAATGCTTAAGTCATGAATTAGACACTACCACTACTCTCTCTCTCTCATTTTTGAGTCTAAGAATGGAAGACAAGCCCTGAAACCATCGATGGAGACCAAAAAGTCAAACAGTTGGAAAGTAACACTGATGCAAATCAAAAACAAATGAACTCTGTCATCTAATATCACAAAAGCCTAGGTAAATATATTTCGATCATTGTCTATCACATGATAATTTTTTAAATGAAATGAACTCTAATGAAGGACCATATAAATATTAGTCTGAGCTAATCATTTATAATTTTATTATGTTATTTTATATCATGTTAGACGTGCCTAGTATGAATAAATATTAATGTTTGCTTAATTATTACTTGGTCTATTCTCTCTCTCTTGTCACTGCATCACTATTTATTTAAAGATATAAATATTTATATGTGTTAAGTTAATGCATTGGACTCTCTGATTAAGAGAGGGAGCTAGCTTGGAATATTTCAAGTACTGGATTGTGTGCCTGTCAGCTGAAGCATGCTCACTATATAACATATGGTTGGCTTGTGCCTGAGTTTGAATCTAAAAACAAATAAAATGCTTTGGATGGAAGAGTTTTTGTTCTAGCAGTTGATGTGGCCATGGTCAAAAAATGTGGTCATGTTATGCTTTGTATAGCTCAATCTGGTCATAAGTATCATTGATGGCCATGCTAACAATGTTATTCTTTTCTCTGCTTAAAGGGACTCTCCATTTCCATAGTATTGAAAGATATTAAGTATAGCAAGTAAAGAAATAATAATAGTCATCAATAATCAGTAATAAAGTAAGCTTAGTAATAATAAATTAAGCTTGTTCCAATAATAATCAAACACTAATGTATCAAGTGCTGCCAAAGTGTGGTCAAAGTTGTCCAAAAAGTTATTTTTAAAAATAGTTATAAAGATATTGTCTAATAAATAAAATTATGCAAAGATATAAAATAATAATTTTCAAGAAAGTAAACATATTAATGTTGAGAGGAATTAAAAGATATTAAAACTTAGTTAAAAGTCAAAATATTAAAACTTATAAAGCCAAAAGATATTGAAGCCAAGATGTTTAAAATATTTAAAACCAATAAGACTAAGGTTTATTCAGAGGATCTGGTTCACTATATATGTGTTGTATGTAAACCCTTTAAGAGATATTATGAAGCACAATGTAATAAAATAGAATTTTGTTTTTATGTTAATCAAATAGAACACATGTAAATTTTAATCATCTTTTTAGTTTTATTCAATGGCAATTGAAATGTATTCATTGTATATCACAAAAGGTGTTTGTATGCACATTTATATATGTGTTGTATGTAAATCCACTAAGAGAGATTGCAAATCACAGTGTAATAAATTGAATTTTGTTTTATGTTAATCCACACATGTATGTAAAATTTATCATTTTTTTATTCATGTTATTTTATGAGAATTCAAGTATGTTCAGAAATTATTAGCCACCTGTCTGTGTGCTGAATGTGTTTTAAGTAAACCTATTGAAACATAAATATAGACCACAATATAATAACTTGAATTTTATATATTAATCATGTAAATCACAATGTGATAGTTTTTATTGTATGAAATCAACAATATTGGTGCAGGCAAATAAAACTTAATTATCTACTAATAATCTTAGGTGTAGGATGTGATTTCTCATAACATAAATGAATCTGTCTTATAAAGCTTCATATAAAAAAGTATCAAAATCACATTTATTTACTTGTACAATTCCTTAGTTCAACCACATGTTCTATTAGTCTCTCTAATGATTGCAAAAATAAAATTATATTTTTCATTATTGTACTTGACAAAAAATACTGATTTAGAATTACTATAGCTTTCTCAAAAATTATATCTGATATTTCTATGGGGCTGCTGAGCTATTAAAATTTTATACAAATCCACAAAGTTGCTTATCATATTTCTAACTTAACCTCATTTGCAATAATTAAGAATTTAAATGTGTCTATATACTGTTTTCATAACTCAGGTTAATATATTAAATTATTCTATACTTCATTTATTAGCTATTTGGTGCCTAATAATAAATAAGGAAAAATTTATCAGACTTCCTTGCTATCCAACTTGTCTCTTCATTCAACCACTCCCTGCATTAATCTGAAGCTCTACTATTGTTTGTATAGGCTTTTATATAATTTTCTGTAAATACTATAATCACCCCAATACTACTGCTCTGACTGTACCACTCTATTGTCAATTGTACCCATTCAATTGTTGACTGGACCAGCACTGTGGACTACACCAATGCAGTTGCTTTCACAAATACTGTTGAATTCTTATCAAGATGTGACAATTCTGTGTGTTCAAATCTTAATCTCTATAATAGATAATGCCCATTCTAATTATTATTTAACATATTTATTAGTCACATATTCATACATATATTAAGGTTATTACCAGAATATGCCATTTATTGTCCCACTGTCACTTCTCAAGTTCTATACACACAATGGATGATTATTGGGTTGTTGTATCTGTCCAGTTTGAATTGCTTAGTATGGTGCTGCTTCTTATTTGTATTACTTCCATATAAAAATGAGTTCTGCTAAAGATAACCCTGGTTTTTGAAAACTCCTTGGTACTTTATTGTGCTTGACCCATGTATTCCATTTCTGCTTTGTTTTTATCATCTATGGCTAAGGTTGAACACTACCTGCAATTCATAACATATTTATGTGCATACAATGTAAAGATTTTATGCTGCATGTTATCTTACTACTTTTCTGTGTTTGAGATGGACTTGTATAACCTTCGAATGCAATGTCCAGCTGCACAACTTTGCATCTAGGCTGGGTCTTCTAATATGATTCTCTTACAATCAGTTTTGTACAGCATAGTTAGGCCATGCTATGGCTCTATAGCATCCACTGTCTGTCACATTATCTTCTACTTGCTACATACCAGTGTGCATTTCTGTGCTGAGTGTTTTGTGTCTGCACTGCTCCATATTATCTGGCATTTTCTATGTTCTCTCTATACAGAATATTCTCTGTGTGGATTTATCACTACATAATCCTTCATAAAAGCTGTTCCCATTACTACATTGATTGCAATCCATTCTAACCATTGTTAGTAATCCTTCCTGATAGCTAACACTTCCAATAATAGCATTCCTACATATATAACATTCTTCTATATATAACATTCTTCCATATATGACAATGTGGAAAGTAAAAAAAATGAAGAAATATTTTATGAAAATAGATCTAAACTCTCACTTGAAGGATATAAAAAACAAAAAAGTTATTGAATGATTAATTCAAGAATCTGAAGTGTCAGAGCTCGAACTACAATCAATGGAGTTTGAGTTCTAGACTCCACCATTTTATTTTTATATTAAAACATATAAGAAATAAAAAAATTTTAATCATTACAAAAATGTTTAAGACATGAGAAAATGATAGTGAAATAAAATACATAAAAAAAGATTGATGGATTTTATTATCATAATATTGTATTGGTCATATTTATACATTCACGCAACAAAATCCAGAGTTTTAGCAAATCATGCCAAGGCTGATCGAAATGAGGTTGTTGAGACCCCAAATCCAATCTCACCTGAGTTATTTTACCAACGCTCAAAGATTTACTACCTTATGGATGACATATATGAGGCTACACCAATATTTCCTTAATTTGGAAGCTGGCAATAGCACATCGGTGGAACATGAGACTATGATGTAAATTGGCATAACTAAAGTATAGCTATATAGATGTGACCCAACCAACAAACATTACTAAATTTAGACTGTGATTCATAAATATTCAAATAATAACTAAGTACTAGTTAATAATTAACTAATGAATAATGAGTAAAAATTTAGACAGTAAGCAGAGTTATATTTTAAACAAATTTAATAAAAGTCAAAATTTAAGTAATAAAATAAAATAAAACAATTGCATGACATAAATTTGTTTCACTTGCAGGTGATGATGATTGAATAAGTTACAGGCTGTTTAATTTACATATTTAGTATTTGGTCTCACTCGCAGGTGATGATGATTTATCAAGTTACATTTTGTTTAAATTTACAGATTTAAGATTTTATCTCACTCACAGGTGATGATGTGATAATGATTTATCAAGTTACATTTTGTTTAATTTACAAACTTAGTATTTTCTCACACTCACAGGTGATGATGATTTATAATTTACCAAGTTACATTTTTATGAGCTCTATTATTACAGCACTACAGATTTATTTCAAGTTTAGCTCATGATTATCTATGCCTTATTTATGCTATGTTTTGTGGCTTAGATTTGCTTTAGTTACTCTGCAGAAGTGATCATCATTAATCATAATAAATATTTTATTTGATCGGTACACAATTCTCTATATAGATTATAAGCTTACAAAACTAGATTCTGCTTCAGATCAAAGCTGAAATATTATTTATTAGGGATAGATGAACTGATGGTGGGTAGAAAGACTTCAGATACTAAGGTGTATATAGAATATACAATCTGAGTCTGTGCATCTCGAATGTGCTCTTGCTCACTGGATTCATTACCATGTAACCAGTTTTTACCACCGTACCCATTGCTGCAAAAGAGACCTTTTAGTCTGGATGGTCTAACAGCTTATCAATATATCTGGATGCTTGTGATCCAGTCTTAAGTGGAGGTAATGGGGTGGCCCTTAAAACCAAAGCCCATTGTGAAAATAGAGCTGTCCGAACTAAATAGATGAGGTGGCCATTAAAACCAGAAGCCCATTCAAGAGATAACATACAGCAATAAGTATATGCACATATGCATTTCCTAAGAACACATTCACCCCACTGACTACATTATTATATAACAAAATTCAGATGCAAACATTAGTTTCCTTCTATAGAATCACCGTAAATCAGTTCAAAAATTAGCATTTATAATTATGCTATTAAAGAAATATAATGAATCTAATTTATTAAGTTATCTATATAGGCATTCATATATATATAAGGAGGGCTACAGCATATTTTGGGATAATTATAAGATTAAATTCTAGCTTTATGCTGCATTTAGTCACTTCAGCTAAATATTAACCACATTTTTCATTTAACCCAAACCTATTTTTAATCATTTATAACTGCTTAATTATATAACTAAATCAAGCTTTATTTTACTTATTTTAAAAGGGAGTTTCATTTGTGCACTAATAAATGCAAAATTATCTACGTGTGAGAACATCTAACCATTTCTCACTAGTTAACTTAAATACGAGTAAACTCCATTCTAAATAAACACAGCATAAACATATAAACAAATAATTGAAAATAATATTGGCATAGACTTAACTAAAAGAAAGCCCATAAAATTATAAATAAGATTTCACACAAGTGAAATGTAAGATCTGGCTTTACTTTACTTAGTAAAAAGAAACAAAATTAAGATAGATTAAATATCAAATCAAATTAGAATAAATTAGTTTAACTCGGCTTAAATCAGGCAAGATTTACATATCAAATAATAACATAAAATTTACATTTTAGTTTAATAACTAATATTTGAAAGTTTAAAGTACATTAGTTAAATTATACTGGCCATTTATAGTAATTTTAGCTAGCTTTGATAAGTTACGAAATATAGTTTAAATGTTCATTTTAAATTTGCAGAAGCATTACCGCTTTAAGTTTTTTTTTCTAGCATGGTTTTTCAGGTTGCTCTTGTGAGTCCTCTTCCTGGTATCGGGCCATTGGTTATCATGTTTTCACATCTTGTGGATCACCTTCGGGAGTTCAGAAAGCCAGTCTTTTTGCTGTACTAGCCCATTATCCTCAGTATTGACAACTTTAGCAATCTGATTATAGGAAGCTTAATCTCAAACTTAAACTTAATAATCACAAAATGGCTTCAATAAGCCTTTATACTAACCTTTCCCCCCTCTCTTTTGCTTTAGCCACATGTGTTTTTCTACATTAACCACATGTAATAATGTGAAAGTTAAAACAACATGTTTTTTTTAGTTCTTAATTTCAGATCTGTTTTGCTAATTAGTTTGCTATATTCTTGGCAAACCCCTCCTGCTGCATTATTGATTTTTTTTTTACAGGCATTGGTCAAGTTAATTTATTCCATCATATTTTAAAATCTGTTTTTATTTTTAACCTTTTAAATAGGTCAAATATAGCGAGATGGATCAATTTTATTAAATTATTTCTTTATGAAAAACCAAATCTGAAATAAGGCAAACCTTTATTATATATATGTAACACATTTAAATAGAATTTAAGTACATATGCAGAAATATAATTTCAAATCTTACATTTATAAAATTATTTAAATAAAAAAAACTCATAATGTTTACGCCTATGACATTATCTCTTCTCTTCTCTGCATATATATATATATGTCTAGGTTAGATATACATCAAGATTTACATTTATTTAGCAAACAGTAATATATATGTGCGCATATAAGTTGATTTATTATACATATACATACGCTTTCTATATTCTATGCTATAACATACGCACACATACATAACTATGATTATTAATTTTAAAATTACTCTAATATATGAGAATTTGGGAAATGTGTATGCAAATAAAAATACTACTATAGCATATAGTAGGTGAAACAGTAGGATAGACAGATGTGACTGGTTCAATATGAAAAAAAATATGTTTAAAAAGTCAAATAAATGAGAATAAAGAAATTCACCTCATATGAATGCCATTAGGAGTTCCTTAACTTGATATCTAACAATAACATTTATTCTTTTAGAAATGATTCTTTTCATGCTATTCCCAATGGATCTATTGTAAGCTTGAGTAACTAATATCTATTACATAGTAATGTTATTAAATCCATTTCTAGTCAACTTTCTATTTTATGACTTGTTGACAATTATGATTTTGGATTTAAAGCTTAAATAAATTATAATAATGCTTATTGTTGCTGTTATATTTAAGTAAAAATACTGCTTGAGTAACTGTAAGTTTGTATAAGTTATAAACCTAGGATTTATGACTCCAGAAAAAAAGAGAAAAGAAACTTAAATAACAAAAGATATAAATAGTGTGTGCTGAAAAGCAATTTTTTTTTGTAGTCTGAATGCTTCATGAATGGTGCTGTCTGAAGGACTCAGTGAAAAAGCTGTTGGGAAAGTTGTAGTGACTTTTCTGCCAAGAGGGCCATCATCCCAGAGACCGGGCCTTTGTAGTTGTCAATAGGCAGATAGGGAAATAAACAGACTACACAAGATCTTATTTTATTTTATGTGTACCTGAAAAGGCTCTATGAGGATTGTGCAGAGAATGTGAGTATAAACATTTTTAATTATTCACTAAGGCCTAAGAATAATAAATTCAAAGGTTAGCTGAGTATCTGCGGGGGATATTAGCATTTATGGAAGTAGAACTAAAGTCCAAGACTTAATTGATCGCATTGGTGACTGCTGATACTGGGGAAGAGATATAAGTGTATAGAATTATTTGAAGTCATTTGTCAGTATTTATATTACTCACAAAAGACATAGCAAAAGGCCCCAAAAAATAAGCTAGTATAGTTGCACAAGCATATCTTCAAACCTGAAAGTGATGCAGTCAACCGTATGTACAGAATGTGTTATGTATGGGTAAATAAATAGTTATTAAAGCAGGCAAAACTCTCATACAGTAATGCCACTCAGTGCAAGGCAGAGTAATCAATGGATGCCACTACTGTATGGAGAGTTTTGGTTGTTTTAATAAAAGTTATGAGTAAGCACAAGAAATGGTGATCTATGTGATGTTTAGTAGTTTAATACCAATCCAGCCTAATAGGATAGTGGTGGCTATGGTTTTAAAGAACGAAAGACACCAAAATGTATGGGTACTGAACTGAGTTCAGACCTATATGACTATATAAGCTAATGAGCTTGGATTGAAAATATTGTTTTCAATTTTATTGTCATAGTTTTGTAGTTAAGTAGAGATAAAAGGTGGCTGCTGGAGAGTTGCATTACATACTAAGATCTATGTGCAGTGTGCCTTCAGATCCAAGGTTCCTCATTGACAAAAGCCACAAGCTAGAAACTAGTCTGGGGATATTGGATGAGTAGGCACTAGATAAGAATGGTATGCACAAGTCTTCTGGCATCCATTGATTACTCTGGCTTGCACTGGGTGACACTACTGTATGGAGAGTTTTGCCTGCTTTAATAACAGTTATGAGCAAGCATAAAAAATGGTGATAATGTGATGATTTTTTTTTTTGAACTTAGAGTATATTCTTTTTTTTGTAATTTTGTGGACATTCAGTTTGTTATTGAATACACAACATTTGCAAAATAAAAATAAAAATTATTTTAAATTCTTAAAATATAGAAAATATGTAAAAGCCAATCATATTTAACAATGAAACATTGCTTTAGTACTGCTAAATACTTTAAAAAAAAAAAAACTGGACGAAAAAAATGTAAAAAAAAAACCCCTTCGAAGTGATATTGCAATGACAAAGACAGTTCATACAAGGTATTTTTTTGGAGAAGTGTTACTTTTAACAAATATGCTGACCAGACATAATTTGGAGACATATATTAGTCACTATTGGGAAAATCATGAATGTTAACAGTACTTTATACCACTACTTTTCTATTTTATAAGAATACTCAATTTCATCATAATTATCATAGATACGACCATTTTATTTGTGGAAAAAAAAGTTATTTTAACGTTTATTTCTTTTTTACGAAAATATTTTTACAATAAACGTTAAGTTTTTAGTGAAAATTTAGTTTTAAAAAAACATAAATTATTACCCAAAGCAGAATTTTAACAGCAAAAAAAGTATATGTGGAACTATTATTTTTTAAAATAAAATTTTATATTTACTGTTATTTTTAAATATTTTTCTACTAATTAAAACTTTGGAAAAATCAGCATAAATCTCACATGCTTTTAATTACTATTGCTAAGCAACCCTGATATATTTCATGTTATTTAAAAATCATGTTACAGATTTTTAAAAACAAACAAGTAAAAAAAAAAAGTTAAAACATTTATTATTACATATTCAATAATTTTATTAAGAAACCAAATAAATGATCATTTTTCGTATTTTAAAAGCTTTTATGAATCAATCAACCACTAAAAATCGAACAAAATGGCGTTGTTATTTAACTTACGCTCTGCTACTTCAAAATTGTCCTATTTTAATTCCACTTTTCCGTGCTATCAAAATATTTTAGCAAGATGTTATTGTTACACATCAAAACAGAAAACTTTATCCGAAAGTAGTGGTAAGTTAGCACTCCATTTGTCTTGGTTATTATATTATTTTTTTCCGGTTTTTATTAAAAAAAAGTAAAGGTGATCATAACCGCATAATATATCCCAAATCAATAATGAAGATTCTATCATATGTTCAATTATACGTACTATTTTTTACTGTAGGTTTTACAACACTCATCTAACTAAACCAACTCTGGGATTTATTAAAACCATTTAGAAAATCATTCTTCACGTATAAACTGTGATAAATAGCGTAGCAAAAATGAATGTTTTTTTGAATTTTTGCTACTCTGTTTATCACAGTTTAAACGTGAAGAATAATTTTCATTATCTGACAGAGTTTTTGTATTATTTATTTAAAACCATTTAGGTAAAAAATATCTGGATACATTTTGCCCGCTATTGGATGGCCAGTTAAGTTGGCTATGGGTCGTCTACTTGAACGAAAAATCTCATGTCTATATACTGAAAAATTAAATGATTATTTAGAGTTTGTGATAAAAAAGAAATTTAAGGAGGGTAAAACTGCTTACTAACTTATAACCAGAAGCTGATATATGTTATTGGAAGTCAACAGGCGCTTGTAGATAATAACCATAGTGCAGGTTTGTAATACCCGTTGATTAGGAGCTGGTTGACTTATGAGACTTGTAAGGGCAAAAAATGTGTGGTATTCTAATGTAAATATCGTTAAATGCTTTTATTATAAAATTCAACTTATAATATTTTTTGTTGTACTTGATGAATTTATAAATTATTTTCTGTTACAGGGGTTTGCAGTAAGTATTTAAAGTAGATACAATGCCATTAGTTTAAAGAAAGAAATAAGTATTATTTTTAAATTTCATACTTCTGTGAATAAATGCTGAGATTAAGGAATTTTAGCATTTCAATTTCATCTAAGTTCTTTCTGTTTTAGATTTAATACTATCAACATCACAGAATTAATATTAAACTATGAGACTTCATGATGTACCTAGAAATATACCTTAATTGAACCAATTTTATTTTTTGGCAATAAAAGATAATTTTTCATGATAAGCACACAATAATGTCCATTTGTCTATGTAATCTTAATTATTTTATCTGCTTAATTATTGTATACACCTGGTTCTCGTTTTACGCGATAGATAGGTTCCTCAGAAAACACGCGCAAATGAAATTGCGCAAAAATAGACGTAACTTACATTGAAAAAGGGGGGATGCGGTCTGTGCTTTTTTAAAATTCACGTAAAAGCAAAGCCCCAACGTAAAATTACTTTAAAATTCGCGCAAAAAAAAAAAAAAAAGGAAATAAAATAAAAGATTTCAAATTTGAAAAAAATTGATACAAGACAAATTTTTTTTAACTATAATATTTAATTTTATTCAAAATATATTTTTATGCATAATTTGCAGTACAGTAATTTACATTTTTTTATACACGTTTTAATTGTTAACGCTATTTGTCGATAAACAGGTTCATTTGCAAACTAGTAAAGATTCTTCACAAGAGGAACTATAACTAATGCCAACTTCACTCTCATGTTGTTGGTTTAATGGTTTTCTAGTGACAACATAATTAGTAATTAGTCTTTGAGATGATGGTTTTATTAATTGTTTATGAAGCTCGCGATATCCAGACATACAACCATTTAGCTCTCGTTGGAATTTAAGAGCACATCCGTGATTAGTGTTATTAGTAAGAAAATAATTTGCCAACTGATTAGAAAGTTGAAGACCTTCTCGAATCATTTTGGAAGTGAAAGGAACAGGTTCCACTTCTATTTCATTATCTTTTTCTACATTTTCTTCTGTATCTAAACTTTTATTTTTGTCTTTAATTTTTTAATTTTCAATTCCGTTTAAAAATCAAATTTCATTTCAGTGCTATTACTCACCTTTTAAAAATAAACTTGTGGACACTAAATGATTAATAATTGATTAAACGTTCTTTTTTAAAAAGCAAAAACAGAATGTGATTTAAAATGCAAAATTAACACGCACAATGTTTGAACAAATTTACATTATAATCTTGTAAAATTTAATGTGTGTATACATAAATTGTGGAAATCATGATTTTAATTTCATTATTGCATAAAATCTTACTATTATAAAGCACTGAAAATATTGAAATTACTAAGATGAAAGTCGAATTCCAATAATGTGCTATTACTTTCAATATAACGTAAGTGCGCGAAAGTTCGACTTCCGGTGAAACGTGAATCGCGTAGCTTCAAAATCATGTTAAATAAGTCCGCGTAAAAAGAGACCCAGGTGTACATATAAATCAGGTCTAGATACACTGTTTAAAATAAACACTAATTAAAAACATGATGATTAATTATAATGCTCACTTATAAATACAGCACCTGCATAATATATTAACTTAATTGGGTTGCATCTCACAGTTTCACATAACATTAAATCTAAATACAATAATAAAAAAATCTTTTGAAAATATTAAATCAGTATTAAAACAGAAATAAAAAAATAATACATTTACTAATAGAGAAAATAGGTTTAATGTATAAAATTTATTCCAATACTGTTTCTTTAGAGTATTGTTTAATTGCTTGCACAATTTTCAAACACTAAGGCTAAAAATAAAGTATTTTAAATATTGAATAAAGTCTTTTTTTAATTTTAAAATTTCAAAGCAAATCTAGCAATTTTAATGGCCTACAAAGAAAATAGCATGAATAACAATGTAATGATACTAGGTATACATCTAATCCTTGCACTCTTAATTGGATAAAAATGTAAATAAATTATTGCAGTAACTGATATATGAAATGTAATTATTAATTTTATAGCCTTACAACTCATTTGATCTCTTTATTAGTAGGTAAATTCACTATTATTTTTTTTAGTTTTCATAAAATTTGCATATTTCCCTTATTGTTCTAAATTAGAGGTTCCCTCCCTTTTCAGAAAAAAAATTACTCGTAACTCCTGCTAGAAATCTATCTTCTTTCAGTGAACAGACAAAAAAACAGGGTGATAAACTGTTCTTTTGTGTATATATTATAATGGAATCGGTGTAATCAGGAGTGGTCATCCCTGGGATGATGGCAAATCTGGGGTGATGGAAAATCATCATCAATCCCAGTTCAATACAAATTTAAAATTTACAAAAAAGTGTAATATTTAAAAAGGAGATATTAGAGTAAGTGATATTAATAATATTTAATATCCAATAAATATAAAATTTTATATATTCAAGACATAAGCAACCTGAAAAGATCACTCTGAGAGATTGTCCATCTAACTTTTTAGAGCAACTAAAAGTATAATCAACCATACATGATACAGCATTATCAATAAGTAAAAGTAATACTCATTCATCATCATGTATGATCAACAATAAAATTAAATCAACAGTCAGTCTTGTGAAATGGTTCTACTGTAGACCAGGCTAGTCTTTGCCAATTTGTGGCATTTATTTAAACAATTAGGATGCACAAACTAAGTGCTCATCCATCAGAATTCATAATAATCAAAAACAATAATGCTGGAATATTAAAACATGCTGATCATCATCAATGCTCTCACCATTTAGTACCATCACTATAAACTTAATTTCTAATGGAGACTAAACTAAAATAAAGTGCATGGGCTTTGAAGAATATAATCTTTGTGCCAAAATCAGAATAATGTTATACTGGAATGTCCATGCAGCTCAGTGAACATAAGCTCTATTACGGTTATGCAACCAAGATGATGATGCAACACGTAATATGATCTAAAAACTATTTAGAAGTAAGTCACTGGAATAATTTTGACAATTGAAATACAAGTTTTTCAACAACAACAACAAAAAAAATGATGTTAAGGTCTCTAAAATAAGGCTATACAGCTGGGTCTCGTTTTATGCGATAGATAGGTTCTTCAGAAAACACGCACAAATGAAATCACGCAAAAATAGACGTAACTTACATTGAAAAAGGGAGGGATGCGGTCTGTGATTTTTCAAAATTCACGTAAAAGCAAAGCACCAACGTAAAATTACTTCAAAATTCGCGCAAAAAAAAAAATAAGGAAATAAAATATGATTAATAAAAAATTTCAAATTTGAAAAAAATTAATGCAAGACTAACTTTTTTTAACTATAATATTTAATTTTATTCAAATTAATATATTTTTATGCATAATTTACAGTACAGTAATTTACATTTTTTTATACACGCTTTAACCTTTAAACCGCTAATTATATTATTGGTTGTATGAGGTAAAAATCAAATCTTTTAATTGGCCAACTCACAAATTGAAGACAAAGCCTATTGTTAAAACATATTCGCCTATAATATTAAATTCAACTCAGATATGTTTATAAAAAGTATATTACTAATTTTCCAGGTTATGAAAGTGAACGAAAGTTTTTTCAAAAATAAATTGCTATTTATTTATTATAAAATATTCAATTTCGGCAAATTTAAAAGCGAACGTATAAACAAAAAAATGCTGACGTAAATGCTTTTCAATTTTACATTATGGAAAAGTAAAGATTTCTTTTTGCTAAATCTTAAATATTTTTACTAAAATCTTAAATATTTTTCGAAAATAATTTTGTTTTTTTAGTATACCCTGTGAAAATGATTTTAATTTCCCAGAATATACTTTTTTTAAACCTTAAATCACATTCGAAATGAAAATCTCAGCGTTTTTCTTTTATTTTCTTTGATCAGACGGTTTCTTTGTTCTTTCCAGCCAATCAGAATGTCTTTTTTGGCTGAGAGCCAGCTGACAGCCAATCACAAGCTTCTTTCTTTGTTTAGCTTTAAATGCGGTTTTATTGATTTTTTACTTGTAAAATAATTCAGAAGAGGGCACCATCTTACAGAACTTTTAAAAACCTAATCAATAACTGTCAAACGAATATCCTAGCATTAAAAATAACAGAATTAGAAGTGACGTCAACTGTTGACGAGAGGCCTCGTAAGAGGTGGGAAAAGGGTTAATTATTATCGCTATTTGCCGAAATACACGTTCGTTTGCAAACTGGTAAAAAATCAGATTCTCACAAGAGGAAATACAACTAGCATCAAGTTCACTCTCATATTGTGTTAATGGTTTTCTGTTGACAACGTAATTAGTAATTAATCTTTTAAGATGATGATTTTATTAACTGTTTATGAACTTAGACTTATGATAATAAAAAGACATTTATTCACCACTGCTGGGAAAAATTTAATTAAAACTAACAACTAAAAATTAAATTCTTATTTTTGTCTTTAATTTTCAATTCCGTTTAAAAATCAAATTTCGTTTCACTGCTATTACTCATATTTTAAAAATAAACTTGCGGACACTAAATGATTAATAATTGATTATGTTCTTTTTTAAAAAGCAAAAACAGAATGTGATTTAAAATGCAAAATTAACACGCACAATGTTTGAACAAATTTACATTATAATCTTGTAAAATTTAATGTGTGTATACATAAAATGTGGAAATCATGATTTTAATTTCATTATTGCATAAAATCTTACTATTATAAAGCACTGAAAATATTGAAATTACTAAGATGAAAGTCAAATTCCAATAATGTGCTATTACTTTCAATATAACGTAAGTGCGCGAAATTTATTATTTAAAGTAATAGCACATTATCGGACTTCGACTTCCAGTGAAACATAAATCGCGTAACTTCAAAATCATGTTAAATAAGTCCATGTAAAAAGAGACCCAGGTGTACACATACAAGCTTTCTGATTTTGATTAATATACAATTACAAAAAAAAACGATCACATTGTGATTTACATGTTTAGTTCAAAATTCCAGTTATTATATTGATTTACAATACTTCTTGGTAGATTTCCATACAACACATATATCAATGTGTGCACAGATGTGCATTTATAATATACGTTGAATGCATATTTAAATTGACATTTAACAACAAAAAAAATTATCAAAATTTACATGTGTTCTACTGGACAAGCATTGATATATATACACACACATATATGTGTATGCGTATAATTTCTGAACATATTTGACTTAATACAAAATAAATATTTG
The DNA here is from genome assembly GCA_028023455.1 of Epiperipatus broadwayi. NCBI lineage: Eukaryota > Metazoa > Onychophora > Udeonychophora > Euonychophora > Peripatidae > Epiperipatus > Epiperipatus broadwayi. The sequence continues at coordinate 6,791,913 of JAQFVV010000062.1, forward strand.
TAGCTGTCACTTTTAAATGATATAAAATACCGCGATAGGTTTTCATAAAACATATATAATTGACTAACATATAAATGAAATTCATTTTTTTTAATAATATTTGAATTTATCAGACTACTAAAATTATTGAAAATATCTTTCATAATTAATTCCATTTGTAAAATTTACATAAAATTCACACATACACGTGTATCAATAAAAATAAAGATCATATGAATGTGTTATCAAATTTTATCATAATGGTTTACAGTTGTTTTTTTCATTAAAACAAAAAGTATTATCCTTTAACAGTCTCTTCTTGATAAGTCACTGTCGATTAAAAATTATAAACATCTTTAAAATAATACACTTGCAAGTTTCTTTTAATTCAAACAAAATTATTTGTTTTTGTTTCACATTTAAAATGTCTCTTTCTTTTAATTAATAAACAAAAAATAAAATCGTTCCTTATATATGTATTAGTATCACAGGTTACTTATAACATCTTTCTTTAGAATATAGAATCTTCTATTAACTCTTTACTTTTTAATTTTTTTATTTTTAATCCAAGAAAAATTATACTCGAACTTTGAATTATATTTTTAAATGTCATTTTAAGGATTTACGAAAAACAACTTACCAGTTGCACTTTGTATAAATACACACGATATATTTATCTGTGCTTCTCTACATATAGATACATCAGCATATGTGTAATAATCCTTCAGCAAGCTAAGGGATTCTCTTGGTGAGCTGGTCTTAGTGATACTGGTTTATATCAGGAAAAGTATAATCAGGTAATTGTTGACATTCATTTGGGTTCCACAGATTTCAGGCAATCAAACTCTCTTCTAGAAAACATTTGGGGTTATGACACTGGAAGTTGACCCATTTTTCTTCAAGTGTATTCAAACTCCACCAATGTGCGCTAGAGAGCAGCTTTCTTGCCTTTCTTACATTCTTACATCTACATGGGAGGTCTGTCTAATTCTCTGAACACCAATTCTGTTTGACAGCTACTTCTGCTACAGCTACAAAATAACTGCAGCTAACTACTTCACAAAAATTTTACTAGCCAAACTAAAAAACAGACCGTTTTAATCTTTTTATCAACTCTTTTTCATCAACTCTTTTTTACAAGAGTCATCTGAAGTGATAAAAACACATTTTAAAACTGTTTTCTTCTTGATTAAAAACAATTCTAATACTTTTGAAAGCAACTTTGAAATTTTTATTAAAGTATGATATATAAAGATTTCTACATAAATAGAAATTTACCAAGTAATTAAAAAGATTTCAAAATAGATAATAGGAATTTTTACAATTATCAGAAAATGGTTATTTTTAAATTTCAAAATCAGAATTCAATAAAATATTTATTAGACCTTTTTAAATGTTTAATTTATAATCAACTTTTATTTTCAATTCAGAATTATTTGATCTTGTATTATGCTTATTATTCCAGGAAGGTAGAAAATATCTACTAAAATGTTTTGTCTGTGTTTATTTCTAATTTTCCTTTCAACTTTATATATATTTGCGCACACCCTATATTATTGTGTGTGATGTAACAGTCCTGTTACAATATATATATATATTTCTTAACTCTTGTACTATAATAAAGATTATAAATAAGATCTTTGAAGTTTGAAATAAAATTATTTTTAAAAATCAATTATGGTAACATTCATATTAAACTGAAAATTAAGATTATGAAGATTAATATTAAAATAGAAATCATGTATAATGTTAAAAAAATAATACTAATAAATAAGGATGAACCTGGACATTACTATTATCTGTTTTGTCAGCAGCATTCTTAAATCATAATTAGCTATTTGTAATTGGTTTCTTTTTTTTTTTAGTTAACAAATTTGTGACTGCACTGAACCCACATTTTATTAAATATGGTGAAGGAAATGCAATTAAAAATTTTTGTATTATAGTTATAATCCAGAATTTAAAAAAATTAGATATTTACTTTAACAACCAGAACTCATGGAAGTTATGTTTGAATTTAAATTTAAATTTTTCATTATTATTATTTTTAACAGTTCTTGAAAAAAAGGGTATGAATTCCTATCTGGTATATTTATTTTAAAAATATCTTTAAATTATTGATTCTCTTCCAACAAGTCTTCATTTGTTTTTCTATTGTTGATAAATTTGGAAGCTGGCAGTATTTCTCTTGTCCTACATTTTATTTAAATAAAAGTTTTGCCACACATGTGGAAGTAATGGTTTTTATTTTCGTTAAATTCACATCATTGTCTTGGAATTGCTAGATTTGTTTATTTTAATTTATTAAATGTCTCTTAAATAAGCTGTCACTTTGGGATCAATCAAGTTGACTTGCAAAGCATTTATTTTTTAGCATTGATTCAAATAATTTTTTAATTCATTTAATAAAAATGTGACTGCTGGTGAATTTCTGTATGAAACAGCAATAGAATTTTTCATCATTTTTAATCTAAAGTTGTCCAAATAATTTATGTCATTAATTTATGTCAGATTTTCTTGGTTTTTGTAATAACAAATATAATGATTTATGGAGACAGTTTTTCAGATTTTTGACAATTAAATGTTAAGGAAGGGTATAGTGTACATTTGGAACTGATTTTTTAAAATATATAATGAAACTTCTGTAGCACCCATCTATGAGTGAACAACAACAATTTATAGCAAATGATGTTATTCAGATTTTTTTCTTTAAAAAGTTTTTCATTGCATATAAATATCAATTCTTCTTCAGTAGCAGTTTGTTCACCATTATTATATCGTTTTCTGAATTTGGTATTCAGAAATGAAATATTGTACAATCACATTACCCATCATAATCTCTTTTGGATGCTATTGAAAAGAGTTTTGCCAATAACTATTCTTAAAAATTTTACTTTAAAAGCTTGAAAATAAGATAAATCCTTATCTTTCTTTTTAGCATGAACTTTTGTCAATTTTTGTAGGTTTCAAGGTTTCATAATTTTATTTTGTAAAACTTTTTGGCTAATGAGGCACATCAGTAATATATTGTTACGAACGATTGACTACAGTCATAGTTCTAATACCCAATATTTTATTGCCTACATTTGTTTCTTAGATTCCGCCATGGTATTTGTAAAAAAATAAAATTTATGTGTTCATTTATCATAATAGGGATATCAAAATATCAAGAGATGTAAGAATTTATATAATTGAAAAAGTGAAATTTCTGTCCTGGAATTAAAATTTTTTAAAATTATATTCTAATTATTGGAAAAATCCCGTGTTATTTTTACTTTCTTAATTACTTGAAACATATTTTATTTATATCTTAATTTGGAAAACACATTTAATCTTTAGAGAGATAGTGAATTTCTCTTAATTAATTGATAACAATTTTTAAAAATATAAATTTTTTTTTCTTTTGAAAATTAACAAACATCTTTAAAGATCCTACTTACTTGTCTTTTTTTTAACAAAAAATAAAAAAATAAAATAAGCAAATAAATAAATAAAATTACAGTACTGAAGAGAGAGAGAAAATTAATTCATTTTTTATACTTTTTTCTCTTTTACAGCTATCTTTAGCAAACATTAAAAACTTGTATTATTATTATTTAGGAACATCTTGAATTTGTTTCATGATCACTTAAGTAACACATCTTTTATTAAATTGAATAATTGTAACTTAGCTAAACTCTACTTTAAAAACTAGGTACTAACATGAGAAGAAATAATTCTTTTCAATATATATATATTTAGTAAATTGTATTTTTAGTTTTGTTAAGTCTAGTAGAATTTTATTAAGTTTTTATTAACTAAAATTATTGTTTTAGTTTTATTATTTTCCTTGTTTATAATAAATTGAGAAGTAAAATTTTATTATAAGCTTTTTTTTCTCAAAATAATTATTTTGTTTTCAAATTTATTTGTTTTCATCAATGCATCCTTCCTCTTAGCTTTACCATATTATATGGCAAGTCATCATCATTCATTTAAGAATTCTTTACTAAATTTTGAAATAAAATATTTTTTTTTTTTAAAAAAATTCAGAATATTATTTTATTTGATTTAGATTTGTTAGTATTTTATAATGATTTTACTTTGTATTGGATTTAGATTTTTTTTGTTTTATTTTAAAGTGTGATTTTGCTTAACTTTTTTAAATAATTAAATACAAAATGTTATTTTATAACTTTACTAAATATTTTAAAAAGATGTGTATTTTAAGTGCAATATTTATGAATATATTTGAATTCAAATAATACATTAATCCCGAGAATGATGAATGAAACTTCATCCAAATATCAAATGAATCTTATATTGAAGATTTTTCTATATTTTTTGTATCATTTTTTTGAAAAAATTTTTAACAGTCTGATATGGAAAAATAAGTATTTTTATGGGTGAAAAATACAAATTAGTTTTCAGATTCATCTCTATGTATGGCTTTTTGTTATTAGCTTATAGCATTGATATTTTGGTTAAATTTTATCTGCCATCATCTAAGTAGTAAGAATGACCCAGTAGTTGTTGCTAGAGCCTCTAATAACATAAAATAGAGTGTAATATATTTTAAATGATTGATCAGGCTATGAATTTCTAATAAAAACATTAAGATTTATTTATTTTTTTTGTATATCATGATATAGAAATAAAACAAACTAACTCCTTCTTTTTAAAAATTTGATTTTTTATGACTATAATCATGAAAAAGAAATCCAACGTTTCGACTATTTTTTATAGTCTTTTTCAAGGGACACCAAAATAAAATATATATTTTATTTTGGTGTGCAAGGTTATGAATATATTTTGTAATTTTTAATTAATTTAATTTTTTTTTGGAATATGTGATATTTATTGTATATATATTTTATTTTGGTGTGCCTTGAAAAAGACTATAAAAAATAGTCGAAACGTTGGATTTTTTTTTCATGATTATAGTCATAAAAAATCAAATTTTTAAAAAGAAGGAGTTAGTTTGTTTTATTTCTATATTACATATATATGAACTATTTTGAAAAAAAGAACTGTGTGCTGGATATATTAAATTATACCATGATATCAATTCAAATATGATGTATAATTAAATGAACAAGTTATAGACAAGAGAAATCCTATGCTCTATTGCCATCTTTAGTAAGTCTGAGTAATTTGTGATTATCAACAGTAATGAATTTAAATCTTTATTTGTATACCTGTTTATAGCTTTTTCTCAATGAGAATTTGGGATTCAAAAGTGAAGCTAATGCAGTTAAGCATCTGGCAATCAGATTACTTTGTCTATTATTAAATCAAAAGCCTAAAATTAAAAAATCTAAGGTTTTGAACTCAAGCCAATTTTTTTGTATAATTATATAGATCTACTCTTTGGTCATTAATTTTATTTTATAATAACTTTAGGTTTATTCCTAACCTTTTTTTTTTTCTTTTGCAAGGAATATTTATTACAATATAATATCATTCTATTACTTAACTTACATGATTCTAATGCTGTCTTTAATGTTATTGTAATTACTAAAGATTGCACCAGAGCAGAAAGCTGCTTTTCTTTATGATATTGTGCAAACTAAAAAATCAAATGATTTTGTACCAGGCATGCATATTTTTTGGTCGGAATGGGGGTGATGGAGGTGTAGTTGGGAATGAATTTGAGGTTATTTTAATATATAGTTATTGACCAGAGATCAGTTATATAATTATATGAAAAGATTGGCTTTGTTTCAAAAGCTTAAGATATTTTGAGTTAAAGTTTTCAGACAAAGAATTATGGTAGGAATAGAGATTTAAATTATAATTACTATCTGATAGTCATTAATTACTCAATCTAACTAAAGATGACAGGAGGAGGATTTAAATAGAGGCTGTAAAGTTGAGAAAGATTATGTTGTGGAAATGAGATGGAGCAGGATAGAGTAGAATATGGTAAAAACAGGATGGGAAATGGAAAGAGAAGGTATGATGGCTAATAAGTTTCTCTCAGCATAGTGGCTAAGAGATTCCTAACTCTAAGAAAGATGAAGCCATAGTGCATCACATCACATAAGTAAACTAAAGCAACAAGTGACATGTTGGTTATTATAGTTTATATGATGGACCAAGCTGTTAATATTTTTCAAATGAAAATAGGATAAATTTCTATTCCCTGGTGTTAGCCCCGGGATGGTGTTGATGCTAATCAAAAACATATACATATAACGATTCTGGGCCGGGTCTGTAATTGATTTTATATAAAAAGATCTTGTTTTGATTTCTAATAAAATATTATAGTAACTAATACTATATGATGTTAGTCTTTCATTTTTGTAAATGTTTATTAATCTTTTTTTTTTTTTAGTTTGTGTGTGTGTCTTTAAAGTTACGGTGTTTTTCTAATTTTTTTATTACTTTATGTGTGTCGTTTTAAAATTACGGTATTTTTTTCAAGAGTAAATAAATAATTTTATTAAAAAGCAATACATAATTATAAATCTATAAAAAGTAATGTAATTTATATACTACAATTTATAATTGATACCCGACTACTATGGTTTTTTTTTTTTTACAGTAATTAAAACTCACAAATATAAAAAGTAACGTTATTTAAATAGTACAATTTAAAAATATTCCCCACGAACTTTTCTTTTTTTTAAGTTCAAAGTAGTGGGTTGTTTTTAATAGTGTGAATCTGTTAAAAGTAACCTTAAATTTATATACTACATTTAGATTTAGTATACGAATAATTTTTTTTTTTTTTGTGTGACAGTAATTAATACTCAGAAACTGTGTTGTTTTCGTTTGTGTATATAATTCTATAACAGATATAACGTCATTATTTTAATACAAAATAATGCTGTTTGTATAAAATAGTAAAACATTTGGATAAAATATATTCCTAAATCATTAAATAAATTAATAGTTAATATACAAAAAAAAAAAACTCACCTACATGTTCTTCTTTCTTGGTCTATTTGGGGGGGGGGGACAACAACAACAACATTGTCCGTGGCGAGAAAATTGGTCAAAAACATATGTTTGAGCAAAGAAACACCAATAACAAAAATAACACTAGAACTGGTTATTGAACTATGTGAACATATTAACAACAACAAAAAATTGAACTACTTTGTAATGAGTTGCATCTCAAACAAGATCTCACTCAAAACATCTCCCTTGTGAAGACGTCGCCAAAGGTACTCGCACAAGTAATCATCCATGCATCGCTTGTGTGTCCCATGATGTTTTTCTGTTTTGGGATTTGAGGCAGCCCCATAAACGCTCAATGTTTGGGTATGCATGCCTATGGTAGGATCCACAAAGTTGTGGCGGTGGTTTACGCGGTTGTTTAAATCCTGCTGCCTCCAGATCAGATGTTTTATAACCTTTCCCGCAGTCAGAGTAGATGGTGGATCCTGGCTTTACATTATCCTTCATAGCTTGCAGCAGTGTGGTGGCAGATCAAGTTGGAACCGCCACTGCAAAGCATTCACTAAGTCTCTCGGCACAACCCTTTGAAAATCCACTGCTGAGGAAGCATTCTGTCCTGATGGTTCCTCCAATGACTGAAAAGCGTCTCATCAACGTCAACAGACATTCCTGCATCTCCGATTTGACAGCATGATCTTGACAAAAGGCTTTCATGGCACAGCTCGTGAAGAGCATGCTTCCACCTGACATAGGCACCACGACTCATCTCCAGATCTTTAACAGCATGTTTTACAGTCAGCTCTTCGCGGGTACAATAGTAAACAACTGTAAAGATTTCATGAAGGCATTTGGAATCCTTCAAACCAGCTGCCTTTGCGAATAGAACACTTTCGTAGACAACTTTGCGATTTACATATAAAAGTTTTCAGATCTGGTTACGTATGTGTATAATTAAAATACACAGAAAATAATAATAGTTAAATGTTGTAAATGGGAATTTAATATTTTATCTTCACATATATATATAACTTGTGTATGTATATGTGACAAATTATACACGTACATATGATTAAATATTAAATCCCCATTTACAACATTTACTATTATTATTTTGTGTGTGTTTTAATTATACACATACATCACTACAAATGGAAAATAATTCATGGCAACAACTAAAAAGGAAAATAAACCCTCCCAAATATTTAAATGATTATATGTTAAGTTCGAAGACTAACAAATAATCTTCGAACTTGGGTGAAAGTATTGCTATGTATGTGTATAATTAAAATACACACAAAATAACAATAGTAAAGGTTGTAAATGGGGATTTAATATTTAATCATATGTACGTGTATAATTTGTCGCATATACATACGCAAGTTATATATATATGTGAAGATAAAAATACTTAGTTAATTTAAAATCATCTTATATTTGAATAGCTGTGTTATTTTGTAAAACAGCAAGAAATCAAATCCTTTTAGATAGGAAGGTTAATTAACGAAGGAACTTTGCAGATAAACAAGATGAATAATTAATTAAAAAGTAATCGGGTTGCAAAAGGGTAATCAATCAAAGTAAAACCTAAGTCTAAATCTGCTTCTGCAAGTAAACTGGGAGGGATTGATCCGACCAGGATGGGCAAGATTTGACCGATCAAATCCAGAAAATCAGAACTGGCAAAATGAGTGAAAGTGTAAAGCATCGGGCACTTACAACTGGAGGTTCTACCGAACTGTGAAAGGCGCTAAACGTCGCTTATTTAGCATGGTAGCCCAAAGCGGGACTGCTGGCCTCCGAACTTCCAAGAGTCAGCATAGGGACTATAAAGTAGATCGCATAGATCTTCATTATTATTTTGGTATACCTTCGGGTTTGTTGATATAAATATATAATGATTGTTTTAATGTATTCGTGTAAATATGTATATATTAGTGTGTTGTAATTAAATCTGCTTTTCTAATTCTATCGGTGTTAGTCTCTGTGATTATGATTATTGTATGCATATATAGGCAGGGCAAGGTTGGCTTACTGCATAGATTGTTCGCCAGCGAGTATTATAACTGGCGGACATAATAGATCTTTATTAGCATGAATTCGCATTTCTTCACCACAAAGACACATCTTCTCTTTCAACAGGATATTTTTATTTTGTAAAAACGCCAAAGCGCTGGTCTCAGCTGATGGCAATTGCCACAGCTTCAAATACTCCGAGTTAGAGGTGGCGGCCATCTTACTTCTTATTGAACGAATTCTCACGAGAACATTATCTGTCGCGTGATTGTCAAATATCCGCTGTCATGTACCCGTTAAAATAACTTTTTGAGGGTTACACATTCGTAATGGAAGCTTCACATCATTATTAATAAACTTACAACACTAAACTAAGTTACAGCACATTAAAAAAAATATGTCTAATCAAATTTTAAAAACTACGACTGGCTCAAATACACACACTCTCACACGAAACTACAGAGAAAATAGATATTTGAATATTACGATGAAATGAATAACAAATTCAACTACGGCAGCCAATGAAGGCATTTCTCTTTGCTTTTAGCATAGAAAAAAGCCATAACTGGCAGCCATCGGGAACTCTTTCTGTGTTTTATCATAGAAAAAGTCTTTTTGTATTGGCTTCTGTCGCCGCCCAACATAATGTGAGGACTCTTTTTTGTGTTTTAACATAGAAAATTTCCTCTTTTGTTGGGTGAATGCCGGTGAAATGGTATATTTCTAGGAATTGACCTAGAAATAGCGACATCTCGAGGCTAACACCAGGAAATAGAAAATTACCGAAAATAGTTTATTTTAGTTTTTTTAAAGGAAGCAATTCTCTATAGTGTGATATCATTTAGAGAATATTCTTTCAAGAATTGGAACTACTTTTGTAATGAAAAGTTTTAGATTTTATTTGTTTTTGAAAATTTTTTTAAAAACTGTATTATATATGGAAATTGCTAATTTTAAATTACTAATTTTAATTTATGTTCATCAGCTTTCACTCAGTTAAAACTTAAAATTTCATAGTTATAGAAATGCTCTTTTTTTACATTTTCATCATATTATTGTCATTTTTATTTTAGAAAAAGAAAGAGTTGAAAACAATTTAATGGTTGTTATTTGTTTATAATACTTTCATCTCAATTTTAAAATTAAGGTATTATGTCAATAATGTTTCAGAATTCTTGTCATAAGATAATAATGAAATAGATCTAAACAATGTAGCTCTAGCTGAGATATTCTTATATTATACTTTTAATTTTACTAATAGTTAATTTATTTCAAAATTTTATTCCATGGTTATTATATAAACATCTTATTTTAAAAGCTGTATTTGCCTCATAAAGTAATTAAATTATATAAAAATGTGGTTGCGTGAATTCATCTTGGAAAAATTTAATAAAAAAAAAAAGGGATGACAGATGTATTTATTGCAGTCATATTCCAAAAGATAACTTCAAGAGAAGATAATGCAATGAAAAATATCAAGATAAGCAAGAATGTTTTTAAAGCTGTATTTGACATTGTAATATATACGAAACAGGAAATATATTATTTTAATAGTGTATTGATGGAAGAAAATACTAAAACTGAAACTTTGCAGATGTCCACTACCAAAATTTAAGACTATGAGATAAATATAATTGTAGATAAATTCTAAATAATATATACAATGCATAATTAACCATTTATTAATAGTTTATATATGCCATAGATTAATGATAAATCTTTTATGACATTTGACAAACTGTTTAATGAATGCTGCCTTTGAGAAAAAAGCTTTTGGTTCATCAATAAGCGCATGTAATCTGTAATCAAATATTGGGACGCATCTTAAAAGATGTACATGCATACTAAACATGCTCCAGAATATACAAATCTTTTCTGTAAAAATTATAAATATTTTTATCACTTATAATCAGTGTTATTTAATGTGATAATATAGTGATAGAAGAGAACCAGATTCCTAGATAAAAGCTCAACCAGTACTCAAACATCACATGAACTCCTGAAGAAATAAATATTTTATTTTATTTTGATGAGTACATTTTGTTTTGAAGAATTATATCTTATAATTTATGAATGAGTAAGACATGCACTCTGTTTCATAGGAAATATTTCATGAAACGGATAATCATTTCAATTGAGTTTATTAACAAGCACCACGAATTGACACTTATTATGCTTTATGAAATCTTATGAAATCTTATATTTATATCATTTATGAAAATTTAAATAAAGTTAAACAAAGATAAAAAAAATGAGTAGTCATCTTAAAGTTTAATAATTGATGACTTAAACGTATATATTGTAACCGGACCCCTGTACAGCCCCTTTATTATCTCGGTTATAACAATTTCCTGATGAGCATATTGTAGGAAGCAACCATCGATTGGCTTTCCCCAATACAGATGTCACCCCCTCTACAACAATATTTCCTGCTCATCAGAGGATGTAGCACCATAGAGACTGCAAACACCTAGATATTTCTGTGCTTGGTTTCCCAAACGGCACCACTAGAGTTCCATCTCACTACAACCTGACTTACCTAGGTCTAGTTATGCCAGACATAGCTCAGGAGGCATGAAATTCTCGTGAACAAGTGGAACTGAACAACTAAAATTAATTTTAAGTAACAACAGGTTTATTAACAATGCTATTGATAAATCCTTCCAATAAAGTTCATTTCAAATTGAAGGCTCATTTTAATTTATCTTGGGTGAAGAATTCAAAGGGTCTTTTATCAAGTAGACGTCTACCATTATGGCATGAATATTTTTAGCTATTTGTTCTATATCTGTATATCTTTTTTAGGTAGGTAAATAGGTAAGATTAGCAATTCCAGATTTGTGAAGTTTCTATAATTCAATCAAGTATGGATGTGTATTTATACACATAAGTCATTATTTTATTCATACACAATCAATATGCATGTAAACATTTGTAATTCATATAGTACTTCATTATTTTTAAATTTATCACAGGTAAGTAAACAGGTAATGTAAGCAATTCCGGGTTTGTGGACTATTCATAATCCAGTCAAGTATAAATGTGTATTTATACGCATAAGTTTCGTTATTTTATTCATACACAATCAATATGCATATAAGCATTTGTAATTCATATAGTATTTCATTATTTTTAAATTTATCATAAGTCTGTAAACAAGTAATATAAGCAATTCCGGGTTTGTCATTAGTTCACATTTATATCCATTGGTTATTCAGGTAAAATATAAGTGTATGTATTTCCATCTGTCCAGATATCAACTCATCTTGCAAATGCATTTATTTGGTATTTCTGATTTTATAAGACATATATATAACCTATACGCATCAATAACTCCAGGTATATCATTGTACATTTAACTGTGACACATTATTTTGGTATTCTTACTTCTCAACTCGTATATATAACATGTTTTAATTCCGTGTTTATATTCTTGTTCTCAGAGTTTTCAAATAATAAATAAAAATTTAAAAAAAAAGATTTTCTTAATCTTTCAACTTATTTAAGTATGTGGTTCATTATATGCATATAACCATTAACTTTTATTGACGTACTAATTCATATTTAAATGTTTGAATTTATTACTAAATATATTCATTTTGTATAAATACATTCATTTTGTATATTTTCTAATTTTATCTGGGTTATAAACACATTATAATTTAGTTAGTTATAGTTATATGCAATAGCTCAGCATTTCTAATGCTTCCAGGTATACTTATTTGTATATCAGCAATATAAATAGTGATAAGTATTTGTTTTTATTTTATTCTAATTCAGATGTATCTGCATATAAAAGTTAATCATTTATGATTTACCTTATTAAAAATGCCTTTTGATTATGGATATTTAAGACATTTACATATTTATAATTTATCACCAATAAAACGTATTTTCACATAGCTATAATTATTCATAATTTATTTTAAGAAAGACGTTTTTTTATTTTTTTATAAACACATATAAGTATTGAATATTTCATAAAATTGTTACCTTCATTTTATCCAGTTTGTTTCTTCACTTCAGATTACTACTGCATTTCAAAAAGAGGTCGGTTTATTTGAGTTGAATGACATTATTTACTTTCCATGATGTTCACTCAGGCGAGTCTTGAAGGTTCATGGCTATGGACAAAGAGGAAGCTATTACGATTAGCCTTCCATCTTTATGATTTCCTTATTAATACTTCCTTTTTTCATCATTAGCAATGTGGTTGTAAATATTATATTCCAAGATGACTAAAATCAGTTGTCAACTAAACAGTTAAGCAACACTTAGATAAAAAAATTTAACTTTTTAACTCTCACTTTTTTTACTTTTTAACTCTTTTTAAAATCTCCTCTGAACTTCAAACTCAACTATTTATACCCTGATCTCTGTATTGATTCAGCAGCACTCCCACTATATCTGATTTGTTACACAGCTTTCATTTAAGCCCGAGTGCTTTTCTCTTTTTAAGGATTGGACCACTACTTTTAGTGGGACAGATAAGGAATCATGAGGATTAAGCCATGTTTTTCAATTTGATAACTTTGTCTCAAGTGAATATTATATTTTGTACAACAACATCGTTTCAAAAATTAAAATGTAATATTTTAATAAATGCCAGCTTTAAGTAACTACTTAGAGACGTATTTATATCATAATTTAAAATTATAAAATCAATAATGTTGGTTTATCTTTTTTTTTCTCAATTATAGAAAATATTGATTTTCTTTTAACTTTAAACTTTTTGTTTTATTTTTTTTTTTAAAAAAAGGATCAACTTCTTTCATATAACTCTGCATTTTTATTAGGGGGAGGGTAAAATAATCTTAATACACATGAAACAGAGTTTCTGTTACAATATATATAATGGAGACAACAAAAATGTTAAAAATATGAGTTGAATAATAAACTCATGTTGTCTTCAAGTTTACTTTTAATTTGTGCTTGTGTAATTAATAATGCAGCCAAATGTCTTATTGAAAAGTGAACAATTGTTTGTGATTTGACAATTTAATCATTGCTGTGTTATTACAAATGATGCAAAAGGGAAAAATGAGTCATTCATTATTTTTAGGAGCAAAATGTGCAAGTGAATAGTGATGAAAATAAAACAATGGTAAAGATAAATATGAAATAAGTGCAATTCTGCTGACTTCAATTGACAAATTATTTCTTGTTCCTTCAAAAAATTTTTACTTGGGCCACGAGCTTTTAAAATAATGAATCTGTGTCAAATAATTGGGCACATTTATGTTCTACTTAATTCTGATTTGCAAACATGGGCAGATTGCTCTAGATATTAGATTTTGTATTCCAAAAAGATAACTTGTTAATGATATATAAATAAAATTCTGATTTTTATTATTTATTATTTGGAGAGTGCAAAATTGCAATCGTTTTTTTGCTTACTTAAAATTGAAATATGTTTAAATCACTATTTCCTAAATAATGGTACGATCTTAAGTCCCAAAGAAGTTAAGAAAAATATGTTTAAATACTCAAGTATCTGCTCAATCACTGATAAATAATATTCAAACTTAATCCAAACTATTATATGATTTAGTGCAGAAAGACATATCAATATTAGATCAATAATTTAATATATATTATATATAAATTACATAACTTAATAGGAACATTGTAGAGCATTTTAAACAAAAACTTTGCAATGAATTAAGTACAATATTCATTGAAAATTAGCCAAGATCAGATGTAAATTTATTACTGTGACAAAGGATAACAATATTCTCATTATATAAAAATTATAATTTTTATTTCTTCTCCATAGGTATTTTAACTACTATGTATTCAACTTATAATTTCATCTTTTTTATATGTTATGATCCATAATTTTGAAAGATATCAATTAGAATTTATTAAATAGAATAATTCTTCAGAAGGTACAGTTGATCTTTGCAAATAAAATTTATTTTATAGCATGCCATCCAAGATAGATGAAGTCAGTGTTTCATCTCTTGAATTTTATTAATCTCTGAGCATAAATATTTAAGCTTACAATTAGTAATTCTAATCGGAAAATTATTTCCCAAAATGATGCACAAAAAATTTTCTTGTTTTCTCTTGATGTCTCCGTTGTTTAGCTTCTATAGAAATTCATTAATTTTATACTTGAAAAATAATATTCTTAGTTCTATGTTCTTATTTATATTATCAGCTAAGACTGTTTATTATATGTTGATGATTTTTATTAATCATATTTCAAAAATATACAACATTGGATGTGATATGTCAGACAAATATACAACATTGGATCTTCTAGAACTATGAATCCAGTTTTACAAAAAAAAGAATTTTTTTCTAAAACAAAAAATCAGTACATAGCAGCAATGGCATCAAATTCTTTAAATCTTTCGCATACACACGCACACACGATACCACCAGTTTCATTAGTTTGCTTTCAAGAACTAAAATAAAAAGCTGGAAATTATAATAATTCAGATTTTATTTACTTTTAAAAAAAAAATCAGAAAAAAGCCTGCTTTAATTATTATGTACTTTTGGTCTGTCTTGATAAAAATACCATAGAAATAAATAAAATTTCAAAAGAATATTTTGTTTTTAAACTTCATATTTCTTCATTTAATCAGTAAGTAAATTCTTAATAGTGAAGCAGGGCCTTGATTATATAATCAGCAACTTTAAGCTAAAGCATTTCTCATGGAAAATAATTATTTTAGTTTTCTTTTTTCTGATACTATTATGTTATCCTTCAGTTTGAAGTGACCTTGAAAACAGTAATGTTTATAAAGATTTAGTCTTTTTAAATTTGACTCATGTCTTCAACTATTTGATTTAGATATTTTCAATTACTACTTCATATACTTACATTGTTCTAAAATAGAAATTTTTCTACCATCATATTATCAATTAGATTTTATCTAAGCCAGAGATTTGGAATGATACTTTATAAAGATTGCTTTTTTTCAGTCACTGAATACTTCAATTAATTGACTTTATTAACATAAGAAAGGAAATTTTGAGGTTGGCTTAGCTTGAGCTAATGCTGTATATAAAGACTGTTTATGTTTTTTAAATGTCTAGGATTAAAGAGTTGTATTACCTATGCCAAAAATGGTATGGTTTATTATGTGAAACATTTTATTTTTGACAATTATAAATATGATTGATAAATTTATCACATGATTTACAATATTAGTAATGTAATAAAATGATTTTTATAGGTGAATCTTGCCTATTATAAATCTTTTTACAGAAACAAAGTATGGTTTAATATTTGTTATTCAATCTTCATTACATGTGAAACTATAAATATTGTCACAATCTGGGTTTTTCACCAGAAGAGGGGGAACACTTCTAACTACAGTCAATCCTAGGATCTTTGGGTAGGATGCCAAGAATGATGCAATGAAGTATCTAACCAATGATCATGCCTACTTCCAATGGGCTAGCTCTAGGTTTACACATTAATGTCAGACCCAGTTTAGGCTAGTTCATTCATACCTCACCGCTCTTTTGGATTTCACAAATGCACTCTTCAGCGATGAATTTAACTTAGATGGGAATTACAGTACATTTATATGGGTTTTACATCAAGTAGAAGATCCATTTTTTTAAGATTTGAAAATTCAATTATCCGATATTGTATTATACATATTATGCCTTATTTGAAAATAATAGAAAGATGATGTAAATAGATTAGGTTTATTTTTATACTGCTCTTGGCTTCTGTTGTCCAGTACACTAGCATCTTATTTTCTTTTCTATAGCTATGTGAACCCTATAAGCAAAATAAAATTACATAATAGAATTATGCTTTCATCTTTCATATTTGCTTACTTAGTGCAAGTCTTTTAAAATGATGTATAGTACACTGATATTAACATCATTGTTTACATACATATACATTAATACAATTATTTATTTATTTATTTTTTAAAATTGGGGTTTTCATCTTTCTAGTAGATAAGTAAAATTGATTTATTTTGATACTCCCTCAATATAGTTAAAAATACGTTTGTTGCATCTACATATATATAGGTGGTGATTTAGTTACTTTATAAGTGAAAACATATGGTTAATTATTGATTAATTAAAGTTATATAAAAAAATTGAGCTGGGTTTGGTGGCGAGAGCAACAAAGGTTAGATTGTAAGTTACTTTTACAATTCCCCTATCCTTAGAGGGTTAAAAATTTTAAATTATTAAAATTTTGACACCTTTTCAGAGTACATGCCTTTGGTTTAGCATTGGAATGTTTGTGCAAAAAGATTATAAAACCTATTTGCTCTAATTTATATCTTTTTCTGGCTATACCATTACTGCTTTCAAATTTCTTGCTTCATAACTTGTGTCCTAGTGAAATGAGATATATATATGTTGTCTTTTTTATTGTGATTATTATGATGCTTGTATGGTATGAGATCAACTGGTAATATGTCTCTATTGTAGATGGCACAGTCAAAACTTGTTAGCCTTTTACTGAGCTCTTTTTTGAGGTTTTTTGAGTTTCCATAAGGACTAACTAAACATTGGAGTGTTCATCATTCTGTATGAATCAGCACCTAAGTCTCGGTTAACTTGAAGCATCCTAGTAATTGCTTTTACAATTACCTGGGTTTACTTTCATCATATGTTAATTGACCATATTTTTTGGCATTATCTCACTTTCTTTTCTACTTCTAATTGAGACTTATCCCTATGTTTTCTTCACCTGTTAATCAAGCACATCCACTCAGTGGTTACTGGTTGTCCAAAATAAGGTTTCAAACTGCTAACGTTATAGGTCCTCTTCACTTCACCATTTATTTCTATCCAAAATGCATTTGGAGAGGACTTTCACAATAGTGAAAGGTCCTTCATATTGTTTATAAAACTTGGCATTTCCCTTTTAATGGTTTTCTTGTATGGGGTGTTTTGATGAATACTTAGTCCCCTATCTTGAAATTATAGGCATTTCCTTTTTGTATTTATTTCTTCTTTCATCTCTGTTTGTTAGTTGTACATATGCTTTTAATATATATCCTTTTTTAGATCAAATTCATTACTTTTAACTGGAGGTTGATATTTGTCAAATAATATGGGAACAGGTTGGTTGAAGTGTAGTCTAGGTGGGTGTGAATCCAGTTGATTCATTTAAGCTCTTATTAAATTGACTACACACTCCATTTGTCTTACCCATTCTTTATGCTCATTCTCTAGGTAAGTCGTGAACAAATATCCGAGTTCTCACATTACATATTCACAAGGGTTCGACTGGGAATTCCTAATGGATATGAGCACATGTCTGATTTGAGATTTTCCCACCCATCTTCCATTCTTTGGATAGGAAAGGCATATCATGGTCTATTTACATGGTCTTAGGTTTCCAGCTTCCTACGAACTGGAGGGTGTCATACTTTGATCGAGTGTCTGGTATTAGCTTAGGGTATTCAGTAAGCCAAAATGTATTTTGGAAAGAGATCATATGTGACCAATAAGTACTTTTTGTTAAATGGGGGCAATGGCCTATAATAGTCTATTGCTAAGATTCCATTTGGAATTTTGGTTATAATTGATTTCAAAGTATTGCTGTGGTTTTGGTTTACTGGCTTGGCTCATAAGCATACTAGGCAATCTCGGAGTACTTTAAGATGTCTATATTCATTCTTGGTCAATAAAACCAAGTTCTCAAAGTATGTTCTGTTTTATGGGCACCAAATTGTCTGTATAAACAATGAATATATTTTATGAGTGGGGCACACAATATTTTAGGTATCACTACCCTCCATCTTTATCTATTTTTACTCTGTAAAATAAGACCCATTTCTCTACTTTATAGCACATAAGATGTCTTGGCACATTCAAAACTTTCTCTCCTTTTAGAGCTTTCATGATTGGGTTTAAATCAGGGTCTGAAATTGGCAATTGGGGTAGGTTTGCTAAATCATTTTTTATATTACTATTAGCCATTAAATCAACATTTACTGACAAATGTCTCTGTTCTGACCTATATGGGTTTCGACTAAGGATGTCAGCCATTATATTCTCGGATCCTTTACAGTATCATATGGTATAATTGAACTCCTGTAGCAGCAAACTGTCTGACCAGTCAACTATTGGTTATGTAACTGATTCAGGAATTTGAGGCTTTTGTAGTCCGTGATCACTATCACCTCTGATCTGAATAGCAACTGCCAAAACTTTTGGAAGCCCTACACTATTGCCAGTGCTTCCTTCTTGATAACCATGTAATTTATTTTTGAACCCTCCAGGAGCTGGATGATAAAATAGAGGACTCCAGGCTGGCCAGTCCTCCTGGATTTGGGATAGCATTATCCCTAATCTGAAACCACTACTGTCTGTCTGAACAATAAATGCCTTATTAAAATCAGGGAAGGCTAACATGGTTTGCTCTAAAAACCCTTTTTTAATATTTTCAAATGCATTGTCCTATTCCTCAATTCAGTTCCATCTTTCATCTTTTGTGATTAGTTTTAACAATGATTCCAGGTGGTCTGAGAACTTTGGTAGAAATGATTATAAAAGTTAGACAGACCTAAAAATGATCAAATTTGTTTTTATTGGTTGGTTTAGGAAAGTTTTGAATGGGACTGATCTCTGGATGAGGCCTTATTCCATTGCATCCTATGATATGATCTACGAAGACTACCTGGTTGGAAACTAGTGTACTCTTCTTGAAGTCGATTTTGATTTCCTTCAGAAGGCTCTCTTCAACAAACAGGTGTAGAAGGTGTTCTTCAATTGTAGCTGATGCAATTATTACATCATCCACATAAATAGTCGCAATCTAGTCACAATCTACATAACCTTGAAGTTGATTTTGATTTCCTTCAGAAGGCACTCTTCAACAAACAAGTGTAGAAGGTGTTCTTCAATTGTAGCTGATGCAATTATTACATAATCCAAATAAATAGTCACGATCTACATAACCTGAGGAGATGGAGTCTTATCTAAGCACCTTATGAAACCAGCACCACTTTATCAATCCAAAAGGTATCCTATCAAACTGATATGTAAAATCCTTATATCGGAATGCAGTATATTGGCGGTCATCTGGGTGGAGTTCAATCTGTCAATAGCTGGATGTTAGATGGAAAGTGGAAAACACCTTGTTTCCAAATCTCATGAATAATTTGTGTATGGGTGGTGGAATGTTTCTGTCAGGGACAGTAATTTTGTTTAGCTTCCTGGCATCCAAACAAAATCTCATCAACCCATCTCTCTTCTTCACAGTTATAAGGTGAAGAGCATTTGGAAATAGTCCTCCAATCGGCATTTTATTAATCTGTTTGAATATTTCTTCACAGTACTGGTATGGAATAGAGTACGATTTGGATTTAAATGATTGGTCATGTTTTAACCTAATTCTCTGTCAAAATCCATCTATCACTCCCATTATCTTCATGTTTTGTTGTTCTTTCTGTATCCATCTGGACATTTTAGATGAAGTATTCAATGTTTTGATGGGCATTATACACTTGAGTACTGAACCATCACATTCCCTATGGTCTCGGCTGACAATAGTTAGCCCTACAACACTATTGAATTAGCTGGCGAACATTGTTTTTCAGTAAAATTTTTTTAATTCAATGTTTGTTGTTAAATGATTTTTATAAGAACAGAATTATTCCATTGTTAATATATATATAACTACTCTGATAATGTTCTAATTCATTCTTTATTCACATTTGAAGAATAGTGTGATCCTTTTTATTTTAAATGTTTATTCAAATCAACTCTATTACTTTATCTAAATGCTTGAATTTATTAGAATTGTTTTTGTTTAAATGTTTAAATATCAAATCAACTCTATTACTTTATCCAAATTCTTGAATTTATTAGAATTGTTTTTGTTTAAATATCAATCACAGTTTCTTGTAGTTTGCTTTATAACAATCCAGCAAATAATTTGAAGTGTTAAGCCATTTGTTTTTGTTAAGATTCGAACATTCAATTTTCTGATATTGTATTAAACAGCTTATGCCTTATTTGAAAATAGTAGGAACAATGGAAATAGATTAGGTTTACTTTTATACTGCCCTCGGCTTCCGTTGTCCAGTATATTAGCATCTAATTTCCTTTTTTTTTGCTACATGAATCCTATTGCTGCATGTATTACATAAATTATAAGCAAAATAAAATTATGTAGTAGAATTATGCTTTCATCTTCCGTATTTGTTTATCTAGTGACTGGTTTGACATTAGGTGGTTACCATGCTTACTTAATCCAAATCTTTTAAAATGACGTATAATACACTGATAATAATATCATTGTTTACATACATATACATTAATACAATTATTTATTTATTTATTTTTTTAATTGGAGTTTTCATCTTTCTAGTAGATAAGTAAAATTGATTTATTTTAATACTTTCTCCATATAGTTAAAAATACATATTTGTTGCATCTACATATATATAGGTGTGGGTTTAGTTACTTTATGAATGAAAACATGCTTAATCATTGATTAAATAAAGTAACAAAAAAAAAATAATTAGCTGGGTTTGGTGGTGAGAGCGACAAAGGTTAGATTGTAAGGTATCCTTACACTAGTGATTGATGTCCACTTTTTTTTGGTTTCTGTTTTTACAGTAAATAAAATTAAAATAATTTGCTGGATTTGCCTAATTTTTTTTTTTTTTTTATTCATTTGTAGTATAAACTATTTTACTTTTTATATACTTAAATAAATAAATTAAAGTTTGCACTGGATTGGACTTGTTCTTTTTAAAATAAGTCATAGTAAAGGTCAGAAAAGTTGTGTTATAATTTAGATAAGCTTTTGATTGATGTTTGATAGAAAGCAAAAGCACTTGTCAATCTCAAGTCAATTAAAGTTTGCAATAATTATATTTATTTTTGGTTTTAAAAATACCTTTTAGTTATTTTTGGAAATGTTGAACAATCATCAGTGTTTATATGTGTTTATTTTTAATTTTTATATGATAAATATTAAAATGTTTAGAGTTATGTTTGTTTATAACAAGATTTTTTTTAAATTCCTTGTTGTCATACTATTAGAAGTGCAGTATTTTATTAGAAGTAGAATATTTTTCTTTTGCTGTTGCTTTTTTAAGTAAGTATTTTAAACATTTAAATATACTCATAGAAGTCTTTTATGAAAAAAATATTTATTGAATTGAAAGATTTTAAATGGGATTTTAATTTTTTCAGATTTTTTTTTTATTTTTTAAAAAATTAAACCTTTACAGTATAAACAAGAGGGAGTTTTTGCTGACAATACCAAATTGATAGTGAATTGAATTAAAGCTATTCCAAGAAATCTGATAATTATTTAGATAAATTTGACAATTATTGATCATATGACAAAAGATATAGAAATCATATAAGAAAGAACTTGAAGAAAAATAAAAAAATAATTTTTTAAAATTTAATGGAAGATGTAGAATGATCTGGAGAGATGATAATATAAGAGATTATGACTCAGCAATTATTGTTAAAAATAAAAATCATATAGATTTATATATTTTAAATAAAAAAAATCTACACATGAAAAATTAATATAGGAATAAAATTTATTTGGATTAAAAGAATATATTTAGAACCATTATTAAAAGTCAAATGTGTTTATCCTAATGCCAATATAAATTTGAATCAATTCAAATTTTTTAAGTATGGAAGATTTAAAGGATACTGCTATAAAGACATTAGGCTACATAAGAAGTAAAAAGAGAATGAATGTTGAATAAAATGGAAGAATTCAGATATTGGAAAAATATGAATTTTTTAGAATATAAGTTTTTAATTTTATGTAGATAAATCAGTAGAGTTATTGGAGATTAGTATAAAATAGAGGAATTACAAAAAAAAAGATTAAACAGCTTTTAATATAATAGAATTAATTAGTTTTGTAGTGATTAGTATATTTGTAGGAATGAGCGAATAATTAAAGAGAGAAAAGCTACTTTAATAGTAAAGACAATGTATGCATTGAAAAAAATTATAGTTTCAGGAATTTGTATGATAGAATAATGGTCTGTCATCTATATTAAATGCAGAAGAAAGTTATACAAATAAGGATGCAATAGTTTGCTCACTAATGAAGGAAGAAGTAAAAGTTTTAATTAAAAATAACAAGGTACCAGGAGTTGATGAGATGTCAGTTGAATTACTAAAGAATTCAAGGGATTTTGAAGGAATTAATTGGAATTTGCAGTGTTATCTATAACTCTGATTAATGACATAGATTTTCTCATAGAATTTGTGATTTCAGTGGAAAAAAGATCTTACATTTACTTTTTATGTGTAGCTAAGATGCTGTTGAGGATTTGGAATTGGTAGATTTCTCATAGATTGTACATTTATTATCTAATGAGCAATTTGGATTTAGCTATTAAAAAAAAGGTGGACCAAAATATAATTAGTGTGTGTAGAATTGCTGATGAAAGATGTTAAACAGTAAAGTAAATCAGTATTTATTTATTGATCATAAAAAGCATTTGTGAAAGCAAATTAGATTACTTTTTTGTTAGTTGTTTTGAAAAAAGAAAGAAAAGATGGGGATCAGAAAGAGATATTTTGAAAGATAGAGATTATTTTGTGCTCCATTGAAATCGGATTTAAAATATTTTGTTTGAAGTTATCATTTATATGGAATAGAAATGTGGATAATTAATAAAAGTTTTTTGAAGGAAAACAAATAAGATAACTTGGAAAAATGAGATTAGCAATGTAGATGTTGGAAAAAAGTAAGAGAAAAAAATATTATTGAAGAAATTATTAGATGAAGAGGAATTGTATTAAACATATACTTGAAAGAAGGAAATTATTAAAAAATATTTTGGGAATGATTCTGAATGATTTTCTTTTGAAAGAGAGGAAAAAAAAAGTAATTTGTAGATGAGCTTAAATGGCAGAAATAAGGGATAGAATTAGAATAAGCGAGTTGTTTTGAGGTATGAAACCTGTCTTTTGATAAATAACTAATGTTGAATAACTTTTAATCCATAAAAATTGTTTGTCAAAACAGTTTTGGAACTAAGGGTAAATTACTTTTTTACTATTAACATTTGAGCTTTCTATTATATTTTATACTTTCTTAATATTATGATCGTGATATTCATTTGATCTATTCAGACAATGCTGCATTTGTTGTTCTAAGTATTTGTTTTAATTTTATGCTTTGATCTTTGCTAATTTTTATTTTGATTTACTTTCACATTTTAAAGCTTATTAGAATTAATAAGCAACCTTTAACTTAAATGTCTACACTATGATTTAAGTATACTAAAACAAGAACTGTTTATCTTTTTATATTTTAGTATAGTTATATATAATATTAAATCACCCCACATGATTAAGAAATCCAGCACTGCCCTCTTGTTAAATAAATATATTAGAATTCGTATTTCAAAATAGACAACCTCAAAATGATACTACTTTGAAACTGTATGCTATTAGGTCTTAAATACTGAAATACAAACTAATTCAAACAAAGAGCTTGAAATTTAAATAAGCAAAGATCTTAACTTTGCACTTTAGTGTTAGCACTGGGATTATTTTCATATATAATTAATTATGTTAGGTAGTTTAAAGATTAAAATTACTAATGTTTAGTTTGTCTGATTGTTGCTTATTTAAATTTCAAGCTCTTTGTTTGACTTAGTTTGTATTTCAATATTTACGATCTAATCGCATACAGTTTCAAAGTGATATCATTTTGAGGCTGGCTATTTTGAAGTACTAATACATTTATTTAACAAGAGGGTGGTACCAGATTTCTAATCATATGGGATGATTTAATATTTGGCATATATTTCAGTTTAGTGTTAACATTGGGATTATAGTATGGTTATGTATAATTGATTTATAAATGAATAATATTTTGTGTATAGCTTAAGGTAACAATTCTTCAAAAACAAAATAATTTTATTTGTTTCTATAACAACAATATCATTAGCAGCCATTCATAATTGTGAATGCTAAAAGAAAAAATGAAAGATAAAAAAAAAGTTAAGGATAGATTAACTACTCTATGCAAGCTCATGACTAAAATAAATTAAGTCTGTACCCAATCATTTCTTTTTCAATATTAATGGTTTTTGTAAAAAAATAAATATTAGTTTGCATTTAATTCTCTCTCTCTTCTCAGTCCATAGGTTAGTGAACAGCATAGTTCATAATCTTTTTTTTCTATCTAAATCTTTCATAAATCTATAAGATCCCATTTTTTTCTTAACTGTTCATGTATTCCTTCCTAAGTCTTTTCTCCACTGATCATTCCTCCAGCAATAACTTTTACTATTCTAAATATTTCACCAAATTAGTCTGTTTTATTCAGTTTTGAGAAATTACCTTCAGGTTATCTTTATTTTTTTCAATGAAACTCGGCATTTTTTCATTTTTCATCTTGGTTATCCTGATATCTTTTGTCATATAACACTATATCTGAAAGGCTTGTAGTTGATTTTTTTTTAGATCTAAGCAATGTCCAGGTTTCTAAGCCATGTAAGGCCAAACTTCATGAAATAGTTTTAACTTAAAGAAATATATTTTTAAATGTTAATAATTCTCATTTCCTGCTCAAAGCTGCTTTTGCTTGTGCAATTCTAGTGGTTATGTCTCGTATTTCTTTCATTTGTTAATAAGCTTCTTATGTAATTAAAGATGACATGAACTAGGGTTTTTCTTTCCATCCACATTATATGCATTTGTTTTTCTTCTCCAGCATATTCATTTCTTATGTCTTTATCCTAATTTGTATATTGCACCTTTTCTTCATATTCCTTTAGGATCAATTATAGATCATATTTATTCTCTGCTATTAAAACCACATCCACCAAATATATAGTACTAATGATAAATCAGTTTTAGTTTATTTTAGCTTCATTTTTTTCTTTTCTTACAATTATAGCTTGGTTCTTATGTAATTGCTACATTATGCTTCTTTTTTGAAATTTATTTTCACATTCCCTAATGTTCTAACATTATATTCTAGTTTTTGTTATCAAATATCTTTTGTTTATTTAGATTCAAAGATTTTTCAATTTACTATACAAAGATTAAAAGTTGCTTCCTGGTACTTCTATTTCTTCTAAACCCAAATTGATCTTCTAATAAATTTTCTTTAATTTGTTATTAATTCGTTGGTAAATGATTTTGCTCAACATTTTTAATGTGTATGAAAGCAAACTTAGACTTATGGACTCTTCACATTGTTAGCTGCATTTTTTAGACAGATTGCTATTATACTCTTTTAAATGTAAAGACAACTCTTAATACTTTTTATTTAGCAATTTATAAATGATTATTTTTGCTTCTCCTAAGTATTTTAATATTTGAAATAAAATTTTATCTATTCCTAATGTTTTTTTCAACTTCATTTTTTAAGTGCTTTTTCAATTTCATTTATTATAATTCACTTGAAATTTCCCTCAATCATTGTTTCCCTCCCCCTTTCCCGTATAAATCTGCTACAAATTCATGCCATTGTTTTATACTTTCATCCTTAACAACCAATACTTTCTCTATTCATAATTCATTTAATGTCATGTTTTATTTCTAAATTGACTTGTAATTATATATTTTATTATTTCTCTTTTGCATTTGCAAATTTTTTTATCTTGCTAATTTTTAAGTTCTCTCTTTCTCCTTTGTTATCCCAAACTGTTTTCATTTCTTCTATCATGTTTAAACTTTTCCCTTAATTCATGGCTTCTGTATTATTCTTTGTTTTTTTCCAAACCATTTCTCTGTTCTGCTATTTGAATAATTTTTTTCTTTATTATTTCCTACCTTTTATTTGTTATCTTATTGGAATCTAGATGAGTTTCTTTATTTGATTTTAGTTTGATTACTTTCCACTTTTTCTTGGAACTTAGCTAGGCTTTTTAAGACACATTATGATTTATCAATACAATCAAAGTGTCATCAAAATCCATATCTACCCATAAATGATCTTTATACAGCTTTGCTTAATAGCAAAAAACTGTTTTTCTGTTTTGAATCAAAATGCAGTCCATTATCTCCTAGCATTTTTTGCATATATCTTTTATATGACTATTCAAAATGTTTATTGGAAATAATAAGATCATGACTATTATAAAACTCTATGAATCTTCTCTTTCGTGTTGTATTACTAAGTTCAAAGTTTTCTTACACTTTATCTTTTTTTTCTTCAAAATTTATTGATTTTATCTTCATCAGTATTTCCTCAATTTGTTCTTATATTTCACCTCCTCAGTCCTTTTATCTATATTGCTCAATAGTGGCATAATAGCTGAATTAATATTACATTTTTGGTTCTGATTTTATCCTAATTAATTATTCTTTCATTATACTCTCCCCCTTTATAATCTTTTGTTTCATGTTTCTATTAAAAACAAAACCAATAATTGCTAATCTTTCTTGGCCATTTGAGTAAATCTCTTTATGTTCATCACTCCAGAATCATAGCAACCATTATTATCTCCAATCTCCATTTTCTCTTTAAATTTTTAAGCTATCCCTAATTTCTTAATGATCTCATATTTCAGGTTTATATCTTATATGGATTTTACAAATTGATTTCCAAAGAATCCCTGTCATATTTTTCTCTCCTGCAATGACTGCCTTATTCTCGGAAAATTAATTTTTTTTTCTATCATTTTTTTTTTTTTTTTAGTAAATCTTCATGCTTATTTTTTTTGGGATAAAGCTGCAGAGTATATTCGTTAATCTTTTCTGCCCACAGTAATTTTTTAATTAGACTGTTTCTATTTTGCTTGCCAGTTTTTTCCACTGCCATTGACATAATATCTATCGTACAGAAATTCAGTATTAATCATTGACTCAATTCTCATTTTAATTTCGGTAGGGTAGAATCTGTAGCTATTGACAATCTACTTTACTCTTGTGCCTTATTGCAGTTAATTAAAAGATGTCAATATCACCAAAAACAATTTCATTGTCACTGTTAGTATATGAAAATGACCAATGTCATGGGAAATTCATAACTAAATTCTATAATAAGTAATTGAAGATAGTAATGTACAATTGAACAAAA
This sequence comes from Epiperipatus broadwayi, assembly GCA_028023455.1. Lineage (NCBI taxonomy): Eukaryota > Metazoa > Onychophora > Udeonychophora > Euonychophora > Peripatidae > Epiperipatus > Epiperipatus broadwayi. The sequence continues at coordinate 6,819,766 of JAQFVV010000062.1, forward strand.
AATAAAGTGAAAGAGAATGTAAGAATATGGGCAAAGAGAAGACAAAACTGACTGTTTATATGATAAATAGTGCTATGCTTTTAATAAATCTAAATTTTATCCTATGGAACAGCAGTAGATATTGGTTAGACATTATTTATGTTGAATCTGAAATTCATTTTCAATTTATAGAAATTCTGTATTTTTATCTATAAAAGTAGTTTAACTTTGCAATTTGTTTTCTGTATACGTAATATTTAGCTTTCAATAATGTTATTAATAAATAGTGCATACAATTCTAATTTTTTATAAACAATAGCCAACAATGTAAGATTGTTTATTATTTACAAGAATCGTATTTGGTCTACATTGTTTATCACTATTAAATAATAACATATCTTTAACGATGTTCTTATTAGTTGGAGACTTTAAAGCTATTTGAAGTAATTGTGTTTATATTAGTCTCTACTTCAGCTTTGGATTTTTAAAGATTACATATTTATATGTTCACATATATATATTTTAATTTAATAAAACTTTCAGGAAATGGAACATTAAAGAAAAAATATTATGACTACAGTCTTACATGAAAAATTGTTACTAAGACATTATAAATTCCTTTATTGTCATCTTTTCTTGTGTAAAAATACTATCAAAGCTTTTAAATAATAGATCACCTTAAGATTAAAAAAATTATAAAATTGTTTATTTGAGATAGAAGGACTCTTAAAGCTAAAAATGAAAGTACTTATTCATAGTTTAAAATCAGAGTTTAGAAAAGTTTTAAAATAGTTTCTATTAAATAATTATAATCTTTTTATTGCAAGATGCATTTATCTCTGGTCACCTTCATGCATATAATTGTTTAATAGAATATAAGGAATGCAAAGTATGTGTATACATATTAAAGACACAATGGTTCTTGTAGTCATGCATGTACTTATTTTCTTGACTTGACATTGAGACAAATGTAGACAAAAATTAAGCAAGTTTAGGATTTTATTTTCAATTAGCTTTCCAATAAATAACCATTTAACTATGATTTTTAAAAACCATAATCATTATTAATAAAAATAAAAGGGGAGAGAACAATTTTATCTAATTAATTATCTAATATTGGTTATGTAATAAGTATTTAGCTATTTTTAATTAGAGGATATAATAAATATATAAAATTACCCTAACTCTCAATATGCAGGAATTGGTAAGTCTTTTAAATATTGTTATTTCTTTCATGGATTCAGAGGCTATTTAAAGGCATTGCAGACACACTCAAACACATAACGTTTTTGTACTTTTTAGTAAAAGGAATTGTAGGGTGTTATTGCAAGTAGATGGAGTTGATTCAATTTTCTATCTTTCAAATAACTAAAGTAAAATAAAATTCTCTTGTATGATAAGGTTGTATAAATATATATAAAAGTTTATATTAAAACTGGCATTTAGAAACTAAAAGTTATTGACATTATCTAAAATGGATAAATTGCTAGTGAAAATATAGAAGCATTGAACAAAATAAGATTATTTAATTAGCAATATAATCAGTTGTCATTGATACCTATTTCTAGTTAATTATTCTAAGCAATAGTATTTTTATTCTGCCTTTGAAAATAATGGCTTGAAAATGTTAAACACTCTAAGCTAAATCACTTTATGACTGTTATTAAGATCTGATGCAAAGCATCTTATTGTTATTTGGGGGGAAAAATGATAAATATCAATGCTAAGCATCATTTGATTTTTCTTATTTTCTAAAGTCTGAAAGTGAGTATCTAAGCATTTTGTAAATTAATTAATTCGGGATGACATTGGAACATTAAATGAAAAATAAATAAATAGAATGTGTAATGTTAAATTAAGTTCAGTCCCTTCTACCAGAAGACAAATTAGCCAGAAATTGGTTGTAGCATCATGGATTTGTTGCATTTATTACTTTTCTTAATAATTAAACTTTTAAGTATTAGAATGTATACATATATGTCATAACAACTAAATGTAAACTATAGAAATTATGTGATATTTAGATTCTTATTTGTACTCTTTTGTCAAAAAAAATTGTTGATTTTCTGAAGATACATAAACACTTCAGTTGTAATTGCAGAATCAGTTGACTGATTTGTCAGATATTTTACTCTGGCCTTTTTACAATACTCAAAGCAGGATGCTATATTTAATTTTCATGAGAAGATTGGTTGTTATATTAAAATCCTTTGATTTAAAAAGGTTAAAGAATTAATTTTGTTTCACCAAATATTGATTTTATTATAACATAATGTAAATGAAATATTATATAATAGAAATATTTCATAAAGAAAAAAAACCTTATTGTAATATATTAAGTATTAATAATAAACATTTTAAAAACTTAGTGGATAGGAAAGTTATTTTGCTATCATATAGTATGCAAGGATTCATATTCCTAGCTCACCATATTTATTTATATTTATAATAAAGCAAGTGTAAATATTTTATTACTATGATTATTAAACCACTAAGCATCACATGATCACCATCTCTTATACTGTCTCAATTGTTTATAAACAAGGCAAAAACTCTCCATACAGTAGTGCCACCCTGCGCCAACCAGAGTATTCAATGGATGCCAGAAGGCTTGTACATAAAATCCCTATCTAATGCCTACTCATCCAATATCCCCAGACTAGTTTCTGGCTTGTGGCTCCTCACTGATGAAGACCACAAGCCAGAAACTAGTCTGGGGATATTGGATGAGTAGGCATTAGATAGGGATTTTATGTACAAGCCTTCTGGCATCCATTGGTTACTCTGGTTTACTATGATTATTGTTGCATTTACTTTTATATATTATGATAAAACATTGCATATTTGTATTGTAACGGACCGTAAAATGTACCGGGCGTCTACAGGGTAAGATATTTAATTAATTGATGCCCCAAATGTTTGGGTTGCCAAAATATGTAACGGACTGTAAAACCTTTTAGGATAGTACACCCAGAGCCTTCTCTACTTACAGGTCCTATTACTACTCGGGGTTCTAACTCAGTGTAGACATTTGCCTTTAACTCTGCTCAAGGATGGAATTAAATAGGATGGCAATAATGTGACCTCTATATAGATCCTTAATGGCTATTGCTAATAATAAATTAAAATCTGTATGCATGTATAATAGCTATTCTGGTGAGTGAAGTATGAATGATGCTTGACAATCTAGAGACCAGAGAAACAAAGGTTTTAACTTCAAACAATAAATATTTATTAACAGATCATGCTTATAGTTATAATATTTATAAATCAACAGAATATATACATGATTATTATAAAACATTAATTTATTTCTACAATAATATGACTAGCTGTAATTTAAATATTAAAATATGGGTTGAAATAATTATAAAATTTAGTGCATAATTTACAATAATGTATTAATTATTTTAAATATAAAATTATATTACTAATGTACGATTATCATTCTGTTTATGTCCTTTAAATATACCTCAAGGTTATGTCCATGAATTGCTAATTTGTGTTTTGTATAGTTAAGAAAATATTATATATATTTACTTATTAATTAGTTTGATTTTAACGTATTAATTATTTAATAAATGTAAATATTTAAAATCTTACCTTTTGTTTCAGTCATTGTCCAGTTTAATTTAAACCTTCCATTATGATAATATTTTATTTACAAACATATATAATATATTGATGTATAGTTTGAGTTGTGCATCTCTCTCACCCTATAAAAATCTAAATAAATGGGTTCTTTTGTTTTTTTAAAAAAAAAATGTTTGCTACACTTGAATATAAGAGTGAGAAAAATTCACAACCCAACTCTCAGTATACATTTAAAAAAAAAAAAAAATTTGAAACATAAAATATAATGAAATTTTGGAATTCCTTAAAACAATAGCACATTAAATTTTCAAGAGCAGCTTCTGTATTCTTAGCAGATAATGTCTTTCTTTCCTTCATGTATATTAAATCATGTTGACGTTCTAAGCATTACAATTCCCATGACGAAATTGAATTCCTCGGCGTTTGATTTTAAAGCCATGCATTTCCATTCCATAACAAGATCTTTCCACGTTGATTTAAACAATATATATATATACCAATAAATATGATCCTCCATCACACGTCAACGACACCAAGAGGATAGAAAAATCCCCTGACACTCAATTAGCAAAAGTGCATTGTTAGATTTTATTTACACAATATAAATTATTAAATATGAATCCTTTTTTAAAGCTTACGTTATATTATAAGGCGAACGCTATTTCTATGCAGTTTTATTTATATATGTATGAAACGCATGATAAAGATTTTACTTTTAAAATAATGTTAATAAAGTTCTATTTCATCATTAGTTGATTTTATTTTATCCCAGAAACATTTGATAGCAATTACATTTTTTAACAATGTTAAATAACTATGGTGCTCTTAGCATTTATTTGAACGAACGAAAGTTCAATTAAATAATGTTTTTTTTTTCCTTTTTAAAACATTTTACACTTATCAATAATAAAATTCCAAATATTAAATAGTTTAATATTAATAAAGAAAGGAAATCCTAATAACTAATATAATAATTAAAATATTCTTTACAACTTTACTTTCATGCACTTCAATTGAACAAGAAAAACCAACATCAACTAAAAAAAATCTGTATAGTGGTTAGCATAGCTGCCTTCCAAGCAGTTGACCCGGGTACATTTTACGGTCCGTTACATATTTTGGCACGCAACGTTTTGGGCTGTTACATATTTTGGTGCGCAACGTTTTGGGCCGTTACATATTTTGGTGCGCAACGTTTTGGGCCGTTACATATTTTGGCGCGCAACGTTTTAGGCCGTTACATATTTTGGCGCGCAGCGTTTTGGGCCTGAAAATGTAAGTTCACCACAGATACAAACTACATACTGTTACATTTTTGACACCATTAACAGTGAAGCCTGTACACTGGCATATATAGACTTAATGAAAGTTGATTATCATGTCGCATTCATAATAGCCAATTATTAAATTCATTCTAGTTGGTAGTTTTGGCATGCAATGTGGTAAGCTTGAATACTTAGATTCACTGCATGTGAAAAGTTTTGTCTATTATATTGTGATACACAATGTGTTGAGCTTTAAAGAGTTGGGTCTATCATATGTTATTGTATATTTTTAGTGTGACATAAATTGAATTTATGAGAAATTGTCCATAATTTCATTATAACCTGATTTATCATATTTTAGTTAGTCAGTTAATAAACTATAAATTACATAACCCTATGGATTAAATGGTGTGGCAACTTAGTGGTATAGTTAATTTAGTCAATAAACAATAAGTTCAAATAACTCTGAGTGAAAGTGTGAATTGATAAATAGAGACCAAAACTAAATAGATGATCAAGAATCTAATAAGAGTAGGCAAGTGAAGCAGATAAGGGAAAATATATATAAAACCAGCATTAATACCAATGATATGTAAAATACTTAAGGTAACCAAAATCACATGAGATGACACAAGTTGGTAGAAGATCCTATGACATATTATAGAATATTATATAAAAAGAAATAATTTTTCCATAGAGTAGATATTTTAAAGAAAAGTGTTAGTTTATTTTGTATGTTTCTCAGAAGTGGGAGATATTTGTCAAGTATGAGTAAGGAATTATATGTAAAGCCACAGGATGTTAGTGGCAATGAAGCTGAGCATGATCCTAATATGGAACAAGTAGGATCAGTAGACATGAATATGTCTGGGGGGTCAATGGTTGGAGCTGAGCATTCTTTCTCAATGCAAGAGGAAAAACAAATGATATCTCAAATTCAAGGAGACTCTAATGAACCGTCTGCTCAATCACCTGGAATTGGACTAACACAGGTTACAGAAAATAGTGGAGCCATGATGCAGATGCTCCAAACATTATTGGATCGAATGGATAATATGGCAACCAAGGCTGATATAAGCGATATGAGTGGTCGGATGGATGACATGAATGGTCGGATGGATGACATGAATGGTCGGATGGATAGCATGAGTGGTCAGATGAATGGTCGGATGGATAGCATAAGTGGTCAGATAGATATAGTCAAGGCTGACATGAATGGTCGGATGGATAGCATGAATGGTCGGATAGATACAATCAAGGCTGAAATAAGCAACATAGTAACTAAGGCTGATATTGACAAATTGGATGAGGAGGTTAAGAAAAGAATTAGTGGCATTGAAATGAAAGTTTCTACAGCCATGGAGCAGTTATCTTCAGAGATGAATGAAGTGCATAACAGTAGTACGGAATTAAAGCGAAATGTAGAAGAGATGAGAATAAATATAGATGTAGTGAGCTTGCAGTGTCAAGAGCAATTTACTGGGTTTAAAGAAAACATTACCATCAAAATTGATAACAATATTAAGGAAGTTCATCAAGCCCAGGAATCTACTAAGATAGAGGATATAAAGTTTACTATGGTAACTAAAACTGATATTGATGATTTGGAGATCCAAATAAATAGTAATTTGGAAGCAAAGGTAATGTGTATAAAAGAAAATATAGATAGGATAGAATCTAAAACTTATGATATTAATAATAGAATAGATAGTATGAGCTGTGATATTAATGATATAAAAAAAACTATTTTTGAATCGAATCGAAGTACTAAATATTCTGTTACTATGGAAACTTCTCTTGTACATGAATGTCCTGTTACATGGACTCAGCAAGTACTTGAAGACATAATAGAAAATCATTCCACCAATTTTAAGTTGGAAGGAGCAATCCCAAAAACATTTTGGAATGATGCTGATTCAATCCTTCCCATGAAGAGTATGAGAATGAATATGTTAGATGATCAAGCAGAACAAGTTAATGTGAGCATCCAATGTTCAGAACATAAAGTTTGTTCTAAATACAAGCTCCATGAACATAGTAGCAAAATCCAAGAAAGGCTATTATTATTATAATATGCTCAAAGGCTTTTCACAAAAGAAAATTGTCCCATTATTGAAGCCAACTTTGAAAGGACAAATGAAGTCGATACACTTGTTCATCTTGAATGTGTATTATGGCACAACAAGTCTCTTCATAATCAGGAAGATGACCAAGTCATAGACAGTTGCCAGATGTTACTGGAGTCAACTATACTCCCTACAAAGAAACAGAAAGGTCCCAGATTCCATAAGCTTTGCAACACTTATGAAGGTCCCTTCACATTTATTGAAAGTCCTTAAAAGAGAAAGGCACAAATTAAGGACAGACTTCATGATTGCAACCCTGGAACATAAAAAATGGACTTTCTTAATGATTGAACCCTGTAAATAATGTTAAGTGAATATATATGTATATAAAAAAAATGTTGAGTTTACTTTTGACTATTAAATCTTATAAAAATAATAGGGGGTGGGTGAAGCAGACAGAACGGGTAGTGAATTACATAAATTGGGGTGCAAATGAATCTACTGGATTCGCACCCATCCAACTACATTTTAACCAACCTATTCCTTCATTATTTGTGAAATACCAACCTCCAATTGAATGTCATCACTATGACATAGAAACTAAAATTCAAATGGCTCGACAACAGTTAATTAATAAATCCAATTTTAGAAATAAGAAGGGAAAGGAAAGCAGACATCACTTTAAGATTGGAGACAAGGTTTTTGTGAAAACACATAGCCCAAGTAAACCAATGGATAATGTTTATCATAAATTTTGTCAACAATATGCTGGACCATATGCTATTGTGAAACAAGCTGGCCCAAATGCATTTTGGTTAAATATTGATGGAGAGATAAAAGGAACTTATAATGCTCGGATATTAAAGCCATACAGTGGTTGTCAAGAACTGCCATGTACAGAAGCTTAGTTATTTGTAAACAGATGACCATGATTAAAGTAGATGAAAGTGAAGTTTATAAAAAAAAATGTAAATGGGTATATGCAAGTGTATTGTAATGAGAAAGACATCATTGTTCGTGAGTAAATAGCTAGAGTAGGTAGATGTGATGAGGATGCACTCAAATTAATGTTGAAACATTTTATTGAGGTATCTTAGAATTGGCTGAGATGTGGGAATTGACCCATAGAATGTGGGAATCCCATATTTTGTTCAGACCTTATAAAAATCCAATAAGACTCCTAGGGAGCAGGATATAGGCTGACAAACTCAAATATGTGCCTTCTGGAACAGAGACACTTAACCAGTCAAATTCAGACTATTCAACCGTCATATAGTTAGTAATTCTAGAAAAGATAATAGAAACAATGTTAATGATGACAGTAATTCAATGTTGAGATGAAAGAGATAAGGATAGGAATCTAACCAAAAATGGGTAATATAAAAAAAAAAAAAAAGCAAATGTATATTGATGGGTAAATTAAAATAAGTACGACAGCATTAGAACTCTCCCTATTTAAAAAGAATAAAATTATCCAACACAATAACCATCCAAACCTTTGTTTAGGTGCTAAAATTTTGACAATGGTCTAAATTTTAACCTTCTACGAGTAGGGGAAATGTAAGATGATGTCCAATTCTTGTAAAAAAATAATAATAAGTAACTGATGTTAACTGAAAGGAGACCCTTTGATTCCTCTTGGAGGCCTTAAAGGAACCGAGCAGGGCAAATTCCTAATGTCCACTCTATACGTTCTTGTCGTTGCAGCTGTTATTACTATATGTTTATTCATATAGTATACGAACATGGATGGGCTGCTCACCAACACGCATTAGCCAGCGTGGTGAGTTTATTGGCTTTTTACCTCTGAGTTTAAGATCAAGAAACACCATGGTCTTTCTTCTCAGTGCCTGATAAGGCAGAATGAATGTTTGTGTAAATGATAAAGATTTTTCCCAATTATACAATTATGACAGACAAAAATAAAGCATGGCCCTTAATCCCAGGAGGCTGTAAAGTCACCAACCAAGGCAGCGGTTGGTGGCCGAAGGCGGAGGGTGCTAAGAATATCCTGGAGGCGGACCCAGGCTGCCATTTGATGACGACTTTTTATTTAGGTACTTACAACTGCAGATCACTTTCAAGTGAAGGAAGATTGCAAGAATTAGAAGAAGAACTCTCTTATATTAAATGGGATATTATTGGACTTTGTGAAGTTAGAAGAAAAGGTGAAGAGACAATTGATTTAAAAAGTGGACATATGCTCTATTATAAAGGCACAAATATTGGAAATACAAGTGGAGTAGGATTCATTATAAATAAAAAGTGGAAGAACAATATTGTGGAGATTGATGGTGTATCAGACAGAGTGGCAAGATTAGTTATACAACTTAATAGCAGATATCAAATGCAGATAATTCAGGTTTATGCCCCAACAAGTTCTCACAGTGATGAAGTAGTAGAAGATTTTTATATGGATGTACAAAAGGCTTTTGATCAGAGTAAACAACATTTTAAAATTGTTATGGGAGATTTTAATGCTAGAATTGGTAAACAAATGAAAGATGAAAGTGTTGTAGGTAATTTTGGTTATGGTAATAGAAATGAGAGAGGACATAGACTTGTGGAGTTTGCAGAGAAGGAAAAACTTTATATTATGAATTTTTTTTTTGAGAAAAATGTTAGAAGGAAATGGACATGGAAGCATCCAAATGAAGGTACAGCAGAATTGGATTATATTTTGACTAACAGGAAATACATATTTCAAGATTGTAATGTTCTTAATAAATTTAACACAGGAAGTGATCATCGATTAGTAAGGGGTAAGATACATGTTAATGTAAAACTAGAGAGACAAAAATTATTAAGAAAAACTATATTTATAGTTGATATTCCTAATCTTCAGAAACATTCTAATGAATTTAAATTAGAACTTACAAATCGGTTTCAAGTATTAGTAGATTTTGAACATGATTCAGATTTGAATGAAATTAATATGAAAATAACTGATACACTTTTAAAAACTGCAACAAAGATAGCTGGTAGAAAAAAGCAGCAATTGACTAATAAAATTTCTACTGAGACTAGAGAACTTATGAAGAAAAGAAGGAATATGAAGATATGCAAGAATGATGCATTAAAAAGAATTGAATATCTCGAATTTTGTAAAATGGTGCGGAAAAGAGTTGAAAATGAAGATAAGCTGTAGAAGAAAATAAAAGTCTTAAGAATGTAAAACAACATTTTGGTATTGGTAGGAAATTTATATCTGCAATAAGGAAAAAAGATGGAATTATTACTAAAAAGAGGGATGACATTATGAAATTGGTAGAAGATTTTTATCAAGAATTATATAGTAATAAAGAACAAGTACCTCCTATATCTATTACATCTTCCGAATTGCCCAGAATTTTAAATGAAGAAGTGAGAAATGCAATTAAATGTATGAAAAAAGGAAGAGCTCCAGGTAATGATGGAATTATAATTGATATATTAAAAGAAGCAGGTGAAGAAACAGAAAAAATATTAGCAAAGTTATATACCAAATGTCTAAATGATAAAGATGTACCGGATGATTGGAAGAATGCAGTAATAATATTAATATTTAAAAAAGGTGATAAAGAAGATATTAGAAATTACAGACCTATCAGCCTTTTATCAGTTTTATATAAAATTTTTACCAAGATAATTACAACTCGTCTACAGAGAACCTTGGATTTTCACCAACCAAGAGAACAAGCTGGATTTAAAAGTGGTTTTAGTACAGTAGATCATATTCAAGTATTGAGAGAAGTTATAGAAAGGACAAATGAATATGAGTTGTCATTATGTTTTGGATTTGTAGATTATGAAAAGGCATTTGATTCTATAAACATTTCTTCAGTGATTAAAGCATTGGATCATCAAGGTATAGATCCAGGATATTGTCATATTTTAAAGAATATTTATAAAAATGCAACAGCAACAATTAGATTACATAATGATACTGGGAAAGTCAACATTGAGAAAGGTGTAAGACAAGGTGACTCCATATCTCCAAAACTTTTTACAGCAGTGCTGCAAGAAGTATTTTGTGGATTAAAATGGGAAACTAAAGGAGTGAAAGTAAATGGAGATTATTTAAGTCATTTAGATTTCGCAGATGATGTAGTTGTTTTTGCAAATAATGCTTCCGAGCTGCAGGAAATGTTGCAGGAGTTATCAGATGAAAGAGGAAGTAGGACTAAAGATAAATGTTAAAAAGACTAAAGTAATGTTTAATCGATTTGCTCCAAATATGAAAATAAAGATTGATTATGATGAATTAGAAGAAGTTAAGAGTTACAAATACCTTGGTCAGATTATTAATACAGATGGAAACATAATAGAGGAAATTAATCATAGAATTAAACTTGGTTGGAGTGCTTTTGGTAGAAATAACTTGATATTAAAAGGAAATATGCCTATGTGTTTGAAAAGAAAGGTTTTTAACAAATGTGTTTTACCAGTTCTTACTTATGGATCTGAGACTTGGACACTTAATAGAAGATCAATACAGAGACTTCAGACCACTCAAAGAAGTATGGAGAGATGTATGTTGGGAGTAACAAGAAGAGATCGAAAACGCAATGTATGGGTAAGAGAACAAACAGGTGTTACTGACCTCATTGAAAAAATTAAAAGATTGAAGTGGAGTTGGGCTGGACATATTGCTAGAAGAGATGATAATAGATGGACAATTGAAATTTTAAACTGGATTCCAAGAGATTGTAAAAGACCCAGAAGGAGACCACATGTAAGATGGATGGATGAAATAAGAAAATGTGTAGGGCTGATGTGGAGAAGAGAAGCTAAAGATTGGAGAAGATGGATTAAACTTGGAGAGACCTTCATCCTGCAGTGGATTGATAATGGTTGATAATGATGATGATGATGAACTGATGTTTTAGGATAAAAATGTATAAAGATTAAATAGGCATCCAACTTCTAAAACCTAATTTTTTTTTAGATATTTGGAGACATATACACATATATATACACACAAATATAACCATACATTCATGAAGGAATGAACACATTTATTTTTTTTTATTAAGTGTAAAATAAAATATATACATATACACATATATATACATGAATGTAGATTTTAAATCATGACGTGACAAAATAAAAAAAAGAATATTTAACATTAAATTCTAGTAACCACGTTTCTTTTGTTTAAAAGAGGAAAAAAAGAGTAAACCTTTGTTGATTTTGGGAACGTGGAAAAATATCTAAGCAACAGATTTTTTTTTAGTTGTTGTTGGTTTTTCTTGTTCAATTGAAGTGCATGAAAGTAAAGTTGTAAAGAATATTTTAATTATTATATTAGTTATTAGGATTTCCTTTATTAATATTAAACTATTTAATATTTGGAATTTTATTATTGATAAGTGTAAAATGTTTTAAAAAGGAAAAAAAAAACATTATTTAATTGAACTTTCGTTCGTTCAAATAAATGCTAAGAGCACCATAGTTATTTAACATTGTTAAAAAAATATAATTGCTATCAAATGTTTCTGGGATAAAATAAAATCAACTAATGATGAAATAGAACTTTATTAACATTATTTTAAAAGTAAAATCTTTATCATGCGTTTCATACATATATAAATAAAACTGCATAGAAATAGCGTTCGCCTTATAATATAACGTAAGCTTTAAAAAAGGGTTCATATTTAATAATTTATATTGTGTAAATAAAATCTAACAATGCACTTTTGCTAATTGAGTGTCAGGGGATTTTTCTATCCTCTTGGTGTCGTTGACGTGTGATGGAGGATCATATTTATTGGTATATATATATATATTGTTTAAATCAACGTGGAAAGATCTTGTTATGGAATGGAAATGCATGGCTTTAAAATCAAACGCCGAGGAATTCAATTTCGTCATGGGAATTGTAATGCTTAGAACGTCAACATGATTTAATATACATGAAGGAAAGAAAGACATTATCTGCTAAGAATACAGAAGCTGCTCTTGAAAATTGAATGTGCTATTGTTTTAAGGAATTCCAAAATTTCATTATATTTTATGTTTCAAATATTTTTTTTTTTATTTTGTCACGTCATGATTTAAAATCTACATTCATGTATATATATGTGTATATGTATATATTTTATTTTACATTTAATAAAAAAAAATAAATGTGTTCATTCCTTCATGAATGTATGGTTATATTTGTGTGTATATATATGTGTATATGTCTCCAAATATCTAAAAAAAAATTAGGTTTTAGAAGTTGGATGCCTATTTAATCTTTATACATTTTTATCCTAAAACATCAGTTACTTATTATTATTTTTTTACAAGAATTGGACATCACCTTACACTATGAATCATTTTTTAAAACAAATATTAAAAACAAAACACATTATAAAAAGCATATAAGTCAAGTGATTATAACATTACAGATTTTGCACAAATTTTGAGAAAATTTCATAATCCCATATATTATTAATAATACATAAATAAATAAAAAAACCTTTAAATAACTCACTGCATGGCAAAGGTCTGCACTAATTATCTTTCATAGAGGAACAGAGAAGGAGAATGCTTTCTCAGGCTTTCCACCATTGAGTGATTTGGTATAAGTAATTTTCTCTCCTTATTTTATTGGTTAATTAAAAATAGATGTCCATTTACCGATCAACATTAGATGATAAATTGTGTTTACTGTGTGAATTAACTACCTAGAAAATAAGTATTAAATCTAATTACAATCTACACTTATCTGCTGTTCAAATCCAGGTCATGTAATAGGCAAATATATTACCACTACACTACCAGACTCTTTGTGTAATGATGGATCATATATATAAATGTAAAGTAATATTGTATTATGAATAAATCAACAAAATTGTACATATATTTGTAACTTCTTTTGCAGCTAACATTATTATGTTAGATAATTAAAGATATGCTTTTATGTAAATCATAGTAAATAAATGTTAATCGTATGTTAACCTGATAATGTGTATATATATATATATTTAGATGTGAATCATAAGAAGCCTCTTCATGCAAAAGTAATATTATACAACATTTTCAGTAACATTTGTTCAGCATTTGGGCAAGAATATTTACCACGTTACAATTCTGAATTAATAGCTCAAAAGAAAGGCTTTCAGACTTGGAAAACAACATTAACAGTTATGTGGCCCAATGAATTTAAATTTGAAGCAGTTGCAAGTAGCAAAAAGGAAGCAGAGAAAAAAGCTGCTTTGCTTGCTTGCAATAAATTAAAGGTAAGATATTTAAATTTTATTTTTTTGATAATATTATTGAGTTTATTAATGTCACTATTGTTTTTGTTGGTTAATTATACTACCATTTATTACATTCACACAGTCTGATGATAATAATAATATATTAATTTTAGACTTGAGTTAACACTTCTACAAATTCATCATTATATAGCATTGAAAAAATGGTTAGAAAAAAAAAAAGCATGTAAATGAACTTTTTAAATGTTGATTTCTTAGATGTTGAACTTAAAATAGGACTTTGATAGTTAGTAAAAAGAGAATTGGAATATTTAAGAAATCTCATGTATACTGATAAAGATTTGGTAAAAGTATTCATAATAGTTCTGTATACACATATCTTGGCTTTCAGTGGCTATCATGAATAGCAAATCTGATGAGGAAATGACTTCTGAATAAGTTGATATTATTTGTGATATTTTTTTCTTTTTTTCTGAAAATAAGTTTGTTGTATTCAGAAATGTTTAAAAACAGTTGAGAGTATTCAGTCATTACAATAATAGTTTGCTTTCTATCTTAAAATAGTCTATTATTCCTTTTTAAGTACTATTAGAAATCAATTTTTACATTGTTATTTTCTACTAATTATTTTCTCATTAGCTTGAGAATACTTGTTCTTAATTTATAGATCAAATAAGTATTGTAAGATCCTTTAAATTGTGTTATGAGAATGTTTGACAAGATATGTTAAATTATCAATATTAATATATCTAACAGTGGCATTGAATCATTTGTATGAGTTATTCTTTTATATATAAATTTAGACCTTTTGTTCAACACTATAGTCTACAAATAGCAGGGATTGTCTATTATCTTTTTGCTTACTCATATTCGTTTCTCCAAAAGTGTGACAATGAAAATAACATATTTATAATGTTTCATTAAAACTATTTATATATGAAAAAAAAAAAACTTTTTTTTTATTGGTCTCCTTTTTAAATGCTAAAAGTTATACATCAAAATTGCCATGCTGTATAATAGCAAACCAAAGATATGTTTCAGCGTGCTGTCTTATGGTACATGTATTCATTGTTGTGATTTGTTCTGTTATAGTACATTATTACTCAAGATGGCAGTATTTGGTTATATAGCTAATTGGAATATTTTAAAACTAGTGTGACCAGTAAAAGAAATTTTTCATTTTTTTTGATACAATGTTGATCTGAAATACATTTTGTATATGTAAAGTATTATTGAAAAGATTTCTATAAAAGTTTCAATTAAGATTTTAAATTTCTATAATAATATGTTTTATAAATTGGAAATTTAAAAAAAAACTGTCATAATCACTCTTTATGTTTTTCCAGTTATTAAAAAAAAAAAAAAACCAGTATATTTTTCGTTTTTTTTCCTTTTAAATGAAAAACTTTTTATTAATGGCTTAATTACTTCAATTATAATTGTTTTAAATATGACCAAATATATTTGGTCAGAGTGACAAAATATTATAAAATATTGACTTTTGTAGTTAAAAGAAAAAGTGATTTTAGTTTGAATCATTTACACTTCTATAGATATAATAAAATAATTATTTGTGATGTTTGAGTATTGGAAATGATAAGTTGAGCTTTGATCTAGGAACTTTTAGCTTTAAAATCTTATCATTTTCTAACTATGCTAAACTGAACAGAGAAATTCTGAAAAATCAAAACTTATTAGTTGATGAAATGTGGTAAAATCCAGAAACCATTTCAAAAGATCTTAATTTTTCATTGTTTATAATTTCAGAAATGTATTTATATATTGGACTATTTTCATCATCTAATATGACTATTGAATGTCTTTAGGAAAATTTAATTTTATTTAAATATTCCAAATACATTCAGCTGTTAGTAATAGCACTTCAGACAGGTTAGTATATGCACAATGTTTCGAGAGGTATTATTCTTCCCTCTTCTTCAGGTATTGCTAGCCTGACCAGACAGTATTAGCATGGGAATAGAGACTGGACCCCTTAGATTCTTGAGTAAAATAGTCAAAACTCTCCATACAATAATGCTAGTCAGTGCAAGTCAGAGTAATCAA
Source organism: Epiperipatus broadwayi (assembly GCA_028023455.1). Classification (NCBI taxonomy): domain Eukaryota; kingdom Metazoa; phylum Onychophora; class Udeonychophora; order Euonychophora; family Peripatidae; genus Epiperipatus; species Epiperipatus broadwayi. The sequence continues at coordinate 6,835,921 of JAQFVV010000062.1, forward strand.
TGGATTCCAGAAGGTCTATGCATAAAATTTTTATCTAGTGCCTACTCATCCAATATCGCCAGACTAGTTTTTAGCTTGTGACATGATCATGTGACGTTTAGATTCTTGAGTATTGAATTTTAAGGTAACACTCTAACCAACTAAGCCATCCTGCCAAAGGCAACAGTTGAATGTATTTGGAATATTTAAATAAAGTTAAATTTTTCTAAAGACATTCAATACTCAGATGATGGAAATAGTCAAATATATAAATACAACTAAATACCATCATCACAAAATTTCAGGAAAACACTCAGACATTTATTGTTTAATAAATTTAAAAATTTAATTCAAATTATTCTATTCAAATTGCTTTTCAGAATTACATTTTTTCTATGTCATATTATCTTTATGTAAAGCGGTTTTTAAATAACCCACTAAAATGCAAATATTTTTTCAGCAAAATATTAGTAACTGATTTTTTTAATTTGATGAATGGAGAAGATTTGGGCAGTTTCTCATTTTTGTTTTATGTCTGAAAAGTGGATATTTACTATTGATTAACATTGGATGGTTAGCTAAGTTAGTAATGAGTTGATTACCAGAAAAAAACAACAACAACTGAAGTCTAGTTGGAACTTAAATTTTTTTATCCATGTTTGTTAGCCTTGATTCTTACCCAGGTTTATGGGATTAGCAGGCTGATATTTTACTACTACACCATAAAATCATCATTATATATATATCAATGCCAATGCATATTAGCCATAAGGGTAAATTTGTAGTCTAAAGTTAGAATCACTGCTTTATTGTTTTATGTGTGCGGATATTTATAACATATATGGGTGGTGAAAATTGTTCTTGTTTATATGTAGGAACTTGGTGTTCTCACAATAGATGACAAGCCAGTTTTACAAACGAAGTCTGAAAAAAAAGAACTTTTGAAAGAATATCAAAACCTTCCCAGCATTCATTTAGATTCTGAACTTGTATCAGAAGTAAATGATACTATTAAGGAATGGCAGGTATGAACATTATAATTTTTTAACATAAATTTTTAGTTAAATTTATATTCTTGGTTATATTTTTATATCCTTAATGAAATGTTAAGACAGAACCAAAACCTGAAGGAAAACAAACAAAAAAAAGGAAATGTTTAGAAATATTGTAAATATGAATATGGCAAAAAAAAAAAATAGAACATCCAAATAGAAAAAAAAAAAGTTTTAAAATATTGTAATGTTGAACAATGGAATAAAAAAATGTTCTTCTGTAGAGAGATGTAATAAAATGAATGATTCATTTGATTCTATTCTTCAAAGAATCTTTGCAGATTGATAAGCTTACAAATTCTCGTATCTTATACACAAGTGTCAAGAGACATGTTTTGGAAAGAGCCTTTAGGGATGATTAAAAAAAGTGGTAAGTTTTTTGAAAAAGAATGATTTAAATCAACAAGTAAAGTAAGTAAAGATAATTCATAAATTCAATTCTTATAAAACTATGACAACATCCCCACACATAGTGAAGGGAATATTATATTAGAATTCTTATTTTTAGAGCTGCATATTAACATTCATTTGACCAACTTTAGTTTAGCATGAGATTTTTACCTTCTCTTTTACTGAGTATTATTGAATGACTAATTGGATAGCTATAGAAACTGGGGGGTCCTAAGTATGCTTGTGATTTGAAAAATTTTCAAAGTTTATTCAGCCTGGATTGAATACCAGATTGTGGCCATGACAAGCATGTGTGCTAGCCATTATGCTGCGGGACTCTTTTGTAATTAATAAGAAAAAAAATTAAAAGAAACTAAAACATCAATTTGAAATTTTGATTTAAGTCATCATTGTAATAATGAGTTATTTTTGACAAGCTACTGTGAAGTGAGACAAGATTTTATTATGTGAATCAGATGAAGAAACTTTTCTACATATATGTCGTTCCTTTTTCAACAACTTATGATCAAATTTAATACTCTTCAATAACCCATTAAGCAAGATTTTGATAGCAAGCTTTTTGATTGGGGAAAAAGATCAATAAAAGCTGCATTATCAACAGCTAAGATTTATATGGCTGCTAAGATGTAAGACAATTTTCTTAAATAAAGTTATATTATTCAACAGTTTCTAAATACTGGTAGAAGCTATATTATAGATTCTGCCAAAAAAGTTGATTTGTAATGTAGTCTCAGAGATTGTTTATTTCATGTGCTCCACTATAAACTAAGTGAAATGCAGATTTCAGTACTTCACAATTATCGTATAGGACTTAGATCTTACATAATTATATAATTATGTTCTTATGTTGAGAGACATACAAAAAAGATAATAATTAATTAATGAAATACATAATTGTCTTAGTCTATTAACTGTTAAGATCTAGTGAGAAATTTGAAGCATATTGCTTTTACCATTTGTTATCTGCAAATTTATTGTGAAATACTAATGATTTTAATGAGCATATAAAAGATTTTAGAACTTGTCAAATAAGTAACATTAAGTATATAAATCTATTTCATGGAACAAACAAGTTCGAATATGTTACTAAGATAATTCCTAAAGAATTGTTTTTAAATAAATCTGAAAATAATGTCCACCTTTTGTTATATCAATGACAGTTTATTTCGTTATGGATCTGGCTTGTAAAATTATGTTATTTCATATTAAAATTAGTATATTTGAACTTTATGTTCTGAGAAATACATTTATAAATTTATTATATATACTATAATAAGCTCATTTTAAAAATACATTACACACTTATTTCCCCACTATTAATTCCATTGTTGTTTAAACAGAGTTCATTTATTATTTCACTTTTCTAATTATAAAGCAAATAATTTTTTTCATTTTATTTTTAAAGTAGTTGATTATTTTTTTTAAAAAAAAAAATGTTTCTGTTTGACAAAGCAAAAAGTAGCTGCTTATTATGGCTTATATTTAATAAAGAATTCTGATTTCTTGATAATTGATTTTTTTTTCTGTTTCTGATCCAAGTTTTTGAAGTATACACTTTATCTAATTAGATAAATTATTTAGATATTTTTTATACATTTATTCAATGATAGTTAAAAGAAATAGTTTATTATTTTATTTTATTATTCCAGTTAGCTAAGCAGCAAATTGCACAAAATCTTAGTTGGTTCTCTACAAACGTCATGGCAATTTTTTACCAAAGGAATATATCGGTGTCTTCAAAGATGTCATATAACTGTATCAGCCATAACTGTATCAGGAATGATGTCCTACCTCCGAATTTTGTTTTCTATTATAGAATAAATCTTATTAATTTTTTTAATGAATTTTGAGTGAAGAAACATCAAAGATTTTTATCTTTACATTAGTTTGTAAATTGCAGAGTTATGACTGCAGAAGAAGTGAATAAATAGATAGATAGACTTTAATTAAAATGTAAATCTTTAGAAAGAACTGGACAATAATCTATTTCTACCATTAAAAAAGTATACATATATCTATTTGCAAATAACTTTATTTTTTTTTAAGTCTTTCAAAGTAAACTATAATAGTAATAATATAATATTATATCATAAATTCTAATGTTATATTTTATATATTATTGTTATTTTTATTAAGAATTTCTATATGGCAAATTGTCATTTGCAAGAACGAAATCTTTCATCAAGGGAAGTTAGATTGGACAATTTTACAGGATGGCCTTTTAATTCTCTTAGCCCTAAAGAAATAGCTGAAAGAAATCATCGCATGTATATGAAGTATACTTTTAATGAGAGGAATAATAATTTTGAAAAAATTCAACATACTCGTCAAAGTCTACCAATTTGGATGCAGAGGTATATATTTGTTGTAACTATGAAAATTGTTATTTAAAATTATATATTAAATTAGTATTAATTGTGTTAGAAATGTTAATAATATCAAAAACATAAACTATTATAATTTTGGAAAAAATAAAAAAAGGAAGTAGTAAATGCAAAATTTATTAATGTAGTTTAGTCGTTAGAAATTGAATGATAACAATTGTGTTATTACACATAATTGCATATACAATGCCATAACATTTGTATGAATGAAAATCTCAGAGAAGCTACAGAATCGAAAGTTATTTTATGAATTTTTTTTTAATAGATGTAATATTATATATATACTCACGTTATTAAGAGGAGCTCTTACATTGTGCTTTAAGTTATTCATCATTTTCTGATTTTTTTTTTTTTTATATTTTAGCTATATTTTTTTGAATATTTTTTACAAGTGATTTCATAAAGTAAAAACCTAATTTTTTTTAATTTGATATCAAATTGTAAAGAGACATTGCTTTCTATTGTTTAGGGAAATAAAAAAAGATAAAAAATTAAAGCAAAATAAACATTAATCATAACATCTAATGTTTAGTTCCTCATAATTTTCTTCAGAAAGGGAAGCTTGGGTCATCAACTTTTCCCAAGCCTTTTTGTTTGTTGCTGTAATGTTCAATATTCATACCTAGTTTTTGTTATAGATAATTAACCTTTTTTTTTTCTATTTCTTCTTATATTTCTAACATATTCCCAAATATTTTTCATAATTCTTCTCTCTTTCCAGACCATTTTTTGTCTACTGCATTATTTTCTTTGCAATGAATCTCTCTTCATTTATATTTCTTTTAAACTCCATTCTTCTAACTTTATATTTCAAAAGTTTTAAATCATTTTATATATATTTTTTTGTAATAGCTTTATAGTAATGAGCTTCTTTTTAAAAATCGAATTTTAATGGAGTGTAATATAAAGCTTCTTTATTTGTAATCATTTCTTTACACTTAGTAATATTTGTTTCAAGTTTTCAGCAAATTTCATTAATTATATTCAATATTTGAAATTAGTGTTTGGTTTATAAATTTCTTTATCCTTTATATATTCTAAGAATAGGACAGTTTTATTTTATTTCATGTAAAGCTAATACCATGATTTTATGAAATTTTGTTTTATCAGTTTTTTTATCTGGTTAAATATTAGAAACTTTGTTTTTGTTTAGAGTAAAAGTCAGATTTTAAAAAGGCCTATAATTAAGAAACAATGTTAAAATCTTTTTTGCAGTTTTATTTTTTAAGTTTTTATTTTTATTATTAAATAGTTAGATTTCAGAATTGTATTTAATAATAATTCAGTCACTTATTGCAAAGACAAATTTTTCTATTAATACATCTCACAAACTTTATTTTTCCACAAAATTTTAGACATGTTTTTTATTTTTTCACCATTAGTTACATTTTCCCCCATGATTTTATTCTTTATCTGTTATCAAATTTAGAGATATTTTAATCTATTCAATGGTGTGGCATAAAAATTGGGCTTGACTGCAAAAGCTTCTCTCTCCAACTTCAAAATGCTAAATTTTTGTTTTCATTTATTTACATTAAATTTTTTAATTATTTATCACATTAAGCAAATTAATAAACATTTGTTTAAGACTTACAAAAATTGTAATAAAAGTCAAGGTTAATCTATTTCTTAGATTATCTTTAAAGTGTCATCCTGTCACTATATGGAGTTCCTTGCAAGTTATATTGTCTTTGCTTTTTTATTTATTTATTGGGCCATTCTCTTTTTTAGAGAAAACAATCCAATTAGATTAAGCTGCTACTCTAGTCATTATGAGTTAACACTTATCTTAGTCAATCTTATAAATGAATGATTATTGGATCAAGTATTTTTTCTTTTTACTGTGATTTCTAAATGTCAAATTATAAAATAATTTTAAATAACAACCACATAGTTTATTTAATTAAATTCTTTAAATCTGATTACTGAATATTTTTAAATGACAACCAATTTTTTTTTCATAATTAATTAAGTCTTCCACCTTGTTTCAACCTAATATACATATATAGATCTTTGTATGTGTATATAATCAGTATACAACAAAAGTAATAATAAATATAAAAAGTAAATAAAATGAAATAAGAATAAAAGTATAAATAAAATGCAAGCAAATAAAATTTAGATTCAAATGCCCATTAAAAAAATATATGTGATAATTATTTATTTTCCTAATTTTAGAGGTTATGATTCTCTCGTTTATATTGTCCCACAGACACTGTTTTTACTTTCAACTTAGTAGCTGCATACTGCCTCCATTTCTTTCTCGTTTCATTATGTAAGCCTAGAAAAAAATCAATGAATACTAGATAGCAATTAAACAGATTTCTATGATTGCACTTGATTAAGTGTGCTTAAATGTAAACATTCTATGAAATCGAATAATATGCCGATAGATAAATATAGTTTAATAACAGATATTCTAAAATTTTGAATTCACATCAATTAATTTGTATAAACTTTACACTATTTGCATTTTTTTCTTCATATATATATATATAATGATTCATTTATAAGCTAATTATAAGTATTTTGGATTTTTTTTGCAAAAGTATAGGGTATATCAAAATCAATATAGTTAAGGTCTGATGTAGTCTGTCGTAATCTAAAGATCATATGATATAATTTAATGTTTAATCTTAGTCTATAATTTTCACTTCTATTCAAGTTGTAAAAAAGTGAAATACATCAATTGCTTTATACCATATTTTTATATAGATGGCAGCATATTTACAAAAGAATATTTATATTTTTTCTTTATTTTGTTTATTATAGAAGTCCACTGGAATTTATTAAACATTTGTTTATTTGAAACTTTCCTATAGAACTGATTATAAATTATATGTTTATACTTATGATATATGCTGTTTTGCAGAGATGCATTACTTGATGCAATTCAAGAAAATCAAGTTATAGTTTTATCTGGAGAAACTGGTTGTGGAAAAAGCACTCAGGTCAATAATATTAAAAAAAAAAAATTTTTTTTTTAAAAAAAGCTGTATTAAATTTTTTTTTTAAAAATCAAACATTTAAAATAATATATATTTTTAATAATATGGTTTCATTTATTTTTGTTTAGGTTCCACAGTTTATTTTGGAAAAATTTATTAAACTTGAAAAAGGATCTGAATGTAACATCGTAGTAACACAAGTAATGATATTATATATATATATGTTAGCTTTTGAATTTCTTGTCGGTTGATAAAATGGATATACTGTATAGCTATTTTTACCTGATAAATGAAGATTTACTATAATCTCATTTGATTATATGATCATCATGGTCCCAATTACATGTGCTTGACTTTTCTAGTCAGAAAAGTGTTGTACTGCATGGATATTAAATCCATTGTTCATAATTTCTTTTTCTGATTAACTATACATCTATTCATAAAATTAAGGGATATTTAAAATAACAATTTTACTTTTATGAAATAAAAAAAATTCAAAATAAATAAATTTTATAACAACTTTATATTGTCTGTTAGATCAGCGTTTCTCAACCTTTGGGTTGTGATTCGATATTGGGTCACTTAAATTTTTAATGGGTTGCGAAAATGCATCAAAAAATAAAAACATAAATATCTGATAGCAAAAATCTTTTTACATTTTAAGAAAATATTAGTATTAATAAAAAAAATTAGTAAGTAATACTATCTATATTTTGTGTAGTTTTCTCAAATACAATTGTAAATTTGAACTTAAATAATCATAATGTTAAATTTCACAATTATTTTCAAAATGTAATGTTTAAAAAATTGCAACCAAAAATGCAACTAAAATTAATGCAGCCAAAGTGTCAACCAGCTCCGATGGTGGAAAATTAATGCTTGAATTTTGTATATAAATAAAACCTTGTTTGAAAAGAAAACACTTTTTTTGGTAATTAACAAAATGTGTTAAGCTTTTAAATTAAAAATATGTAGTTTAACTTTAACTCAACTTTTGACTTATAAATTATTTGTTCATTATAATATATTATCAAATTGATTCGAATATATACAGTACTGTGCTGATGTAATATCTCTTTTATTTTATATTATAATTTATGTAATAAACATTTGGGTTGCAGAACTATTTCACTGAAGTCTATTGGGTCAAGCGGCAAAAAGGTTGAGAAACGCTGTGTTAGATTGCAGTATAATAATTTTGAGAAATTATCTTTATAGATTATGCATTTGTGTTTGTTTAATATTAGTGATATATCTCAGTAATTGATAGGTGTAAAACTGTTTTTAGTAATTCTTTGCATGATAAAGATATCTTCATAGAAGAATAATGAGGGTGAATATAGTATTAAGTAAGTTTATTGGATAGTGAGGGTTACTATGCTATATATTTATTCATCTAACTAATAATAATTACATATTCATTACTAAAATAATTAGAAATCTTTGCATGGAAATCCTCAGTTAATATAAAATTTCCAAATTTATCTTTAACTCAAATTCCAGATTATAAGCTTGGCAAGTGGATGTGCTGTCTATTATACCACAAGACCTATATATTAATATAGTAGTTATATTTTTAAATGTTTAAACAGTCTCTTCATGTTTTTTGAGTTTATCACAATATTTTTAGCTTTTCGGAAATTGTTTTGAGGATAAAAAATGCTATATTGTAATAACAGATACTGTCACTGACTTCTGCTTCTATTATTTTTCTATTTAATTTTTAATATTTGCTATCAAAAGATTAAAGTGAATAACATTGATATAATAGTAATGAAAGAGATGTTATCTTGATCTATTAATTAATTTATATAGTATATTCATTAGGTTAAATATGTATTGAGACTTAAAAGTAACAAATATGTGAGTTTGCTGTGCTTAACTAGAATTACCAAATGGATTCACTCTGCATTGTGTTTATGTACTATTATTATGGAAGAAGACAAAGTGAATGCATATCATAGCCAGAAAAGAAAAAAAGTAGTGATTCTTTTATGCTCAATCATTTTCATTTCTGAATGTTATGAGAAAATAACTATTAACCTCTTAATAATTTCTAAAAGAAAAATAAATTGAATCTTTTATGAATGCCAAAGATTATGTTTAAAACAAAATTCATACAAATAAAGAAATACTATTTTTTCCCCTTTTGTTTTATTATTATACATATCAAGATTGGTTACTTTAATTCCTCTATCTCGATTGATTTTATAAAAATAAATGAAAATCTAGACTTAAGTCCTAACAGGGTTTATCTTATAGTCATTTGCATGACACGTTTTTTATTCATAATATTAATTAGGATATTTTAAATGATATAATAATGATAGATAAATTTTTCACTAATAAATGCTAACAGGTAGCACTCTTTTCTTTGGTCAAATGTAATTATAATATTATTCTTGCAGAATAAATTTTTTTGTAGTATGTTTCTGATGTAATCACAATACATTATATTAGACAATTAAATAATGTGATTTATAATAATCATTGATATACAATTAATAGTAATGTTTTTATATGGGTGTATTTTGCTCACTAAATTTTGTTAGTTGGATATCTAAGAAATCCACCTTTAGTTTTTGAAAAGACTATAAAAGAAAAAAAAAGTCTAATACTATATACATTCTAATCATCTGGTATTAACTGATAAAGTAGAGATTGTTATTATGTTGAGAGGTTTTTCTAATCACAATATATTTAATTTGGTTGATTTCAGTTATATCTTAGATGCATTCAAATGAATAATTTGGGTTTTTGTTCAATTATTTGTGTGTCTTTAAATTCTAATCAGTCATTTCTTTATCTAATTGATGAATGGAATATTAAGATTAAAATGATATTTTGCGTAAATATATTAATTTTGATTTAAAAGACAAAGATGGTGCACATTTTATCATTTGATTACAATTTAGAATGATTTATTTTAAGAGCAATAGAAAAACAAAAGGCTTTTGATATTTATAGTAGAATCTCACATCCAAGTTTTTGTATGCACACTTTTTATTAATTTATTTTTAGATAAGCTATCATTTTACATTAGATGAGAAAAATTTTATGATTGGTAGTCTTATTAAAAATTTTCCAATATGCACTAAACTATTATAGATTGTCTCTAATTAGTAGTATAAGCTGGAATTTCAGTGATATTGTATAATCAATAATAAAGTAAATGTTCAGACAGTTTTACAGAATATTTTTGATTCAGGGAATACAATTGTACTATTTGCATTACATTAGCAGGGTATTTCAACACTGAATATATTTTTTCATTCTCCATTTTAAAAATTAGGTATGACTTTGGTGCAGCATTCTTAAAGATTACTTTTTAATTAATATACATAGCAATTTGGAATAGCTTTAATACTTACAAACAATGTGTGGAATTATAGAAAAGTTAGTGAATTGTAAAATTTTTTGAATTCTTTTTTCTGTTCCATTGAGTGCTTAGTGAGGATACACATTATTGCCATTTATTATGAATTATGAATATTAAAGAATTAAAGAGATTAATGTTGAACAAATTCCAGTTTCAAAGTCAAAACTGATAGTAATTGAGACATTATTGTGTTTGGTTAGGCTTACAGGTTTGTTTCCAAACCAACAGACATAAAAAGAATAACTACTCAGCAATTAATATGTACAATTTATTAGTGCAAAAAATATACATACGTTAGTTAAACAAACGAATAAATACCGTTGATACAATTAAATGCTGAGATAGTCGAGCCGAATATGGAACTCACTTCTAGCTAAATGATTAACCTGCATCGTGAACTCTGGTAAGACTCTTCCAGCTATGTATTTAGCTTGCCTCAAGTTGGCTCTAATTCGGACATAGCAGTTTCCAGTCCATAGGTGGATTTGCCTCACTGCGTGGATGTCGCGATAATGACTAGATAAATACCTTTGCTGATGGCAGAAGGTTTAATGGAGAGCACATTCTGTCATTCAGGTTAACAGAAGTAATTGCTCTCTGCCTTGCCTCCAAAAGGCTGACTATTTAATGGAAGATCCCCTACCTTACTGAAAACATGCGGATTTGGTGTGCGAACCCCAGTGAAGGATTTAATCCCTTTGGATAGCAACTGGGTGCTAGCCAATCAGGTAAGGAATCTGGAATAGTCCACTTCCGATGACAGGGTCAGATATGACAGACATGCATAGAAAATTCTGATTATTGTTTTTTGAGATTTGTTCAGAGATTTCAATTCACTTGCTTACCTAAAGAGCATACATTTTATGAAATACTTGTCAGAGAGATTGGTCTGTTTTCAGAAGATGATAACTCATAATTTATAGCAAGATTTAGAGCAGTACATTGTAAATGTGGAAGATTTGATTGTTTATAAATATTTATCTAGTGCAATAATCACTTACTGACATATATTTTATATAAATATTGAAAGGAAAATGTTGCCATTATAAAAATTAATACAGTATAAACCATGTACTGAGAAAAAAAGTGATTGAATTTATCATAAAATTCAACATTCAACTAGTGTATATGACATCATTGTTTTTTAATATGTATGTAAATGTGAAAGAATGATATCTTTTGATTTCTGTCTTTTAGAAATTATTTTTAGGATAGTTTTTAAGATATTTAACTAAAGTAAATAATATTTATTTTTATTTGGGAAGGTATTATTTTTATAAGTGAAAAAGAAATTGAGAGAGAAACTGTTCTGCTTGTGTCAGTCAAATATTAGTTTTTATGTTACCAAAAAGTGGAAAAATAAGGTGACTGTTTCATTAACCATATTTATAATCAGAATAAATTTTATTAAGATTGAATATAAATTGAAATTGTTTGTAAATTAAATTTGAGAATATAAAATATTGGATTTGTAATTATTTTAATGATCACATAAATAATTTTATGACTTATCAAATATGTAACTCTAAGAATATAAACTTGCAAACAAATCTTAATACATTATTAAGGTAATTTACAAGTAAGATTTCCATAGAATCATTTAAATAAATCTGTAAATAATGCTCATTTTTTGATATATCAATGTTAATCTTGTTTCATTACATAGGTTTAATATTGGATTTATATAAATTAAATATAAGCATAATTTAAAAGAAAGATAATATGTTTATCTGAAACAAAGGCAAAACTCTCCATACAGTAGTGCCACCCTGTGCCAAACAGAGTAATCAATGGATGCCAGAAGGCTTGTGCATAAAATCCCTATCTAGTGCCTACTCATCCAATATCCCCAGACCAGTTTCTGGCTTGTGGCCATCAGCAGTGACGAGCCTTGGATCTGAGAGCGCTGCGCATAGATCTTAGGATCTAATGCAACCCTCCAGCAGTCACCTTTTAACTCTACTCTACTACAAAACTATGAGAATGAAATTGAAAACACAATAATATTTTCAATCTAAGTGCAATAGCTTCGATAGTCATATGGGTCTGAACTCAATTCAGCATTCATACGTTTTGGTGTCTTTGGCTCTTAAACAACCATAGCCACCACTATCCTATTGGGCAGGATTGGTGTTAAACCACTAAACATCACATGATCATCCGCTCTATACTAGCACATAATTGTTGTAAACAAAGGCAAAACTCTCCATACAGTAGTGCCACCCTGTGCCAAACAGAGTAATCAATGGATCCCAGAAGGCTTGTGCATAAAATCCCTATCTAGTGCCTACTCATCCAATATCCCCAGACTAGTTTCTGGCTTGTGGCCATCATCAGTGAGGAACCTTGGATCTGAGAGCACTGCACCCAGATCTTAGGATCTAATGCAACCCTCCAGCAGCCACCTTTTAACTCTTACTCTACTACAAAACTATGAGAATGAAATTGAAAACACAAGAATATTTTCAATCTAAGTGCA